>CM045896.1:2620000-3005000 GCA_025169545.1 Anguilla japonica
CGCTCCTGTGTTTTCACGGCAGAACGCTGCAAGAAAAACTGGGTTTCTTTCCTAAGCCGAGGACTGCAACCGGTGCCTGCCATCGAGAACCAGGAAACGTCTGTTTCCCAGACAAAAACTAACAGGCTACACGACAAGTTCATTACGTAGCTGGGTTCCTCAATAATTTCCCAAATTTTAGCTCCTCCTCCTATTGAAACCTATAAGATAACCTCTCCTCCTCCTACGGGGGACCTATAAGATAACCTCTCCTCCTCCTACGGGAGACCTATAAGATAACCTCTCCTCCTCCTACGGGGGACCTATACGATAACCCCTCCTCCTCCTACAGGGGTCCTTTCCTTAAAATTAATCAATCATCCCAGTAGTTCCCAGGGAGACAGATGGACGTGCGAAACGGATTTTCCACCATAACTCATAAATACCACATACCAGCTCAAATTACACAGAGAGGTGGCCCGAGCCTATTCTGCAGAAATGTCTTTGTTGTAGTTATCAGTGATCTTTGTGGAAAGCACCTATAACCCTGGCCCAGATTCGATCTCGTGACACCACGCTAACTTGGTAAAGGCAATGGTAGCATACTAATGTGACTGTATGCCTTTAACCATGATGTCATTGCCCTGTGTTGGCACAGGTAACCTAAATTACTGCAATAATGGCATTTCATATACAGTGCACAGTTTCAGGGCTAAAAGTGTTTGCCTGGTCAAATCACTCAAGTGTATATGTGTTTGTTCTCCAGCATTGCAAACCACTCAAACAGTCTAATAAATGAGTGGAATGTAAGTCAGTGCAGCTCCGAATAACAGATTTGCTCGGCTCTGTTTCCCCTGGTGCTTATGCCTGTCAATCACTTGAATTTAGGAAAACAAATGTAGAGCAACAGGAACTGAATTCATTATTCAGAGTTAGACTACGGTTAGGGGGCAAAACACTGCCTCTGCTCTCACGAAATGCACTCAAACCCACCGCTATCCAAACTGATATCGCGTTTCCGACAGTAATGTTCTATGAGTCAGTGAGTACTGTTGTACAAACAGTAATGCTGAATGAGTCAGTGAGTACTGTTGTACAAACAGTAATGCTGAATGAGTCAGTGAGTACTGCTGCACAAACAGTAATGCTGAATGAGTCAGTGAGTACTGCTACACAAACAGTAATGCTGAATGAGTCAGTGAGTACTGTTGTACAAACAGTAATGCTGAATGGGTCAGTGAGTACTGCTACACAAACAGTAATGCTGAATGAGTCAGTGAGTACTGTTGTACAAACAGAAATGCTGAATGAGTCAGTGAGTACTGCTGCACAAACAGTAATGCTGAATGAGTCAGTGAGTACTGTTGTACAAACAGTAATGCTGAATGAGTCAGTGAGTACTGCTGCACAAACAGTAATGCTGAATGAGCCAGTGAATACTGTTGTACAAACAGTAATGCTGAATGAGTCATTGAGTACTGCTACACAAACAGTAATACTGAATGAGTCAGTGAGTACTGTTGTACAAACAGTAATGCTGAATGAGGCATTGAGTACTGCTGTACAAACAGTAATGCTGAATGAGTCAGTGAGTACTGCTACACAAACAGTAATGCTGAATGAGCCAGTGAGTACTGCTACACAAACAGTAATGATGAATGAGTCAGTGAGTACTGCTACACAAACAGTAATCCTGAATGAGTCAGTGAGTACTGCTGCACAAACAGTAATCCTGAATGAGTCAGTGAGTACTGCTGCACAAACAGTAATGCTGAATGAGTCAGTGAGTACTGCTACACAAACAGTAATGCAGAATGAGTCAGTGAGTACTGCTACACAAACAGTAATCCTGAATGAGTCAGTGAGTACTGCTACACAAACAGTAATGCAGAATGAGTCATTGAGTACTGCAACACAAACAGTAATGCTGAATGAGTCATTGAGTACTGCTACACAACAGTAATGCTGAATGAGTCATTGAGTACTGCAACACAAACAGTAATGCTGAATGAGTCATTGAGTACTGCTGCACAAACAGTAATGATGAATGAGTCACTGACTACTGCTGCACAAACAGCGATGCTGAATGAGTCAGTGAGTACTGCTATACTGACCGGAAGCACTCAGAGACAGAAACTACCACCAGACAGGCCTTTCGGCCTAGGTGTTAAAACAAGGCAGCACCATTCACTGTCGAGGGAGTCTTTCACTCAGCCAGGGAGTGAGACAGACAGCCATTTCTAAACCGCTTCCTGCAAATCAAAGATCCCCCCCCCACCCCCACCTCCACCCTGCCCCCCTCCCCACCCCAAGCAGCCTGGGATACTCCTTAGGCAAAACACACCCAGGCTCTCTTCCACACGTACACACTGCAGATCGAAAGCGTGAACGCCCTGGGCATTCATAAATAAAAAAAGAGCAATTTTTGATGCTATTTGATAAAAAATAACCTTTTTTCGTCAAAAAATTCTTCATTTTTATTCTTCACCCAAGTGTGCAAGAAAACCTCTTTTTCTACAAATATCACTCGTTGAACATGTCGAGTGAATGTCTTCATTGAGTGTAGGTAACGGTAACTATGGATTCCCAGGTTGGAGTTGTCAAGCTATACCAGGTGACAGAGGCATACCTGGTGAGTCAGAGCCAATCACAGTCCTCACCTGTCTCACATTCTCTACGACCCAATCAGACAATAAGCAAAATAATAAAAATAAAAGTCTCAAACAGGCTGAAGTCTGAAGCTGGCTGTCCTGCCACACCTGGCCCAGTGTGTAACTGGCCTAAGAGCCCGTTCACAAAGGGCTTTAACTGCATCTCCTACTTTAGAATTTACACAGATATAAAAAAAAACGAGCTCATTACATTTAAGGCCCAGGTTCTGACTCCGGGCCAACAGAAACTCAAAGAGCGACCATTAGCTCTGTCTCCATTTACATGAGCAAGTCCAGGAAGGGAGAGAAGGAGGGAGAGAGGATGAAGGAGAGGGAGGGAGAGAGGGGGAGGGAGGGAAGGAGAGAGAGAGAGAGGGAGGGAGAGAGAGAGAAAGAGAGGGAGGGAGGGAGGGAGAGGGAGGGACGGAGAGAGAGAGGGAGAGGGAGAGGGAGGGAGGAAGAGGGAGAGGGTGGGATGGAGAGAGAGAGGGAGGGGAGGGAGAGAGAGAAAGAGAGGAAGGGAGGGAGAGAGGGAGAGAGAGAGAGGAGGAGAGGGAGGGAGGAAGGGATGGAGAGAGAGGGAGGGAGGGAGAGGGAGGGACGGAGAGAGAGAGGGGGAGATGGAGGGAGGAAGAGGGAGGGACGGAGAGAGAGAGGGGGAGAGGGGGAGAGGGAGGGAGGGAGGGATGGAGAGAGAGGGAGGGAGGGAGAGGGAGGGACGGGGAGAGAGAGAGAGAGAGGGAGAGGGAGGGAGGAAGAGGGAGAGGGAGGGATGGAGAGAGAGAGAGGGAGGGAGAGAGAGAAAAAGGGAGGGAGAGTGAGAGTGAGAGAGAGAGAGAAAGAGAGGGAGGGAGGGAGAGAGAGAGAGGAGGAGAGGGAGGGAGGGAGGAAGAGGGAGGGACGGAGAGAGAGAGAGTGGGAGGGAGAGAAAGAGAGAGAGGGAAGGAGAGAAAGAGAGGGAGAGTGAAAGAGAGAGAGAGAGCGGGAGGGAGGGAGGGAGGGAGAGAGAGCCTCAGATATGAACGTGGAAATGAACAGGCCTGGATATGCAGAAGGGCTTAGGGAGTTAAACTGCCCGTTCCAAATATGCTCAGAGAGGACAATCACTCTCTCACATTACTGCACGTCAGATGTAATGAGAGCACGGCATTAATGCTTTAAATTAAATTATGTGCTTTGCAGGTGTGGCACACTAAGAAAGGAAGTGGACTGGAGAAAATGAAACGACCATCCTCGTGTGTGAGTGATTAACACTGTCTGGATGATTTTTCTAAACAGGATTACTTAGAATGGATCTGCAGCCCTGTATTGTACATTGCATTAATGTAATAAATGTATATATTATACTGCTAAATACAAACATTCAATCAATCACAACCACGTTTGGGTCTAATTTTATGGCATTTAAATTTTTGATTAAATTCCAAATATATGTAAATAAAAATTTAAAAAAACTTTGTGGGGGGGGGTCAGGGTACACAGTGAAGTGTACTGCGAAAGGTTTTTTGTAAAGTGCACTGTATAAAAATTCATTTGTTTGATTCATTGAAAATAAAACCGCTTTACCATTCATTGTGAATGATGAATTATACTTCATTGCTTACTAAAATGTAAATGTGTTTTTTCCTTGGTATACACAACCATTATAGTAAACAACCTATAAAAACAATCACATTTTTTTTTTTGCAAGTGATTACAATCATATTAGCTTTCAAAAGACATTTTTGTGGTATTTGGTGGTACTTTGTACAGCTTTCCTATACTTCTGCAGTATAGGAGAGCTGACAAAAGCCGATGGTGCCCCAAATCATGTTTTTATACCCTAAACCCTTCTGGCAAAGAGGTACTAACAGGAGTTCATGGGTCCTTCTTTCTCTTTTTGCATCGGACTTTCGACTCGGGATCCAAGACAGGATGTGTGTGTCACCGTTTTCGTTTTTCCTCAGAATCAAGGTGTAAACAGAGCAGCAGTCCTGCCGCAGAATTCTCCAGAATTTCCCTCCTAAAATCCTCGCTGCGCTTCCACGTAAAGCAAACCGAACACAACGAGCAGCTGTGACCCCTCACACAACGCCGAGGGAACGGAGGGAGAGCAGGGATTCACGTAAACGCTGCCAAGCTCCCGTCTCTATCCCGCGATTCACAGGGGTAAGGACAGCCCTTTTTTTCTGTCTGTGAAGTTTTCCTCCCTCCCTCCCTCCCTCTCTCCCACCCTCCTCTCCCATCCTCCCTCCCTCTCCCCCTCTCTCTCTTTCCCCCTCCCATCCATCCCTCCTTCCCTCCCTCCCTCTCTCCCACCCTCGCTCCCTCTCTTTCCCCTCCCATCCCTCCCTCCCTCCCTCCCTCCCGTGTCTGGGTGGCAGCGGACCAAACCCCGCCACCCAACTGGCCGCAAACGTTTAACAGGCCGCGGCCACAGCTGGCCGTAACACGTTTCCCGGAGAGGCCATCACAGCACCATCGCGGGAGGATCGCGACGGCGGCCGCAGCCGCCTGTTTCCCGTCCGCCTGGAAGCTCGAGAGCTCGGGGGGGTGGGGCAGGTGAGAGAGAATCCCCACGAGGCGGCATCACGACACGAGCGGATGTTAAAAAGCCAGCAAAAGAACATTCCAGAAGACAGAGCGATGACATGCGCCGCTCCCCTGAATGGGGACTGGGGGCCGTTACAAAACACGTCACTCAGACTCACCGAAGTCTCAGCTCCTATGTTCTTTTCATCCTCCTGCTGCTTAACCACAGGAGCTTCCACTTAGCAACAGGAATTTCCCCTTCTGAACGGCAGGTAAAAGGTAAATTCCACGCAGACACTAGGAAGAATTTTTCACTACTGACAAAGAGTAGTCAATGTGTGGAATAGCCTGCCAGGTCACGTAGTAGAAGCAGAAACTCATTTTTTCAAGACTAGGCTTGATACAGTGTTAGATAACATCTAATCTGTAGGTAATCAGAGCACTAATTTAGTCAGGAAAATGGCGAGCATTGTTGGGCTGAAAGGCCTGTTCTCATCATTATGTTATGTTATGTCATGTCATGTCATGACAGCATAGATTCTTCGTTGACACTGTAATCAGCAAGGCCAATGCGGCTTCAGGAATATTCATGAGCCTCGTCCAATCAGAATACTTCATCTCCATCGTTAGGAAGACAGAGCCCTCCTAGTTGGGACTGTGGAGCTGAATATCAGGTGTGCCCAAAGGATCTGTGGTTACAGGGGTAACATAACATAACATAACATAATATACGCAAACATAACATAATGCAAACATAACATAACATAATAACGCAAACATAACATAACATAATGATGAGAACAGGCCATTAAGCCCTACAACATTTGCCATTTTCGCCAGTAGGCCCCATTTCATAGAGAGTACAGCCCTCTTCCTTCCCATAAGGCCACTGTGAACGTCTCTGAGAATCAGGGTTGGGTTAGGATCGGTTAAGCCCAGCTCTCTTATCTCACTCCCTTTTTTTCCGGAACCTTTCCGCTTTTCCGCGACCCTCCGGAATAAGTAACGAACGTGGGGAGGAATGTGATTGGAGAATATGGCATATTTCAATTATTAACACTGGCCTTTCGGCGAAGGCAATAGCATTGGAATGTTAAATCCAATAGCAAATAACCTATTTTGATAGATGTCACGATAAATGTCACGCAAGCATTTGAAAGCCATTACCGTTTTCTCCCCGTTTGGTCCCATACTTGTTTAAGCCAGTTCCCAATTTCTTCTTGAGACCCAGCAAACTCATTTTTGTCCCCTGTAGGGTACGCATGAGTCTCTGGTCTTAATCTCGAGAACCATATATTACACTACGCTGAAATCTACACTAAGTGGGGGACACAGAATGAACACAAAATAAATATTGTTGAAAATATTTTTTGTCATCCAAGACAAAACTCAAAGTTTTTTTTTCTGTCGGGTCTCAGGAAGCTATACACATACAGAAGACTGGGGTCGATTCCAATCACTTATTTTATCACCTGCTTGCTTTCTTTCGTAGCATCCTTTCTTAGCTTCTAGCTCCACTCATTGGAGGACGCAAGGAATAGGAAGCAAGGAAAGAACACAAGGACAGAGGAATCGAGAAAATGTGTTTTAGGAAAACGAAACATCCTTGCTCTTTCAAGCATCAGTTTGAAGCCACATCAATTACAGACGTGGCAGAGGGGAAGAGGTGGATCCACAAGTTGATCATTATGAGTCACACACTCCAAAAAAAGACTTCCATTCAGTGTATCCTCACTGAAGCATCCTCCGGGAGCCTGCTAGCTCCTCCAAGGAGCATTCAACAGGTAGGAATGTCCTTAAAGATGGCGGACCTTCGATCGATTTCCAGGTTCAGGCGAGGACCGTGGAGACAAGGAGCGAATAGAACGAGGGAACAGCCCTGAATCCAGTTCCGCGTATCCCTGTTTCCACTTCCCCTTCCCTCCGGTGGCGGTGTTGTTCTCGCGGAGCGGGCGAGCGAGCGAGCGGGGAGGGAGCGCTATCGCCTCTGATCTCGGGCCCCCCCCTGCGAGGAGAGCCGGGATTTCATTAAAAACAGTCCCCGCCGCGAGCCTCCCGGCTTGCCCCCGCGTCCCATTAGCCGGCTAATGACGTTCAGAGGGGCCGTTAACCGCGGCTGACTGTCGAGTTCAAACGACGCCCTCCCCCTTTTAGCAACGGAAAAATAAACCGCCTTCTGGAGATACTGACCGTGTGTAATCGACTCATTCACACGCACAAGTGATCCGTTTCATCAAATCATCAAACGGCGGTTTGACAAGCGGAGAGCTCCCTTTGAACGGTGGAACTGAACGTGATCAAAACTTACAAAAAAAACAAAAACAACAACAAATAAAACCTCTGGTGCAGATACCATAGACCCAATGGTTAATTAGGTCTGCCAGGGACTCAACGGTGACAAAAAAAGACCTCACTTGAAATAAAATAAATGAAAAGATGCTATTCGCGTATTTTCAACAAAAAAAAAACCATACATTTATAAGACGTACTGACATTGAATCTGGCACACAAAGCTACAGGAACGCAGGAGGTAATGATATTGACTCTTTTCGCCGTTGTCGTCGAGCTCCGCGAGAGAAATCCATCCAATCTGGCGGGAAACCAGCTCACTGATGCGGCCGCCTTAATGGGCTGAGACCAGAGTGCCCATCTCTGCCAATTACCGCCATTTTATATTTATTTAGACATGATGCAAAGTCACATAAAATGTTGTAATCTGTCGCTATGCACTCTGGTGGTCTAATGTTCCCAAAATTGAAAAACAACTTCGCCTTCGTTTTTTAATTTATTTTTATAACAACTTTTTTAATTAAATTTTTTTTTTTTTGCAATGCCGTTCTGTAGATTTTTATCCTTATTGAGCTTTCGTTTAAGGAACGCCAAAGCTGGTTTGCTTATAACTCCTCGGCCTTGACATCTTCAGATTAGATCTGTTTGGATTCTGATCTGAGCTTTTCTTCTGAAGGTTTATGAAACCTGAACACAAAAAGTGAAACAGTCACTCAAGCACAGCTGATCAGTGACACCACGGTATGGACCAAACAAATGAGCAGCATTAATAACAAACAAACAAACAAACAAACAAAAAGAATTAAAATGAAGCATGCAGCAGAATTTTTGTGCATCAGAGCAAAAACTACAAGACCATTAACGAGCTTCAGGTCCTTTAAAAACAAGAGTAAAACGAGGCCTAAAAAGACAGAGCGCAAATATTTTATATTGTTATATTCCTATTTTTTATTTTTTAAATTGAAACGAAAAAAGTGCAGCGTGCGGGCAACATGTGTCTGCTCAAATAGCCACTGGCAGAAACAGCCCCCCCCGGAGTTCGGCTCTCACCCCCCCCGGAGTTCGGCTCTCAGCCCCCCCGGAGTTCGGCTCTCAGCCCCCCCGGAGTTCGGCTCTCAGCCCCCCGGAGTTCGGCTCTCAGCTAACGAGGCATTTAAGAGGCTCACCTTCCGATGGCGCGTCGCCCTCCCCCAGCGAAACACTGCTGAACCGTGCGCAGCGGAGAGACTTTGAAGCGGAGCTTCGCGTGCGTTTCAGTTCGCCATAAAACGGGTTTTGGCCAATTAATTAGGAGACAGCATCTGTGCCCGGAGGAGAGGGAGAGAGAGCGGAGATTTGAGGGCACGCCGGGCCGGGTCGTCTGGAAGCAGAGCTGGAGCGGTATCGCTGGAGAGGACGAGCAGAGAAATCCTACAGCGGCAGCAACGACGTCACGGCAAAGGAAATGTTCGGGTAAACAGCTCTACGAAACAGCACGGCTAATCAAAACACCGAGGAGGATAACGTAGAAACCACGCCACCCTCACCAGGGGGATCATGGGATACGAAAAAACACCGAAACAAACTTCACCTGCAAAATTTTTTAAGATCAGCGTTAAACACTTTTTGCGGATACTTGTAACGGCGAGGTGACAGTGCTATCCACTGCACCACCATGACGCCCACAGTTTTACTGGGGAAACATGCATCAACCAATGGAGCCGTTCAAAAGACGCACATGGAACAGTCGGTTAGCCTGCCCACACAATGCACTGCACCCGGTCTGCAGTATACCTGCACGTTCATAATGTAATCCTCTGTGTGTTTGGGGGGGGGGGGGGGGGGGGGGGGGGGGGGGGGGGGGGGGGGGGGGGCGGGGGGGGGGGGGGGGGGGGGGGGGGGGGGGGGGGCTGTGCCGAAAGGTATTTCCGTGCGCATGCAGAATCTCTTTCTGGGACACACCAACACCCCAGGCTTCAGGCTGTCTTTCCCGAAAGCGTATTTCCGTGCGCAGCAGAATCTCTCTCTCTCTCTCTCTCTCTCTCTCTCTCTCTCCTCTCTCTCTCTCTCTCTCTCTCTCTCTCTCTCTCCCTCTCTCTCTCTCTCTCTCTCTCTCTCTCTCTCTCTCTCTCTCTCTCTCTCTCTCTCTCTCTCTCTCTCTCTCTCTCTCTCTCTCTCTCTCTCTCTCCCTCTCTCCCTCTCCCTCTCCCTCTCTCTCTGGGGTTTCACACCCCCTGTCTGCTCCTGAGTGGGGAGCCACACGGCGGCTCCTCGGCCGGCTGTGGCCATACGTCACTCTCCCAGACCTCAGGTGCACACAGACATGAAAGGCCCCACATTCCTTTGATGTCAGGAGATGTCTTAAGAATTTCTAGCGGCTCCGTGCTGATGTCAGCACACATAATAATTCTCGCACAGCTCGCATCAAGCGCTCAGTTTATATAAGCACCCCGGAGCAGTGGTCCTGGGACAGGGAGCCTGGCTCAGAGAGGGGCGGCCTGTGGCCCAAAATGGGCTCTATTTTGGGAGAGGTCCGTGATTTTCCCTGCCTTCTCACAGCCTGTGTACAGACCCACAAAAAAAAAAAAAAATGAATAGCTGGACTTGTACCGGGAAAGTCTATTTGGTTAGTCGATCTGTGCTTCTTCCAGACGTTAGCAGAAAATGTGCACACATGCAAGTAGTCACAACCCCCCTCCAACACACACACACATTCATTCACACACACACAACCCCCCAACACACACACACATTCTTTCACACACTCACAGACACACACACACACAACCTCCCCCCCAACCCACACACACACTCACATACACACACACACTCTCTCTCTCTCTCTCTCACACACACACACAGACACCTAAATCACTGATTTTATACTTCAGGTACATTAATTATCACGCCCCAGTACAATTTTTTCATTTCTTTTCAAATTAAACACCACAGGAAACTACAGGCCCGATTCCCTAAGACCACAAAATCCAATAACACAACCAACGATTGGTGCAACACAAACACCACGACCAACCACTGCCCTGGTTATTGGATTGAGCGTGTGCTAGAAGGTGTTGTACTTGCTAAAGGGCTGAGTAAATAATGCCTTAATGTGCGTTAAATGCTCCCCTGACCTCCGTGTCAGTCTGGCCTTGCCCTCTCTCCCCCGCCGGGCCGGACCGCGGGGCGAGTGGGCAGTGATGGCATATCACGGACCGAGTGGGCGTAAATAACGAGCCGGTTCCTGTCTGAAGTTCGGACCTCAGAGCCCCTCAGCTCTGACACGTCCTGGTCTAGGCTGAGCCTGAGTCTCATTATTTACCTCCTACATTTTATGTCCTCACAAAATATCACCTTAAACGATATGTTGCGCGCGTGTGTGTGTGTGTGAGTGCATGGGAGTGTGTGTATATGTGCGTGTGTGTGTGTGTGAGTGTGTGCAAGTGTGCGTGTGTGCGTGTGTGTGCACACGCATGTGTGTGAGTGTGTGTGTGTGCGTGTGCGTGTATGAGTGTGTTTGAGTGTGTGTGAGAGAGGAAAAGAGAGTGTGTGTGCGTGTGCTTGAGTGTGTGTGTATGTGTGAGTGCGTGAGTGTGTGTGCATGTATGTGTGTGTGTGTGTGTTTGTGTGTGTGTGTGTATGTAAGTGAGTTTGTGTGTGTGTGCACGCGCGTGCGTGTGTGTGTCTATGTGGGAGTGGGAGTGTGTATGTGTGTGTGTGTGCGAGCGTGTATGTGCATGCGTGCGTGAGTGTGTGAGTGTGTGTCTATGTGCGAGTATGTATGTGCGTGCGTGTGTGAGTAAGTGAGTGTGTGTGTGTGTGTATGAGTGTGTATGTGTGTGTGTGTGTGTGTGTGTGTGAGTACGTAGGAGTGTGTGTGTGTGTGTGTGTGTGTGAGTACGTGGGAGTTTGTGTATGTGTGTGTGTGTGTGTGTGTGAGTACGTGGGAGTGTATGTGTGTGTGGGTGAGTACGTAGGAGTGTGTGTGTGTGTGTGTGTGTGTGTGCGCGAGTGTGTATGTGCATGCGTGCATGAGTGTGTGAGTGTGTGTGTGTCTATGTGCGAGTGTGTATGTGCGTGCGTGCGTGAGTGAGTGTGTGTGTGTGTGTGTGTGTATGAGTGTGTGTGTGTGTGTGTGTGTGTGTGAGTATGTGGGAGTGTGTGTGTGTGTGTGAGTACGTGGGAGTGTGTGTGTGTGTGTGTGTGTGAGTACGTGGGAGTGTGTGTGTGTGTGTGTGTGTGTGTGTGTGTGTGTGAGACAGCTCAGTCACAGCTGTGGTTGGTTTTACACACCGCCCGTTTCCACACTCTCCTTGTTCAGACCTTCCTGGAGTGAAACACAGGCTCGGATACAATCAGCATCTGTCCTTTAACTCTCTGTCTCGCATGCAAGTGTTTTTCTTTTCTACCACACAAAAAAATGTTTGGTGAGATCAGCAGCGACCAAAAATAGCTCCCAAAACTGTTTCTGTGGAGGAGGGAAAATGAGCACCTGCATTTACGGAAAACGCAGATCACAGTCTTTTGAGGATTCTTTTGAGTCTGAGGTGATTTGTGTGACGCCAGAGGAACATCCAGTTTAGCAGAAACATTCAGCAGGAATACACTTTATCCTCCCAAGACAAGGCAATTCATTTTTGTCCCCTGTAGGGGACACGAGTCTCTGGTCTTAATCAAGAAGCATATATTCTGCTATTCTTAAACCCACACTACAAGGGACGTAAAAATAAAAATAAAAGAAATAATATTTTTGGAAATATTTTCACTGCAAAATGCTTTTTGTCATCTACAGGTGGGCGTACATGACACAATTCTTCTCACGGGCTACGACGCCGGGACTTCGGACCACACCTAACGAGGTTCAGATTGTGACAACCGGTCAGACGAGAGCATAGACTATGAGCATCCAACTCCCAGAGGTCTGTTCACCGCACGGACAGCATCCAACTCCCAGAGGTCTGTTCACCGCACGGACAGCATCCAACTCCCAGAGGTCTGTTCACCGCACGGACAGCATCCCACTCCCAGAGGTCTGTTCACTGCATGGGCAGCATTCAACTCCCAGAGGCCTCTGCACCGCACGTACAGCATCCCACTCCCAGAGGTCTGTTCACCGCATGTACAGCATCCCACTCCCAGAGGTCTGTTCACCGCACGGACAGCATCCCACTCCCAGAGGTCTGTTCACTGCATGGGCAGCATTCAACTCCCAGAGGTCTGTTCACCGCACGGACAGCATCCAACTCCCAGAGGTCTGTTCACCGCACGGACAGCATCCCACTCCCAGAGGTCTGTTCACCGCACGGACAGCATCCAACTCCCAGAGGTCTGTTCACCGCACGGACAGCATCCCACTCCCAGAGGTCTGTTCACTGCATGGGCAGCATTCAACTCCCAGAGGCCTCTGCACCGCACGTACAGCATCCCACTCCCAGAGGTCTGTTCACCGCATGTACAGCATCCCACTCCCAGAGGTCTGTTCACCGCACGGACAGCATCCCACTCCCAGAGGTCTGTTCACTGCATGGGCAGCATTCAACTCCCAGAGGCCTCTGCACCGCACGTACAGCATCCCACTCCCAGAGGCCTTTGCACTGTGCGAACAGCATCCAACTCCCAGAGGCCTGTTCACTGCACGGACAGCATCCCACTCCCAGAGGTCTGTTCACCGCACGGACAGCATCCAACTCCCAGAGGTCTGTTCACCGCACGGACAGCATCCCACTCCCAGAGGTCTGTTCACCGCACGGACAGCATCCCACTCCCAGAGGTCTGTTCACCGCACGGACAGCATCCAACTCCCAGAGGTCTGTTCACTGCATTGGCAGCATTCAACTCCCAGAGGTCTGTTCACTGCATGGGCAGCATTCAACTCCCAGAGGCCTTTGCACCACACGGACAGCATCCCACTCCCAGAGGTCTGTTCACTGCATGGGCAGCATTCAACTCCCAGAGGCCTCTGCACCGCACGTACAGCATCCCACTCCCAGAGGCCTTTTGCACTGTGCAAACAGCATCCAACTCCCAGAGGTCTGTTCACCACACGGACAGCATCCCACTCCCAGAGGCCTTTGCACCGTGCGAACAGCATCCCACTCCCAGAAGCCTCTCTCACCACGCACAGACAGCATCCAACTCCCAGAAGCCTTTTCAGCACTCGGGCAGCATTGTTAGCCCGTCTGTTCCTGCTTCCCACCCATGTCCGGGGCCAAGAATCTGCGGTGCACATTTACGACCGAGCAGAGTGGTTTCCCTCTGGCCAAGGGGGCCGAACAGCAGCAGCACAGAAGCCGCTGGCTCGGTCAGACGCGCGGCCTGGCGCTACTTTAAGGGCCCCGTTACAGGCCCCACTGCGGCCTGGCGCTATTTTAAGGGCCCCTTACAGGCCCCACTGCGGCCTGGCGCTACTTTAAGGGCCCATTACAGGCCCCACTGTGCGGCCTGGCGCTACTTTAAGGGCCCCTTACAGGCCCCACTGTGGCCTGGTGCTACTTTAAGGGCCCATTACAGGCCCCACTGCGGCCTGGTGTTACTTTAAGGGCCCATTACAGGCCCCACTGCAGCCTGGCACTACTTTAAGGGCCCATTACAGGCCCCACTGTGGCCTGGCGCTACATTAAGGGCCCATTACAGGCCCCACTGTGGCCTGGCGTTACTTTAAGGGCCCATTACAGGCTCCACTGCGGCCTGGCGTTACTTTAAGGGCCCCTTACAGGCCCCACTGCGACCTGGCGCTACTTTAAGGGCCCCTTACAGGCCCCACTGCGGCCTGGCGCTACTTTAAGGGCCCCTTACAGGCCCCACTGCGGCCTGGCGCTACTTTAAGGGCCCCTTACAGGCCCCACTGCGGCCTGGCGCTACTTTAAGGGCCCCTTACAGGCCCCACTGCGGCCTGGCGCTACTTTAAGGGCCCCTTACAGGCCCCACTGCGGCCTGGCGCTACTTTAAGGGCCCATTACAGGCCCCACTGCTGCGGCCTGGCGCTACTTTAAGGGCCCCTTACAGGCCCCACTGCGGCCTGGCGCTACTTTAAGGGCCCCTTACAGGCCCCACTGCGGCCTGGCGCTACTTTAAGGGCCCCTTACAGGCCCCACTGCGGCCTGGCGCTACTTTAAGGGCCCCTTACAGGCCCCACTGCGGCCTGGCGCTACTTTAAGGGCCCCTTACAGGCCCCACTGCAGCCCGTCCCGGTGCTTCCACTCACAGTTTTATAGAGTTTGGCAGCGCCCGAGGGGGGGTTTTGAACTACAGGTGATTCGCTCACCAATCAAAATGGAGTCTTTGTGTGTGCGCTGAGCGAACGTCCAGATTAACACGTACATGGCGGGGGAGGGGGGAGGGGGCATCGTGCCTGGAATTGAAATATCAGTAGCAGCAACATCTTCTGCGATCTAAAACATTTTGCAAAATCATCAGTTCTCTGTATTTCAGTGCTTCCCCTCGGAATTGCTGATCAATTTTTCATTTTATTAATTTTTTTTTCCCTTTTTTTTTTAACCGGGCAGTTCTTGGGGAACGTGTCCGGATGAAGGCACACTTCAAACGCTGCGGAATTTTCCGGAGCGTAAAACAAGCGGAAGCTAAGCCCCGCGGCGCCGCTAACGTTGTTCACCCTGCCTGCCGCTGGACTGACCGCCGTTATCACATTACATCACATTACATTCATTTGGCAGACGCTTTTATCCAAAGCGATGTACAAAAAAGTGCCTTTCATGGTCATAGACAACTGCTAAACACAGGTTCAGTAAGATACAATACTTATTTTGTGCAGCTATTTCTAGCCAAGAACACAGTTTAGTTCACACAGTGAACACTATTCTGACCTAACCTCTGCAAAGCCAACGAGGCAGAAGAATAAGCTACAGTATTAGGACAAGAAGTGCTGGGATGGGGCAACATGTAACAAGTGTCATGAAAAGGAGGGGGGGGGGGGGGGGGACCGACCCGCGCGAATCGCAGGCCCCCGGCCCACTCCGTCACCGCAAACGAAAGCCTGTTCTCAAAACGCTCGCTACCCGGGACAAGACGGCGTGTTAAATAAAGAGATACGCGAAACAAAATAAAACCTTCAAAGAGAAATAAAAAAAACAAGGTCAGTCTGGAGCGCCCGTCTGCTGCTTCCAGCCAAGGCGTCGTAAAACACTTTGGAATGAGTCGCATTTGCAAGCTCATATTAAACGTGAAGTTATTTCAACCAGCAGAGGAGGTTTTTTTTCCCAAAGATTTCTAAATCAAGGCAAGTTTTTTTCAATTATGTTTGTTTTCAATATTTTCAAGGGGGCTTCACAGAAGTGATGCCTGATACTTCTGAAATCTGTTTTGAATAGAATAGAAAGGCTTTGAAAGCCAATCAAAAGGCTCTTTTTTCCTTTTGATTGGCATCCCTTCCTTGTTAGGGCCACGCCCCCTGTCCCTGCTTGGTATGGCCCCCACGGTCCAGCAGCAACCCGTTTGGCTGCAGCAGTCACTCTTTTTAATGACCGAGCGAGGGGGGGGGGGGGGGTGGTTGGTACTTCTTCACAGAAATTCAATGGAAGGAGGCCGACACACACGTTTCTTTTTTTTTCCTCCGTTGATACTACGTGCAGGACACAGACGACTCGTTTCGTTTGCAGCAGACAGCATCTCCATTTTAACTACGCTGACGCCTCCCCTACAGAGGCAGTGATTAATGCGCCCAGCTCGTTTGATGGGGGTTTTTTTTTTTTTTTTTTCATCCCGTTTTAATATGGTGGAAAGACTTTAATGGCGCTCGTTTTCATTTTTCGCTGAGTCAGCGAAAGGCCCTTCACACGCGCGTGCGTGTGTGCGTGTGTGCGCGTGTGTGTGTGTGTGTGTGTGTGTGTGTGGTTAACATTCAGAGCGCATCCCCGGCTTCCCCAAACACTGGTCTGGGGGAGAGCGGGAGCGTGATTGATCCTCGCAAGTTCTGATTTTCTTCCAATTCAATTTGTATTCCGATAAACTTCTCAGATCGTCAAGAACTGGTGTTATTTATTTATTTTTGTTACCCAGTTCAGAACACCGGACATCTGACGTGTGCCAAATAATGGCAAAACAGATTTGCCCCTGGATTACTTTTGTTCCATCAACTACCCCCTGCCGTTTCAGGAGGGTCCTGGTCAAATTGCGTGAATTAGATCAAATTGTGCTTCACAGCCATCTGGACACCATTTCATCTCCACTGTTAAAACAACAGAAACCCTAAATTGCTACCGTCAGCAGTGCATTACATTACATTATATTATATTACATTACAGGCATTTAGCAGACGCTCTTATCCAGAGCGACTTATACAACTTTTATATTGCATCCATTTATACAGCTGGATATATACTGAAGCAATGCAGGTTAGGTACCTCACTCAAGGGTACAACGGCAGTGTCCTTACCCGGGAATCGAACCTCCGACCTTTAGGTTACAAGACCAGCTCCTTACCCATTACACTACACTGCCGCCGAGACACAGCAACGTAAGCAGACGATGTGGTTTTTCTTGAGTGCTAAAACACTAATGTGTGTGTGTGACTGTTGCTCGAGGCCACATCGCAGAAACACACATAATTTATACGAGAGAATTCAACAGCAGATTTTTTTTTTTTTTAGCATGTCTAGTCTAACGATTCTTCAATTGGCGCTGTCAAATCAATGGGCTTTAATGAGAAATGATAATTGAAGAATTGCCTCCACTGCATCCTGCCTACTGAGCCATGGGGGGTTTGGGGGGGGGGGGGGGTAATTACTATGGGGGTTTTAAACAAGTTTAGGCAGTATTACATTCTCCCCCGATTCTTACATGACATCGGGAGCTCGAGGGTCACTAAAATCAATGTTTATTAAATGAAAAACTGGAATGCCTGCTTAGACTCATTAAGTCAACATTAAGGACACCGCCCTAGAGACACCCCTCGGGTCAGAAATGTTATTCGCTTCAGTTCCACTAGGAGGCACTACAGCGGAGTCGCATCGTGCAAGCTGATTTCCACACGGATCACTTCTGAGACTGAAGTCTGATCAGGGCCAATCAGGGAGGGAGTGTTCTCACCACTCAAATGTGCTACAACAGCCCTCCAGTCAGCACTGTGTGTTTGATAGTAATGTTACATTACATTACATTAAAATCAGTTAGCAGACCCTATTCTGTGTGAAGAACGTTAGCGTTAGCCACAGGAATGCTACAGTAAAGGCACAGAAGGACCATTCAGAATCACTACGGGTAAAATTAGCCAAACAAACACACAATTAGTACTGCTAACAAAAGTAAATACAGCTATGGATATAATCCACCTTTACAGAGCTTTACCTATAAGATTAGCATCCCCAAAAGGAAACCCACAAAAAAGAAACGAAACTTTTTTTTTTCTCCCACTGGTGGATCTGGTGCCCACAGGTGTGTGTACCTTTGCGTGAAGCATCTTCCTGCCACACGTCCGCTCGAACCCGACTTCTGTGCCAACGGCAGCTGGCAGAGCACATGCCTCGCTGCTCTCAAATTCAAATTCAAAGTGCTTTATTGGCAAGACAAAATTTCCATTTGTACTGCCAACGCATGGCAAGAACATGTGAAACATCATCTCTCTCTCTCTCTCTCTCTCTCCCAAATCAACAACAAAGGATTAGATGATGAACATGATTGGGCATTCCAAATAGGGGGAAAAAAAATATATTTACATTTTCATGCCCTCTATCAACATCGTCTTATAGTAAAACAACAATAATGTAAATCACTATAGAATTGCAATGACGATATTTAATAGCATGTATATGTATGAATACTTTTACTATCATTAGTATGAAACAAAGTGGGAATCAATACATGAATAGAGACTGTAACATCTGATCTAAAAATATTCAAACGTGGTCAACAGTTCCTCACACAAACAGAGAAGGAGGAAGTTGTTTGGTCAGCTGGCGAAAAATCAGAGAGCCCCAGCTGAACAAAATAATGAAGTATTACCGCCGTGTCCAGTTAGAGCCGCTATCTCTGGATCTGCTATTCGGCGGTATAAACGTGGGGGTTTCTGAGCTCAGGTGAACTGATAATCGCCAGCCGCTTGACAAAAAGGCACGTGTTTTACGGAGAAGACCTGCGTTTCCAAACACAGCGGAAGAGGGAAGCTTGTTTCGCCATCAACGCAGACCTCGTACGGAGCCTGGAACAAAAGAGGAATTCACCGGGGCGGTCAGCGCAGACTGTGCGATGAACAGTCGTCCCAAGCGGATCGTGACCTCGCTGGAGGTCGCGTTGGCGGGTTTCAACGCGGCCTGTGTTCGCCGAACGGCTTCTGTGAGTCAACAAGACTATTTTTTTTTTTAAAAAGAGAGAGAGAGGAAAAAAAGCCACAATTCTGACTCACACTCAAACCCCTGGAGACAGGCATTGAAAAACCTTTTTAAATTTTTATTTTTTTTAAATGCATTACCTTTCCTGCTAATGCCTTGAAAATCTAGGGGAAATTTTCCCACGTCACCCTGGTCTTATCCCTGATGAAATCAGCTCTCGATAAAACTGCAGAAATAGAATCATATGGTTCCAGTTTTATCTTTCATTTGGCAAATCTAGTCCCACCCGGATTTGGAAGGTCCAAATTGCGAACTATGTGCAAGCGTGCTCATTTACGCCCCCTGCTGGCAGCTCTGGAGAGTGAAGACAACGTCTGGTTCTCCCCCGAAACACATGGTGCCAGCCAGCTGCTTCTTTTCACACCACAGCCACTAGCCGGAGGAGACCCAATCATACGTCTGTGCAGAGAGCAAGCCAGGGATCCAAACAAGGGTCACTCGAGCAACGAACACGCGATCCACCAAGATAACTGTGGTAGAATTCACTGATTTAATTTCATTTCATGAACCTCCTGGGGATTTCCAGACAAAGTCAAATGCATTCACACAACCAACTCCAAGATCCAAAAATACTGTCTGAGTCTAGGCTGCTCCTGTGCTCAAAATGGAAAATAAATAAATAAATACATCTCACCCAAAAATGTGTAGACAACACTCTTTCCTTGCGCAAGGATATTTTTATTGCACTTGTTAATTACTGAAAACGGGTCAGAAAAAATAACGCTTCTTTTGTTTTTTGTCTGCAGGTCTCTCGTTCGTTTGCCAACACAAGCAAGACGCTGGACTCCCTTTGCATAGTACATTAACGAGCACAATGCGCCCTATTGATCCGCTCAGAGGAAACGGACAGGATGTTATTCAGCACGGTGACTCATGGGCAAGCAGACTTTTAAACCGCCCAGTAAGAGCAAGGGCTCATTGTAATTTCAAATGAGCGACCTGTACCAGAATGAGAAATTCCACTCGATGAGAGTCGATGGCTGCAGGGGGTCTGTCGGGCCGTTGCTCCAGCCGCTCGGCTCAAATCCCAAAAACCGAAATCTTTAAATTTGGAGAGAGCAAGAAGACTCCAGAGCTGGAGGTGTCAATCAAGGGTTAACTGACAGGTAAGACCCCAAAACCTGCTGCAGTCTGGCCCCTCCCATGCCCGATCTGAAACAACGTCAACCGCCTGTGATGAAGAGGGCGTGTCCCTTGTGCATTTCACCGCCATCGGATCGGAGTGTAGCACAGTGGGTAAGGAACTGGGCTTGTAACCGAAAGGTTGCAGGTTCGATTCCCGGGTAGGACACTGCCGTTGTACCCTTGAGCAAGGCACTTAACCTGCACTGCTTCAGTATATATCCAGCTGTATAAATGGATACAATGTAAAAATGCTGTGTAAAAGTTGTGTAAGTCGCTCTGGATAAGAGCGTCTGCTAAATGCCTGTAATGTAATGTAATGTGAATAAAGTCTTACAGCACACGCACGCGTTTCTATGGTTCCCATGGCTGTCAGCCCTGAACATTCAGTGAACTTACCCATGCGATTTTACAACGAGTTCTCAGTTTTACAGGTTTTTGGAATAATATATAATAAATCGTGTTGTACGTGGTGACAGGCAGTGGTGTGACTGTAGCAGAAGGACGTGGCTCAGATCTGCTGTTTATTTTGATGCTGTTACCATAACACCATTAGAATACCAGAATTACAGGCATGCTGTTACCATACCAACACCAGAATACAGGCGTGCTGTTACCATACCAACACCAGAATACAGGCATGCTGTTACCATACCAACACCAGAATACAGGCATGCTGTTACCATACCAACACCAGAATACAGGCGTGCTGTAACGGTACCCACATGGTAACTGTACCTATACAGGCGTGCAGTAGCCATTCTGAGCACAGAAGCAAATCACTGGCCGCCTAGTGATTTGAAGCAGTGTCTCCTCCTCTGTGAGGCATGTTCCCCCCCTGGTACCCCCCAATACCCCCACCCGACCCCCCCTCCACCCCTGGGTGTCTGGGTGCCTATCCAGATTTCAGGCACATAGTAGGATTTCCAAACTTGCACACCATCAATTGCCGACAATTCAAGGACTTTTCACAAAGCCCTTTATTAAGGGGCCATAAAAACTACAGAGTCGGCTGCATCAGGCGGGGCTTCAGATCTTCAAAAGGCGACGAAAAAACCACGAAAGCCCTGGAAAACAAGGAAGTCCTGGGATCAGCACTTTAAGTTTGGGTCCAAACCCCCGTCACTTCTGAGCTGAATGCCGATTCTGAGCCAGTGATCTGATTCTAAAGGCACTCCTTCATACGAAACGAGGCCGTTTCCAGACGAGGAGCAACATCGCTCAACAAGATAAGTCTGAGAGCCCTTTAAAGGTCCTCTCCGTTATGTCATTCCCAATCACTCAAAAGTTCTCCCATTTATTCTTTTGAAGAATGTAAGAACTTTCTCAGATTTTTTATTTTGTTTGAAAGCATGGAACTGTACCACTGACACACACAGGGAGATGGGGGTGGGGAGGTGGGGGGGGGTTTTGGCTGCAGTTGGAGCCCGGTTATGCTTATGCGTTGCAAGCAGGAGCACACACTTTTTTAATGGACCCGCCCGATGCGCGGTTCTGTGCCGTTACCCGTGACCGTTCTGTCGCCCCGCCCGCTGGAGCCGGAACATTCTGTGCGCCACAAACCGGAACCAAGATCCTCCGACACCTTAACGGAAAACTCCCGCCTGAAATTCGTCGACATTGTTCACACGTTGGCAATGTAAAACGCAGCCCAGGTCCTATTTTACTGCTCTGCGTTGTGTTTCAGTTTTCTCCCCAGTTTAAACCCGAGCTCTGTGGATGATGTGATGTCACGCGGTGATGTTGCCACTGCAGGCACAATGGAGTTTAATCAGAGAGTGTGTCTTCAACCTGCTATAGCGCCAAACAGGAAGCACCAGATCCTCATACAGCACAGCCAGGCTGATGTCATGGGTACCTCTGCACTGGAGGAGCCCCAACTTACACAGCGACAGTCCGCCTTCTTTCTGGGTAGGCTTTTGTGGGACGTTTCCTTCAAAATTCTAAGCCTAGTGTTCTAGAACTCCACTGCTTTCAGTCGCCAGCAGTGACTGTGACATCAGCGTTGGAACGCTGAGTTATGAACATTCCGATCACACATTCGTAATCTTACGCTTTGAAGGGTTAAGAAAAGAAAAATGGGTTTCAAGTCACCGGCAGAATGGGAAAGGCCGGCTGGGAGGGGAGGGGAGGGGGGGAGCACATGCTAACACACGTTAAAAAACGCTAACGCCACAGTGAACCCGCTCCTGGGAAACTAAAGGTTTCAGGGCGTTTTTTTTTTTTTTTTTTTCCCCATTTATTTCCCCCCTCCTTGTCAATAGTGGGCGTAAAGGCTCCCTCAGGAACCTGGGTGCCCCCGTGCCCCCCCCCCCCCCCCCCCCCCCGCAACAATCTCCCATTAGCATGCAGTGCGCTCCCTCCCCCCCCCCCAAAAAAACCCATAAATCATAAGCCAGCCGCAGCCGGGTGAATAAATCCACAGTCCCATTCAGAGAGCGACCGCGCGGTCGACCGCGGTCGATGGACAGCAAATTACCCTGCCCAGCAGGACTGTTTACGGCATCCGCACCGAGGGAGAGGGAGGGGGAGAGTGGGAAAAAATAAAATCATTTATTTTTTTCCCCCAAAGCACAAAGTGGCGCACCTGTCTTGGGACAGAGGACAAATATAAGAGCGATTGCGGCGCGGAATACCTGGAGTACCTGGAACACCTGGAGTACCTGAAGTCTCACAGTCCCAACCTGGACAGGAAGCACTTTGTCAAACGCAAGCGACTGCATCGGCTCCATCGATTCTGCTGTGACACCACCTTTTTTCAGTTCATGTGACCAGTGCGCTCTCCTCGACACGCACGCATCGGAATAATTCAATCCATCTCTCAACGCTGTGGGCAGAGGGCAGCGGCTGTACTGAACCCCAGACTCCGTCTCTCAACGCTGTGGGCAGCAGCTGTACTGAACCTGAGACTCTGTCTCTCAACGCTGTGGGCAGAGGACTCTGTCTCTCAACGCTGTGGGCAGCAGCTGTACTGAACCTGAGACTCTGTCTCTCAACGCTGTGGGCAGCAGCTGTACTGAACCTGAGACTCTGTCTCTCAACGCTGTGGGCAGAGGACTCTGTCTCTCAACGCTGTGGGCAGCAGCTGTACTGAACCTGAGACTCTGTCTCTCAACGCTGTGGGCAGAGGACAGCAGCTGTACTGAACCCGAGACTCAGTCTCTCAACGCTGTGGGCAGAGGACTCTGTCTCTCAACGCTGTGGGCAGCAGCTGTACTGAACCCGAGACTCAGTCTCTCAACGCTGTGGGCAGCAGCTGTACTGAACCCGAGACTCCGTCCCTCAACGCTGTGGGCAGAGGACTCCGTCCCTCAACGCTGTGGGCAGAGGACTCTGTCTCTCAACGCTGTGGGCAGCAGCTGTACTGAACCCGAGACTCCGTCCCTCAACGCTGTGGGCAGAGGACTCCGTCCCTCAACGCTGTGGGCAGAGGACTCTGTCTCTCAACGCTGTGGGCAGCAGCTGTACTGAACCTGAGACTCTGTCTCTCAACGCTGTGGGCAGAGGACAGCAGCTGTACTGAACCCGAGACTCTGTCCTCAATGCTGTGGGCAGAGGACAGCTGCTGTACTGAACCCGAGACTCTGTCTCTCAAGGTGTGCTGTGAATGAACGGTGTTATCAGAGTCAGGCCAGCTGATCTTAACGCCGTAAAGTTTATTATGTAAGACTCCATCCCACGGTGACAAGTTAACCAAAATCGACCGGGTGCTGCACATGCCATGCCTGGCAGTGATGGACAAGATAATCTCAGGTGCATCATATGAAACGGCCGAAACACCATCCTGAACTGCCCCTGACGTTTACCTCCAAACGTGGGAGCGTTCCCTTATTAAAAACATCACTGAGTGCTATCCCATAATCCCTTTCACTAGAGTCCATGGAAACAGAGTGCTGTGTTGCTGCTCTAGGTTGCAGGTTTGGATCCAGGTTCTCATCACTATGGTCGGGGTAATCATGGGCCGCCAATCGCTGGCTGGCATGAACAAACAAAAAAAATGCCCTCCAAAGACAAACACTATGATTGGTTCAAATTGAGGAGACATGACACACGTATAACACTGCCACATTTCCCAGCTGTTCTGGACGAGCAGCTCTGGCTCGGCTCGACAAGCTGAGAGCCGTGTATTAAAGCCACAGCCCAACATTCGCCAGCTGCCAGGACTGAGCCTGCTACCAATCCTCCACTAAATTTTTAAAAATTAATAATAAAAACTATTTCAGGATACCTTCATAGAAAAAATGTGCACTGAACTGCCGTTTCCCAGGGCAGGACAGAACCCCTCCTCCCAGCTCCTTCGGTTCTGCATGACGAAGGGAGGGAGCAGAGGAACGAAAAGGTGAGGAGGACACAGCAGTACAGGGTCAGGTCACATGTCCTCACTCCTCACACAGCGCTAGGAAGTGAGGAAACATGCCCCGAGGGCAGCCAGCTCACCTAGCAGGCCGCCACGTTCCGGGGTGGGGGGGACATTCCTCAGAGGAGGAGGAGAGGAGACACTGCTTCAAATCACTAAGTAGTCAGTTACCGTGCGCCTGTGCTCAGAATGGTTATTGCACTCTAGTATAGGGACAGTTACCATGTGGGTACAGTTACAGTACACCTGTACTCTGGTCTTCTGGTGTTGATATGGTAACAGCACACCTGTATTCTGGTGTTGGCATGGTAACAGCACGCCTGTATTCTGGTGTTGATATGGTAACAGCATGCCTGTAATTCTGGTGTTGGTATGGTAACAGCACGCCTGTATTCTGGTGTTGATATGGTAACAGCATGACAGTACTCTGGTGTTGATATGGTAACAGTATGCCATTACTCTGGTGTTGATATGGTAACAGCATGTAAGTATTCCGGTGTTGATATGGTAACAGCATGTCAGTATTCCGATGTTGATATGGTAACAGCATGTCAGTATTCCGGTGTTGATATGGTAACAGCATGTCAGTATTCCGGTGTTGATATGGTAACAGCATGTCAGTATTCCGGTGTTGATATGGTAACAGCATGTCAGTATTCCGGTGTTGATATGGTAACAGCTTGGCACAGGCAGGGCACAGCCTCATAAGTGAGATTGCAGTGCTTTGATTGCATCATTAGGCAGCTGCCTCTCCTCTCCCCCGCCTCACATTCAAACACTCGTCTCATACCACAGCAGCTGTGTGTGTGTGTGTGTGTGTGACTGTGTGTGAGTGTGTGCGTATGCGTGTGCGTGTGTGTGTGTGTGAGTGTGTGCGTATGCGTGTGCGTGTGCGTGTGAGTGTGTGTGTGTGCGTATGCGTGTGTGCGTATGCGTGTGCGTGTGTGTGTGTGTGTGTGTGTGTGCGTGCGTGTGTGTGTGAGTGTGTGCGTGTGCGTGTGAGTGTGTGTGTGTGTGTGAGTGTGTGTGTGTGTGTGTGTGTGAGTGTGTGCGTATGCGTATGCGTGTGTGTGTGTGTGTGTGTGTGTGTGTGTGTGTGTGTGTGTGTGTGTGTGTGTGTGTGTGTGTGTGTGAGTGTGTGTCTGTGTGAGTGAGAGTGTGTGTGTGTCTGGGTGTCTGTCTCATTGCAGGACCAGATCTGATACTTTGATCAACAGAAACACTTTCCAGCGTCTAATTTGCATAATACAGTGTGAAGTAAAACACATTTCTTAAATCGGATCAATGTCTGCACGTCACATACTCCACAGGGGCGGCGGTGGCGGCTCTAATGCTGAGAAGACCCCAGGATGATCTTTTCAGGCACGTGGAGCAAAGCGAACGGGTCGAGCGAGATGCTCACCGATAGGAGCTCTCTCTCTCTCTCTCTCTCCTTACCGCCGGTGAGCTCACTTACATAACAGCACGAGGTTTCAGCGCTCGGACTGCTAAACCGCGCACGTGAATTATTAATCATAACCGCCTCCTCCACCGCCATTAGTGTCCTAATGCAAAAATATGGACTTCCCCGTTCATCCTGACCGTCCCTCTCCCTCTTCACCACCGTGCCTGCTCATTAGAGGGGCGAATAACACACGGACAGTCAGGACACCGCTCAGCCCGGTCGAAAAATTCCACCCAGCCTGAGTGTGTACCTCCATTAGCGTCCCTGACACAATCCCATCGGGGTAAAAACAGCAACTTCCCAAATTATTTAAATTAGTCATAATTAACAAAAAAAATATGTATATATATATAAAAATAAAACGCTTGAAATGCATGCTTATGAGAATGCCCTCACTAGGCCTAGGAAAACAAATGTGCCAAGCCTTCCTCCATTAGACGAAATGTAGACTCATTAAAATTAAAATAACAAGCCAAACAATAATTAGACTGCATGCAAACATCAATCCGACCAAAACGCAATACTAAACTCCCCCCACACTCAGCTGCTCCCCCACACCCTCTTACCTCTAAACCATTATGAGCCTCTTTCAGACAGCCACAGGCACCAATTACTCCAGCTGGGTAGTAATAGTAATAACAATAATAATAATAATAATAATAATAGCAACAACAAATTGTAAATAGACTGCATTTATATAGTTTCCAGCAAGAACGCACAAAGCGCTTTACAATGAGTGCCTCTCATTCACCCAGTCTCACACACACACACTCCACACACCAATGGCAATCTCTGCTCCTGGTTTAAGTTGAGCTTTTTCCTGGTTTAAGATGAGCTCTGCTCCTGGTTTAAGTTGAGCTCTGCTCCTGGTTTAAGCTGAGCTCTGCTCCTGGTTTAAGCTGAGCTCTGCTCCTGGTTTAAACTGAGCTCTGCTCCTGGTTTAAGTTGAGCTCTGCTCCTGGTTTAAGTTGAGCTCTGCTCCTGGTTTAAGCTGTTGCTGAGTAGACACTGCAGTCACTGAAAAATGTACTATTATTAAGAGGGAGTCCTAACACCCAGTGCTTTCTTTAGCTCTGACCAACACAGGCTGTCAGTGGTTCCTCTGGTTGTAGTCAAATTTAAATAGCAGTCCTTCAAAACCACAAACGCAATGAACTATTTTTGGTACAGTGAAGGATCAGATTGTGTTGGGGTAAGAGATTCAGGGCTGAGTCACACATAATATCCTTTTGAGCCTTCAATAAAAAGAGAGAGACCAAGGTGAGAGGCCAGGGTGTGCATTCAACAGGACAAGATAACTCGTCCTTCAGCTTTCAGCACAAAACCAAAGCCAAACCTTCTTCCAGAACATTCACTGGGACTCAGAAAGCAATTACAAGGCCTGTCTGTAACGCAGCCATCTAAATGCGGCACGCTTGACTCCTCCGACCGAGCGCTCCTCACTTTAATTTCCTCACTAAACGCGCCTCCTTGTTTACTGCCACTTCGCCCGCCGCGCTTTTCTACGGGAGTTTAAATGAGAATAATTAAAAACGCTAGAGAGGGAGCGGCTGCGTGGGGGCAGGTCTGCGCCTCTCGAAGCCGTCGGACTTCGTAATTAACCTCATTTGCAGCGATTTCAGCCCTGAACATTTTTACTTCGTCTCCCCCGACCTCCCCACACAGGATGGCGTACGTTCTTCATTTCCTTAAAAACCTGGATGAAAGGAAACGGTGAAAAGAGTATTTGTAGAGTTTTCGGTGGTACACAGAGGCATAATGCTGTGAGACAGCCGCACTGCTGAGAAGGTCTTTGGGAAGGGCTGCAGGCACACGGTCAAGAGTTCTGCTCGCGGATGACCTCTGACCTCTCGGCAGGAACGAGCAGCGTTCGGCTCGGCGAACGGTCTGAGGCGGCAGAGCCGGATCACCGGGCCTGTTTCTGGGATACTCTTGCAAGGCCACAGACACTGAGACCTGAAAGGCGGTGTTCGCGATCACGCTGCATTCTGTCAAACGCTGCTGATCTTCTGTCAGCCTGGAGCGGAGTCCAGCTCACCAGGAGCACTCGATCCGGCGATACGCACGCAAACCGCTGCCTCACAGGACGAATCGTGGAACGCTGGCTCTTTATACCATCACACACGTGCACACTCATGCACACACACACGCACACGGACACACACACACACACACACATACACAACCGTGCAAACACATGCACAACCGTGCACATTCGTGTACACACACACACACACACACACATGCAGACTCATGTAAACACATGCACACTCATGTACACACACATGCACACCCATGCACACACACACACACACACATGCACACTCACGTGCACACTCGTGCACACACACACACACATGCAGACTCATGTAAACACGTGCACACTCATGCACACACACACACAATCTTGGCGTCATCTCACCTCCGATGTTTAGGTCAGACGAGACCGAAATTGAGCTTTGTGGCGATTCTCGCCAGTGCTGAGTTTGGAAGAACACTCGTGTTGAAAAGGATATCATACATCAGTTATGGTTAAATATGGTGGCGGACCTTTTAATATCACAGGACTTATTGGCATCTACCGGTCCTTCAACCGAAGGACCTCCATTAAGAACCAATACCATTATGGCCAGGTATCCCCAGGCCAGGAAGCTCAAACTAGGATCTTCCCACAAGACAACGGTCATAAGCACGGTCTCAAAATGAGCCAAAATGGCTGCCTGTTATCTGGTTACCGTTTTGCAATGGCCATCTCCAGACGAGAAACTCTACTGAAAATTAGCGGTTTGAATGGGAGACGACAGTCCACGAGCCAGACCGAAGGATTCTGAAGGACCTTTGAAAGATGACTCAGCAGTTAATGACAGTTAATGATTCAGCAGTTCATGACTCAGCAGTTATCCTCACAAAAGGGAGAGGGGGGTGCAAATTCTCCCCTCACAAGCTTCTTCTTCTTCGCTCACCTTCATCACGGATGTGAAACTTTTTTGGAGGGCACGGTATTTACTGTACTGTGGACGTATAGACGCATGAGCTCCATATCTTTAGTGACCATAGTAACGATGGCATTTTAGCAACAAGGCTGCTAAACTGCAGTGTCCTTGTCTGTCTGTGTGCACACCAGAGTTTGCCTTAGCCGGCAATGTCTGGTTTTTAGCCATAAAAATCATAAGAGGCTTAGTGCTTTACAGCCTTCTGGACATTCATGCCAGTAAAAAAAAAATAAATGAAATAAATGTGTTATGGCTGCTGGCTAATGTGAACCTCAAGCTGCACTCAAACGTGCATGGCATTCACTCAAAGCCATTAGCTGCCCACTTACGTGCCATAAAGAAACTGCTGCAAGCGGAAGGACACGGCCGAAACAAGATGGCGCCCGGCTAGGATTGCCCTACCGTTATTTTTTTGCCCGTTATAAAAAGCCCATTTCTACTCTTGTCAAAAATTAATGGACGTGAATAGATGTTCATGAGCTTGATATGATCTAAAAATGGTTGTTTTACTGCCTTGTTCTGACATGCATTCCTCTGCGCTGTAGGCCATAAGCAATTTAAGCATCGTCTGCTCTGCAAATAGGCCTATTTGCCAAAGTGAATAATCAGAATAGCTTTCGTTCAAAGATTTTAAAAATATTTATTCAATAATAGATGATTCCTCTTTATTCAGAAGAAAACTTTCAGTGGATTGATGATGCAAGCAGATGCAACTGCCTCAATTGCCAATGCATTCATATAATTTCATGTTTATGTTTTTTTTTATTTTTTATTTTTGCTTTCAAATAAGTCCAAAAATGCAAGATTATGCTGTTACATGTGCTTAAACACACTAGCCTTTTTGCGCATGCATTGATAACAGATATGGCTGGAATTTTAATTTGCCTGACCCACTGAAAACCTTCTGGACACGTTGGTCGATGAAAAGGAATCCTCAGGCACACACGCACACACACACACACGCACACGCAGACACAGACACAGACACAGACACACAGAGACACAGAGACACAGAGACACAGAGACACACATTTAATTTCTCTCCAGTTCAGCAGGGTGTCACGGCTAATTCGGAGGTCTCCACAGGGGCTCCTGGCTTGCCGAAGCTCAGCCTCAGTGGAACGTCCCGGCACAGATCCTGCGCCCCCTGCCGCACGACCACGAGCCCCCCGTCGCCATCCGCCGAGCGGGCGGTCACTCCAAACCCGAGGGGACGACCCGTTTAAGGGGGGGGGGGGGGGTCGGCCCATTTAAGCTCCCCGAGGGCTCTCAGCCAACGGGAAAGCCGTTTATCGGTGTCGAGCAGAACCGGCTCCCAACCGCGACCCGAAGAACCTAAACCCATAACGAGATGACGGCGACCGCCACCCGGTCGCACCGGCTGACACCGGGACCGCCAGCGCCGTGGTAACGCACGGGCGGCCATATTTATCAGAGTCCGCCACGCTGCGGAGTCTTCTCTCTGGAAGGCTCCGGAACTGAGCGTTTGGGAGTGTTTGCACTGGGGTGTGTGTGTGTGTGTGGGGGGTGTGGGGGGAGGGGGGGGGCGGGAAGCAGGTCCAGACTGAACACACACCATTAACACCATCTGGAGAAATGACTCCAGGAGGAAGCCTGGGAACCGAAGCCAAACGGGTAATTTCCCCCCCCGCACCCCCTCCTCCTGCCCCTCCCCCCCCCCCCCCCCCCCCCCCCGGCCCCCCCCAGCAATCCCGTACAGAGTCCTGGGAGTCGGGGGGGGGGGGGGGTAGGAGGGGTTGAAGGCCCGCTATCGCCCCCCTTCTCTTCCCATCCTTTCATCTGTGAGCGAATGGGATGCCAGCCTTGGCACTGCTGGCCAATCACAGCCTTTCTGACCGTTTAAGATGGGGGCGAACCCCCCACCCCTGCCAGGAAGAGGACCTGTCCGTCAACGCCGACTGCTGAGAGACCTGTGAAAACTGACGATCTTTCCGGAGCATTCCATCCATCTAGCTGCACTCTACTGCAGTGTTTTGTACAATACAAAATGTCATAAATACATCTACATGAGCAGGCTCTTCAGAGTAATGCTGCCCTCCATTTGGAGAAAAAGCCATCAGATCCACACGGTAAAATGTTTACTGTTCCATCAACTCTCAGAGTCCTTTTGGTCCCTACTGGACTGACATACACTCCGACACAGTTGAATTAACACTGGACATTTTATTGTGTAACGCTCCATAGCTCTATGCCTTCCTGACTTTAGTCTGGACACGCCCTACCCCCCCCCCCCCCCCCCCCCCCCCCCCGCCCCCCGCCCCCGACCTTTCCCTCCCCTAACTGGAACTCACGGTTCCACCTGCACAAACAGAGCAGAACAGACTCATCCCATTAATCTGCCAGGTTTTACGAGGCTGCGATCGCACCCCATGCATGCATTATCACGGAGCAGCCCCACACGGGGAGAGGCTAAGAAACACAGACGCCCGACGCTTCCCAAAAAACCCCGCTCCGTCCGCACGGACAGATGAGTGCTCTCTCACGCTCCTGTGCCGCATGAAAAAAAACAAAAAAACAAAATAAAACCCCCAAAAAACCGAAACGCCACAGCCGCTTCCTGCCGCTAATCTGGAAGCCACAGGTTCTCTCTCGCACGCTTTTAAACCGTTAAGACGTCAGTTAAACCGCCGTTTGGTCGCCACGGCGATGCGGCCGGCAGCTCAAAAAAAACCCCCCCCCCCCCCACCTAAAGGCCCGTCTAAAGATGCACGATCCGCCCCCACGGTCCCCTTTAACACCGACACTCTGTTTACCTCAATTGAAAATGCAATCTATTCCCAGGCCAATTTCACTACCTTTTACGGCCTTATATGGCATTTGGGGAAATTGGCACAAAATTGCCTGATAGAACAGGGGGCCCGGGGAATAATTCCCTAAAAAATCCGCACGCTGAGAGACGCACACACGGTGTGAGGCACAGCCGTTAAAGGACACGCTCGTGACCTTTATGGGGAGAACCCGTCGCTACACGCCGCTCTTCCCCTGTAAAGCCACCGTGAGGAGCTCTCTCTCTCACGCCCGCCTCTCATCGTCGCGGCTCCGCCCGATCCTTTAATCCCGAAACGGAGGTCGTCCCTCCGAGGGGCGGGGCGATCCGGGAAGCGGAGCCGCTGATCCCGGGGTAATCATCCGGACGCTCCGAGCAGCAGGGCCCGGAATGAGAGAGCAGCGAGCGGACGCTCCGAGCAGCAGGGCCCGGAATGAGAGAGCAGCAGCGAGCAGCTCCGGCCCAGGGAATGAGAGAGCAGCGAGCGCTCCGAGACGCTCCGAGCAGCAGCGGCTCCGCGGCAGGGCCCGGAATGAGAGAGCAGCGAGCGGACGCTCCGAGCAGCAGGGCCCGCAGCGAGCGGACGCTCCGAGCAGCAGGGCCCGGAATGAGAGCGAGCGGACGCTCCGAGCAGCAGGGCCCGGAATGAGAGAGCAGCGAGCGGACGCTCCGAGCAGCAGGGCCCGGAATGAGAGAGCAGCGAGCGGACGCTCCGAGCAGCAGGGCCCGGAATGAGAGAGCAGCGAGCGGACGCTCCGGCTACAGACCAGCCGGTCCACCGCAGCAGCAGCTGTGGGTCACACACACACACGCATGCACACAAGCGCACACACACACACACCTGCGTGTACATACACACCCGTGTACAAGCGCACACACACACGCACACAGACACACACACACACACACACAGACACACACGCATGTACACAAGCACACACACACACACACCTGCATGTACATACACACCCGTGTACAAGCGCACACACACGCACACACACACACACACACACACAGACACACAGACACACAGAACAGAGGGAACAGAGCAGACGTCTCGGAAGCTTAATCTCCAAGGCCGCCTGGGCGCTGGAAACAAGATGCAAGCAGCTGGGTTCAGGATGGGCTCAAAAAACGACGAAACAAGGACTTCAGCTGGCGGAGGATTAAAAACGTCCCCGCTGGGTGACATCAGAGCCGCTCGGGCGCCCGTCAGCACCATCCTCAGGAGGAACGCACCTGTCGTGTGCCACATTCACACAAAGCGGGGGCCTTTTTCCCCCCACGGTGCTTCCCCATTATGACAATGCAGCCCAAACTGCTCTTTTCAAGGCTGCAGCAGAGCAAGTCTTATCGGTATTCGTTCCGGAAAGTTTCCCCTCACTGGAGCCCGGTCAATAGGACAGACTCACACCATAATGAAAACTTTATAAAGCTTTCCCCCAAAAGCTTTCCCCCAAAGCTCCATGCAAAAGATTTAGAATTATTGGCGTATGAAACAGCTTGAGCGAACTTTTGTTTTTTGTTTTTTTCCCAAAACAAATGCATTTCCTTACACATCATCACCCACTTCCTGTTGGCAATGCATCGCCCACTTCCTGTTTCCCAGAATGCCCAGCCTGAAGAAGGCGTGAACCTTTTCCAGGTGAGCTGGCAGGTGTACAGCGTCCAGGCTGGCACAGGACCCACCCGTGACTCTGACCAGCGGGCACACGCCTGGATCGCCAGGCTGGCACGCGGCTGCGCACGTAACTGACGCGTACGCGAGAACTCGGAGCTCCTTCTGAGAGCTAGCGGTGTGAGCGGCGAGAACGTCCGATGGGGCACAAGCCGCAGCGTGCCGTGTGACATCGATGACATCACCACTAAATCCAGGCGGCTACATCCTCTCCAAGTCCGGCTAATTAACAATAACAGCAGGGCCGTATTCAGAAAGGAGCACACTGATCTTCCTCTGTTCACATCCAATATGAGCGAAAAGCTAAAACTGATCCTAAATCAGCAGTTATCCAACATGAGCTAAAACTGATCCTATATCAGCAGTCATCCAATATGAGCTAAAAGCTAAAACTGATCCTAAATCAGCAGTTATCCAACATGAGGTAAAACTGATCCTATATCAGCAGTCATCCAATATGAGCGAAAAGCTAAAACTGATCCTAAATCAGCAGTTATCCAACATGAGCTAAAACTGATCCTATATCAGCAGTCATCCAATATGTGCGAAAAGCTAAAACTGATCCTAAATTAGCAGTCCAGTTCTTCGAATATGTTTGCCGTGGTCTACAAGCTGTGTGTAAGAGCCATTACCCCCAGAGTTCTGAGTATGGATTTCTGCAGTTTTCTGGCTTGGCTTTGTTACACCAACCCATCTTCATCTCAAGATTAAATAAATGAGTGGTGCCACAAGACATCTTATTACATTCGTATTTCAAAAATAGAAGAACATAAAGCGTTTAACAAGCTTTAAGAGCTACAGCAGAAATCTGGCATGAATAACAAATTAAACCACTTCATACTCAAGTTTGTCCAATTATGAAATCTCAACATTCATTCATCAGATACAGGATTTAATTACCACATATACTTTGAAAGGAAGTCCACCGTAAAATTGCTTACTGAATTATTATTGTAAGTAATCACAAAGTTATAGAGAGAGTGCGAGAGAGAGTATGTTTATGAGTGAGTGTGCGTGTGTGTGTGTGGGGGGGGGGGCGTGCGTGTGTGTGTGTTTGTGTGTGTGCACATGTGTACATGGAGGGGGAGGGAGGTTTTCTTTCAAAATGTCCCATCCTTATGCCAGTTCCATCCTTGCAACACCCTCCCCCTCCCCCGCCCCCGCCCCCTCTACACCCCATCAACGAGACAGGATGCAAACTAGCGAACGCATCGCCCTGAAAAGAAATCAACTATTAGCTGGAAGTGGCGCCATTAGCCAACCGCCATTATCAGGGGAAGCAGCTGGCGCTAGTGATTGTGACTGTCCAATCAGGAGTTAATACAGCAGGGCGACACCGAGGCTAGCCACCGGAGAGACGCTACCACCAATTACGAGCTAGCAAAACGGTTTTCTCTCGTCCACAGCTGCTCCTCGACCCAAACTGAATTACTCTATTCAACATTCATTCACACGTGTTCGGTAACACTAACACTGCGAGAAGCTTTGATTGGACGTCTGGTGCCAAGGCCCGGCTTTTTTTTCCCCCCCGAGATATGAATTTTTTAAAGTGAAAATGTGCCTCCTTCAGAAGCAAAATGGTGTCTCGCATTAAATCACAACGACAAGAATGCCCTGTGCCATGCCCTGTGTTCTCCTCAAATGGGTTCCACCAGGACAATGATGTAGGCTGCGCTTCTATAAAAACTAATAAATAAAAAAAGGACAAATGAGGATAAATAAGTAAATATATATAAAGCATTTTTTTCAATAGAGCAATAGAGCTATGTTCAATATAGCGAATTAACACTGCGAATTTAACTTAAATGCAACCTTTGAAATGATTGCTAAATAGTCACAAAAGAGAAAGAAAAGCTAAATTAAATAATGTAAATTACTCCCCCCCCCCCCCCCCCCCCCCCCCCCCCCCCCCCCCCGGGCCCCCCATTAATGCAGTGGAAACCAACTCTGTTCCTGAAAAAAACAGCATCCTGTAGGTCTTCACTCCAACCCTAACAAGGCACACCTCATTCAACAGCTAGAGAGCTTGTTGAGCAGCTAATCAGTAGAATCAGGTGTAGAACAGGGTTGGTTTCCTCTGCTTTAAAGGTGTAAATATATGATTAGAAGGTTCATAACTGAACATTCTATCGCTGATGTACATTCTATCGCCAGTAATTGAAAGCAATGGAGTTCCAGAACACAGACGCTTCAAAGGGTTAAGTTGAAAGGAACGATGCACATATGGATAAGTTCCTACGCACGTGAATGGAGAATAAGGCCCAGAGAAGATCAGCCTGGGGAGGCAGGAGGAGCACCTCTTTAATCAGCACGCAGATGCCGACTCTCGGAGCACGAAAGTAATCTTATTTTTGGAAACCTTTTTCAAATTCAAATAAAACGCAACAGTACACAGTGGGACAAAATTTGTGCAGCGTATGAATTTCCTTTTTTACGCAAATGAGTCTCACATGCACACATACACATGCGCGCACGCACGCACACGCACACACACACACACACACACAGTGAGCACCATAATGTTTGAGACGAAGCCATGGTGACAATGTATTAAAATACCCTCTAATAAAAGGTGAGAATCTGCGCTTTAACCACATATGAATCTCAGTCTTCACTGCACATACATATATAAGGAGCAGCTCATACTATTCCCTCTGGTGACTGCACTGTTAAAAATGACATTGTTAAGCAGAGTTTCATATTCAGCAGAACTGATATGCACTGGGTTAAAAAAAGCATATGCCAGATGTGAGAGTCTGTAGGGAATATGACTGAATGAATGCAGTGACGACGTCGCGCATGAACAAAAGAGCTCGGCAGGAAGTCAAAGAGATCATATCTGTATGAGCTCAGCTGCTACTCGAGATTCAGCCTCTTAAAGTCAGCCGCCCCGAGATGTAGTGTTTTTAAATCTTCTGCTGCATCAGTGCCGCTGGCTTCAAAAACAAATATCCGGAAAATTTACTCGAAAACTTCCTTTAAAATACAAGATTCGTAGTTAATACGTGCCTTTCTATAATTTAGGTGGTGGAATTCTTATTTGTGCACCAGTAGTATTGACCTCGGAGCTGAAATAAGAGTACAATCCAGGTCTCAATACAATTAGCCATAAAAACAGCTCTGACAGCCAGAAAACAGAAGCACAGATCGGCGGTTTCTTAGTCATTTAATTTTGGTGGCATTATTTAAAAAGATTTAGGTATTTTAAAGGTTGGCAAGCAGAGACCCAGCATTTCGCTGATGAAGGCAGTGGACCATTAACATTTCATATTTCATATCAACCTTTGATGAAAAAGGTTGAGAGCGGATCTTTAGAGAACACAGTTACTCAAATTCCAGGCGTCCACGGTACAGCACACGCCTCTGTTTGAACCCGTCAGACACAATACGAGTCTGTTCACTCACTCCTGTATACAGTAACAGGACAGAGATAAACATAAGGTCAAATGCTGTGCGACATACAGATCTGGTCGCCTCGGGCAGTCTTCGGAAGCTCTAACGAGTCCCTTCAGCCACAAGCTGAAGTCTCACAGAAGACGACACTGTGAGTGAATCCGGATTCAGTCGGCTAATTTAGCAGCAGAACCTCACAGATACGAACTGACAGGTCAATCGAGTGGGTATTAAACTGAAGTAATACACGCCATTATTCCTCATCCGAGCTCCTTATCACCTACACACTTTCCATTTATGAAATCTTAAAAGCGGTCACATGTAGACAAAAGGGACATATTTTAACTCCAGCGCTAGAAATGCAACGAGGGTGAAGTGGACAGTGATAAAATATTAAGAGGAGGAGAATGGATCAGTTTTCATGAAAGACAGCAGGTCACTGGAAAAAGAGAGAGATCTATCATTCAGAAAACCAGCACAGAAAAGAACAAAAAAAACAATGAATGTTCCAACGAGATCCCTATTAAAACCAGACTGATTATTGGTTATTAGCATTTATCTTTCAGCTAAATTGGTGTAACCTATGTAAACAAAGTGAGGCCACCATACGGTAAGGGTTCTTAAAACTGATGTATTTTCACAACTTTAAAGGTTCTGAATGACCTCAGCTGCCAAAGCATTCTACCGCAGAGTGGAGGGGAAGAATAGCTGAGACTCCCCGTGGCGGAAACAGTCAGCTACAGTCAGGGGTCAGGGGATCAAGCTCACACCATTACAGAAAAACTCATTCACATCCCACTGTCTGTCCACGATGTGTGCCGCAAAGCATTCTGGGACTGTGTGACTGTCTCAGGGAGTGGGAAAGCGAAAGTTTTACTGGAGAAAGAGCAAGATATTTGGAAAAAGAATAGGTTTTTTTAAATTTTTTTGCAGCGTTTGTAAGTACTTGGATATGTTTGACAGCTCATTAATAATTTACCTTTTTAAAACAGGAATTGTGTGTGGATAAGCTGCCATGGGCTTAACCTTCTGACACCGCAACTGAAATTCTATCAAGATGTTGCTAATTGACTTAGAGGATTGAATGCAAAATAAAACAAACTGCTCCCTCTCTCTCCCTCCCTCTCTCTCTCACTCTCCCTTACATTCTCTCTTCCTATCTCTCTCTCTCTCTTGCTCTCTCTATCTCTCCCTCTCACACTCTCACTCTTCCTCTCCCTCTCCCCCACCCTCTAATTTAATTCAAGATTAATAAATTAAAAATGCATTCCGTTCGTACATTTTATTTTCTTTGAAGTCAAGTCGGCTGCCAGTCATAGTGTTGTGAATTTGTAACTCAAGACATATGCACTTTTTGGAGTTGGGGGGGGGGGGGGGGGGGGGGGGGGGGGTGTTCTGCTTGGTTAAAACTGCACATATGCATTTCAAACAGCCCTTGTATTCACAGCACAACATGCATTTTCAGCCCCCAAACTGAACGCGGACACACCTGTCTTTGTGATTTGCTTGAACAGCGTTATTTTGTACACCGCATTACCGTAATATTCCCATGAAAATCCACAGTTGGAGAGCAGGACCAGGACGTACAGTACTGTACAGAAATAGCAGTGACCTGAACCACGTACACAGCAACTCTCACAACTGAAGCAGTAGAGACGAATAAATCAGCCGTTTGAATTACAGTCCAGTATTATTTGAAAAAGCACAGACGCGGATATTCCACTGTACAGAGCCGTGGTCTGAAATACACCAATCGCATATCAGCTTTTCCAGAAATATCCATTAAATAATTTAATGTAGGCTACACTTTTTCATATTGTCCACGAAAACAGTTGCAAGCATGTGTATAAGACTACGGGCATGGTGTTGGTTATACAGATTTTAATTTTAACCATTCCATCACCATTTGAAAAATGAAGTTTTTATGGGAAGGAAAGAGGAAGTGTGAATCTAATGGGTGGAGAGGTTGAGTTGCTGTGCCTCAACAGCATTTTTTAATGATATTACGATAGTGCTGGATTTACATGCTATTTGGCCAGCACTCTTATTGGCCGACAGACAAGTCAGAACTTCTTCCTAGTTTCTTCTGATTGGCTCGCATCCACCAACAGCTGAGTGTCAGATGGTGCATGCAACAAAAAAGACATTTTTGGAATTCCTCCACCCACCCTCCCCCACCCCCCACCGAGTACACACTACAGACAGGAGGCAGCCATGTCGAGAGACCGTTACACACCTGGACAGGTCGGACAAGGTTGTCATGGCAACCACAAGAACTTTCTAGGGCCTCTAGCGCGGTGCGATTTCCATGTGGAATGGCTCATGCAGTTCGCCGGGGAAACGATTTTATAATTTCTATTTTGTCAGCCATTTAAAAAATTAAACTCGCTGTCTCTCGCCCACCCCGATTCTTATCACTTACATGATTTGCAAATTACAGTTGTGTTTTTAATTTTTGTTAAATTCCCCTCATATTTTAATTTCACTTAGGATATGCCCATAACCAAAGCAACGAACACATCCTACATTCATACAGCTAGCCATTTAGACGGCTACATTCTCACAATTTCAGGTTCAAGTACCTTCCTCTTGCGTACCTCGACGGATTTGAACCTGCAACCTTATGAAACAAGCCCCTGTTCTCCAGCCAGTGACAACATACTGGCACTCTATCTGCACCCAGAGAGACCAGACAGGATGCATTATACACACCACTCAACAATACAGCCGCACACCGACCCAGCGACTCCAGCCAAGGCCTCAGTGTCTGAGGGTGCAGGAGAGGAGCGCCACAGGGGGCCCAAACCCGCGGACGTCTGGCAGAAACCCAGCGCCCCGAACCCCGGCAAGAGACCGCCGGCTCATCGTCTACACATCACCCCCCCCCCCCCCCCCCCCAATAACCCCCCCTCGCTCCCGCCATTACTCCCAACACAACAGCCAACCGGGGGCTGCACAGCTCATTAAAAAAACCGCCCCTCAACTTTTCCGGGGATATATATTCTGATTTTTTTCCCCCCGCTGCATGCAAAGTTTAGAATTTATATCTGCTTCTGTCCTACCTAATGCGCCGTATTTTAATAAATCTTTGACTTTTATGGGTAAACAACTGAACTTCAAAGCTCCTAGGGAAACCTGGCCGCAGGACAACAGGTGGGAGACGGAATAATGGAATTACAGACGTCGCAAAAACAAAACTTCATCTGAAGTCTGACAACATTATTACTGTACTGATTTGGTGTTTAAAAAAAAAAAAACCGACATTTGAAGCCAGAATGACGACACATGAATTGCAACAACATTAATATTTTATACTACTGAATACAAAAAAATGTACAAGTAGAGAACGCAAAAGACCAAAATCAGTGTGTGGTGAATTAGCAGAAAATTGCCTGCAATTAATTTGTTTCTAGCCCTGTGGACAGATGACGGGGTTTTGAACACCATCTGTCCAACGCAACCAACCCAGCCTGCGGAACAAGGCTAGCAGCCAAGGTTCAGCAACACACATCGGAGCCTCACGGAGGATAAGAGGACCTTTATACGAGTTAAAAACACCACTGCAATTTATCAACAAATATTATTTTAACCTAAAATGGGCTGCTGACATCATGGCAAACTTTAAAAAACGAAATATCGAAGCCGGTCACCATTTTGGCTGTAGTACTCTCAATGCTGGTGGATATGGAGTGGCGGCAGTGCAGTGTAATGGGTAAGGAGCTGGTCTTGTAACCTCAAGGTCATAGGTTCGATTCCCAGGTAGGACACTACATTGTACCCTTGAGCAAGGTACTTAACCTGCATTGCTTCAGTATATATCCAGCTGTATAAATGGATGCAATGTAAAATTTAAAATGTAGCTAAATGTTGTGTAAGTCGCCCTGGATAAGAGCGTCTGCTAAATGCCTGCAATGTAATGTAATGTAATATGGTAGCACACGTTGTAGGGTGGGAAAGGGAACGTTAATGATCACATACCCGCTATAGACAAGGCTATGGAAGCTGCTCTGAACAGCTCCAGAGGGGAGCCGGAGTCTGGTTTGGCTGAGTTCATGTCAACTTAGAAAAAACGTTTTGGGAAGGTCACATTCAAACACTGGTAGGCTAAAACCTGTGATAGTTATTGTTTAGCAATGTATAAACATCAGGGAGGATGAGCTAATATCATTTTAACAATGTCACTAATGTACTGAAGAGGTTTGTAAAAACAAAGCTCGCTCTCCTGATAATGACAATCCACCATGACTATCAAGTTCTTTTTTAACCAGAATAACAAACTGAATGACAGCCCAAGACTGTTCCCGCAACATTCCTTTCAAACTCAAAGGAGCACCCAGCACCCAGGATTCCACATTGGGAACGCCTCCCTCACCTTTCTGGGAACGTTCTGGAAACCTTGTTAGCTTAAAAGACATCGTTAGCCAGACATCTCCTCCACTAAGCCGCATTTCACCGGTGTGTGCGACATTTCTAACATGGCTGAAGCAGACGGAGAGAAGCTGGGTCTTCGGGTTTGGTTTTTAAACAATAAGGAGAAACATGCGAGTTTTCTGCTTGAAAGTCACGACACTGATTTTTAAAACTGGCATACTTTAAACCAGTGGTCTCCTACCCTGGTCCTAGAGGGCCTACAGGGTCTGCTGGTTTTTGTTTTCACCTTAAAATCAGCACCTAATTGAGACCCAAGACACCAGGTGAGCAGAGTTAACTGTGTAATCAACTGCTCTAATTGATTCATGAAGTGCAGAGTCACTATGAAAACCAGCAGACCCTGCAGCTCTCCAGGACCAAGGGTTGGAGACCACTGCTACAAACAATGTTCCACAATTCACTACATCCTTTGGACCAAAAGCAAACGTAACTTTGAAATGTTACAGACAAAGGCAATATTGCTTTGTTTAAGCCGCATTTTAATAACTGCCGTCTCTCGACTCTGTTAATTAACTTCTGCTAACAGACGGGAGGGCCCAGGACCGTAACACTGAGACACTTCAGCACAGCACCACAGCCCAAATTAAATTTTAAAGGCCCTGCTGAATCCAAACGACTTGTTCTGAGACCTGGTGCAAATGAAGAATATAAATAAAAAATATATTTATACCTCCTCAGCTGCCAGTTAGGAGTGTTTCTCCACTTACATTCTACCCCCATAATGCATATTCCCGAGCTGTGAGGCCTTACATCGCTGCAGTAATGAGACACTCGGCTCAGAGGTACAACAGGGAGCTGATTGGTTAGACTGTTTTTTTGAGCAACTGCCACATCACTTGCAAAGGACTTTAACTTAAAGACAGAAATATCAACCGAACGCATGGCCTGTCCTCAGGCTCTCCCTCTACTGTCCCACACAAGCCATTCCTCAGGGAGACAGCGTGCTTTCTGAGAGAGCGGACAGGTCGTTAGGCAGAGGTACTAACCCTGGGAAAAAGAGCCCAGTCTCTCAGCCTCTCATTCGCCACCTGACAGGGGAAGGGAGAGGAGAGAATCCGAGCGGCTATTTCCAGAAACGCGCACAGGACCACAACCGCACACACACACACACACGCAGGGAGCAGCAAACACACACACACTCACACACACACACTCATACCCAAACCCGACCCCGACCCAGACTGCCCCCTGACCCCAAACCCAACCCAGACTGCAACCCCAAACCCCGACCCCGACCCAGACTGCTCCCCTGACCCTAAACCCAACCCAGACTGCGACCCCAAACCCCGACCCCAAACCAGACTGCTCCCCCGGCCGCAGGCCCGGCCGTGACCCCCACCCCTCGCCCCTGACCTCCCGACCCCTGGCCCCCCGCCGCTGCTCACCTCGTAGGACCAGACGCACTGGGTGCCCCCGAAGCGGCGGACGCAGCGGCCGACCTCCACGTCCTCGTGCGTGGTGTACATCTCCCGCAGGCAGGCCCCGATGTGCGGCACCATCCTGCGCAGCACCTCCCGGCTGAAGATCATGCCCGGGCCGCCCATGCAGAAGTTCTCCCCGGGCTCCAGCGCCAGCTTGCCCAGCTCCTCGCTGGTGCCCAGGCCCGTCTGGCCCAGGTAGAGAGGCTTGCTGCTGTTCAGGAGAGCGCAGGAAGGACTCCAGCTTCTCGCCTGCGCAGACAGGGGGGGAACAGAGGCAATGAGCGCAGGGCTCCTTTAAGCTGTGACATCACAAACACGCGATTAGAACGTTCTGAAACCGAACGTTCTAATGCTGATGTGCACCGCAAAACAAAACAAAACAAATAAGTCCACTTTAGCAAGTCTTTTAGTCTTACAGTTTATTTAGACTTCACATCTTATTTTGATTGCTTTCTTTTTTGCTAAATAAAAAAGATTGCCAATGAGGTGAGATAAATTCACTCGTTTAAAGATTTGTCAATAGGGTAAGGAAATTCGCTTGCCAAGAAAAAAGTTACTTAAAAAAAAGCTAATATTTTCTACTTCAGAGGAAAGAAGAAAAAAAAAAGATTTTAAGACTCATTACAAGACTCTTCCAAAAATCTACTGAACGAATAAGCACTATGTACCCTGTGTACTTCAGCAGTAAGACACTCTAGTTAAATGTCTGCAAAAGCAATTTAGACTTGTGAATGAAGTCTGACTCACAAATAAATTAATGTTTCTTTTTCCCCCAGTTCTTTTAAAAAAATTTTCATTCATTTTGGTGATTGCTGAATGTTCGCAAAAATGTGTCAAGTGTTAATTGTGCCACCGTGTGAACAAGATTGCTAGTCCCTCGCATTTAACTGACAGTCAAGGTTTTGGAAAAAAATGATTGGGTGGTCCTGAAGAACATTGTCTACCTCCTAATGCAAGCCCGCCACACTGATTCACAGGTGGACGGACATTTTACGGCCAACAACGGGAACATAAATGTTAGGCAGGAACTACAGGAGGGGAATGAAAAGTGACTGCACACAAAAACTGGTCTGAGCCTGTTCAGTTTACATCAACGGCTGTGGGAAGGGTGCCAGAACCACGAGTCTTTCACAGCTTCAACAAATATCAGAAAAAACATCCGCAGAAAAAAAAAACATTTTTTTTTTTAAATAATCCTTTGAAAATGTGAGAGGAAACCACCCCTGACGTCCTCAGGCGAGAATTCTGAGGCGAAAAGAAGTAAAAAGAAACAGAAATCGGGCCATGAGCGGGGGAGGGTTACTGTACGGACAGTACAGACCACCGAGAACCAGGGAACCAGGAACACGCGCTCCACTGCGGCTACAGCTGTTTCAACCACTGAGGAACACTCTGGCTTTTTAAAAAAAAAAAAAAAAAAATTTTTTTTAAATGTCAGCTGCCTCAATTAAAAAGTCCAGCTGCATTGCCTTATAAGCCAGTATGATTTAAAGCCGCAAGAATCTGCTTAGGATAAGGACACCGTAATAGTTTTTCTATAACCAGAAATACAATACTGTGGTGTCAATCGCTCCATCCTCCTCACAACTTCTCCAGCATAATCAGCCCTACCGAGAAGCACAAAGCGCCCTCACGGTGGCAAGCAGGATATTTCAGTAATGAACAGGGACCCTTGTGCAACCCGGCCCTCCAGATGCAGCCAGACGCATTCCGGAGAGCACACGCCTCCCTCTGACTCAAAGCCCTGGCACTCCTCCGAGCTCCACCGCTCCTCCCTCTCTCTCTCTCTCTCTCTCTCTCTCTCTCTCTCTCTCTCTCTCTCTCCGATCAACCCCTCGCCTCTCATCTTCTGCTTTTCCTCATCCGTCTGTTTCTGTCATCCGCCAACCCGCAGTAAGTGCTCGGTCACTTTTTTTTTTTTTTTTTTTGTACAAAAAAGAACAGGGGAAAAAAGGAGAACAGCCTGCCTGCCTTTCATTTCTTTTCTTCTTATTCATTCAGACGGAGGAGAGCGCGGAGGCAAGCAGATAGAGAAGGGCAAAGGTCACAAAGTGCCTCGGCTCAGGCCTGAACCCCTTACCGCACAGGGAAAATCATCCATGGCCTGAAACTCGAGACTCATTGTGTTCCTGGCCATGGATAACTGATACATAATGAGTATTGGACCTTACCGGACCCGTGTTTTGCAGTCGTTCCAATGACCTTTGTATGCACTTACTGTACGTCACTTTGGATAAAAGTGTCTGCCAAACAAATGTAATGTAATCAGGCGCCCTCTCAGCAATGGACTGGCGGCCTGTCCAGGGTGTATTCCTGCCTCTCTCCCAATGCATGCTGGGATAGGCTCCAGCTCCCCCACAAACCCCGACCAGAAATAAGCAGGTCAGAAAATGGATACCTACAAACTAGATAAGGGATTAATGGATAATGGATAGATTGACAGTGCCCTACAGACCGCTCCACGCTTCTTTCCTGGAAGTGGTCAGTTGCAGCGCCGGGCAAACGGCAAAATATAAAAACATCTTAAACACAGTTTTACGGCCCCAAAAGAAGTTTACTAACTTCAACACAGTCAGTGTTTGGACCGCACAGCTCTTATCAGGCACTGAGATTCTGGTTTTGTGGTTTTAATGAACTAACTTTTGGGATATTAAACTGTCTTTTGGGATATTTTCCCTGTCATTTTAAACATTCTGCAGACAGAAAAACTACCCTCCACTAACCTCCGTCTCTTTCCTGCTGAAGAATCGCTGAAGACCCTCACCTGGGTACCTGGCACGCAAAGGCTGCTGGGAAATCATGTTCACGTGAGCAATATTCTGGGAGAGGCGGGGCCTCTCTGGAAGTGAAGCGGTTATAGAAGTGAACGAGTTCACCATTCATTCACTGCCCCGGGAGGACGAGTCTGATCAGAACCCCGACCCGTTCGCTGAAAACAGCATCTTTGTACCTGAACAGAGGGATCTTGGACCAGTACCGGCCTGATCCAATAAGGGGCATAAACGACTGCATAAGGCCCCCATGACTACCAGGGGGGGCCCTAATTATTCTAAAACCTATATTATTTTGGGGGGGGGAGCCAAATCAAATCCTGCTTGGACTGTCTGCACTTTGTCCACTTAAGGGGGGGGGGCGACGGCTTTTCGTACAGGACCACTGTGGAGGGGCCGAGTGCTGACCCTTGATTGGCTCTTAATTATTGAACACCGTACTGGGACCGGGCACAACACAAATGAATAATTCAGAAAAAAAATTATAATCCAGCAGAGCAGGGGCTCTTAAATCCTTAAGTGTAAGAGCAGCGGAATATTGCTTCCTGAAACAGCCACCAATCAGAGGACAGCACTAAATCAATACGTCCTACATTACATATACACACTATGTAGTACAAACACGCACATATACGTACATACACGTTTTTTAAATAAGTAGTTCTACAAGTCTCTGCACGATTGTTAATAGCGTTTGGATGTCCTGAGGATGTAGCATTTGAATGAGAGGCATAACTCTGTGCACACTGCTCCCTGTACAGCTATATACAGCCATAACAGAAGGGGTTATGAATATGATATTTTTAGACATTTCACATGCTGTGTATTAAAAAAAAATGCCCTGCACGCAGTGCCCCATTGCTGTAACGTACTGGAGGGGTTACCTGAGGTCATGTGACCTGCGGACAGGGATCTTAAGGAAAAATTGATTATCGATCTTGCCTCTCCACGTGTCGCTAGACAGCTGAGTTACGTGCATGGTCTTTAGCAGCTGGGAAGGAAAACCGATAACGCTGGTGTTGACCGGAAACTGTTCACATACGGTAGTCCACGATCACTACAAAATTAATATTTAATTTCCCTGAGCTCTGTATTACACATAAAGGCCAGAATGACTACTCATAACTATATGTATATACTCGGAAAAGATTGAGAATGCAAGGCGGATGAACACTGCCAATTCCTTCACATTCGTAGCCAAAGCACACTGTTAGAAATACTAAGCAATACTCAAACCTGCTATACTTCATATTATTCTCTACAACAAAAGACTGCTTAAGAAGGATTTGGCTATTATGTCGTGGACTTTGTCATGCTGAATGGACAATTCAATTTAAATCACAATCCTACATAGACCTTCGTAAACCTTTTATTATAACACTGAAATAAGGCACCTGAAGACAGGTCTTGCTATGTGCACGTGCTCAGCTGTTCAGCGTTCTTCAGTGTCAGTGGCAACGGCCGACTAGCCGGCTTTGCGCGATTCCTCCGCATCCTCGTAAGACCGCAAAAAATAAGAAGAAGCTTCAAAAATGTCTCAACTTTCTGCGTCAATGACCAATGCTGCAACACAAGCCACTCAAAGGGAAAACAAAAATCTGGGCAACAAGACAATCTTGCTGTCAAAGGCATGTTAATGCTATTATGGCATAACGCCAACATAATAATGACAATACTGCACACAGATATGTACTTCTATATCACACATTATCCCCTTATGTGATCGAAAAGCCAGGTACAACTATGAGCTGTAAAACAGAACGAAGTCAAACACAATGAAAACACACTAAATGATGCACCGTCGTCGCTCCTTTGGACTGATCGCGATGATGCCGCTGTACGGGCTGTCAAAAAACAGGCGAATTAAGAAGCCTATACATAACTAATTAAGTAATCAGCCGAACGCTCAACTGAGATCAGAGAGCAGACCGACACAAAGTCATTATAAAATACGAAACCTAAAACGGCATGGTGGGGTCAAGACGGCAACTATATGCCACAGCCTGGCTAGCCTATGATTAGACAGGCGCTTATAACAGTACAGACATAGTTTACCGTTAAATTTGATCTGAAGGTAGCAAAGAGAGGGAAAACACGCCTTGCTTTTCCCCACTTTAATTAGCCAGGAGCAGCTGCAAGCGTATTAACGTTTGCGTATGCATGTCAAAGACGGTCAGTCCAGATAATCACATACAAAGGACAAATCAGTGAGTCAAATGAATGCATTCCGCTGTCCATCACCCCCCCTCTCCCCCTCATCCTCATCTTGCCAAAAATGAAAAAGAAAGTGGAAGCCAAGTGTGGACAATCTGACAGCTAAACGAGATTACAAAACCCTTCCCTTGAAACGCAACGGGAAGTAAAAACAAACAAACTATTGCAGGCGTAAACTTTTCCTTCACTTTAACAAAGTTGCAACAGATGAAGATTTAAAGATGACGTCACTCCGCTGCTGGCCACACGGTAGGCTACGCTATTTTGTGGTAAGCAACAGAATACCACTGCACTTCATTACATTAAAAAAAAAAACTTGGAAAGACTTGCATGGTGGTTACGTGCATTCTCCGCGATTATGTAAAGCGTAGCTTCAGAAACTGCTGGTGTTACGCTTAGTTTGCACAGACAGAGAAAGGTGCTCCCAAAGAGTGCACTGCTGTCGGTAGCGTTAACAGTTGGCTGCCAACAGGCAGTAGCTATCATTCGAACAAGTTGGCCGTAGCCAAAAACACGCCACTCAAATGAGTCCCAATGGAAGTATTCACCTCGAATGTAGACATCATCGTCCGCCCTCATAAACCATTCGTATTTATCCAGGTAATGGTCGTGCATATACTTCAGCATCATAAACGACTTCTTTTGCGGAGGGTAAGAATCGTCCACTCCGGCGAGGGAGATCACGGGAATGGGAATGGGCAGCGGGACGGTGCCCGACCGCTCGCTGGAAAAGAACTCCACCTTCCCCGGGATCGAGCGAGTCCACGTCCGGTGCGCGGCCACAGCTCGCGAATCCAGGTACTTTTTAGCTGTCATGACACCCACGTAAAGAAAATGACGAGGTCGAGAAATGGGTCCCCCGCCGTCCCCGCTACCGTTACTAGTCCTGAACATGCTCTCCTCCTCTTCCTCGCTCTCCTCCTGGCTGGAGATGGGGTTGTCCTTGTCTTTCAGCCACGCGTTGCTACCCGCAGTGCTGCCGACGATCTCCGGTACTTTGCCGACGCTCGCGGCGTTGCCGTAATAAGAGCACACGGTAGATTTTTTTCGCTTGCCACTGATTTCCACCACCCGTGGGACGATGAGCCAAGACGCCGCGGTAAATCCAAGAATGACCCCGAGAATCACGCTCATCCAGGGTCTCCTGGACCTCACCGCCATGGTTAAATAAATACGGTATGGTTAAAAAAAAAAAAAGACAACGTGAACAAACGCAACACCCTCGTCTCGGCGCGCGTGCTGGTTATTGCTCTTTTTCACACTGATCGGTGATCGCACATGATCATGAACATCTGCTAAGTGCATTAGCTAACGAGTCATGCTACCTGAGGGTCAGCATATTTGTCCCCATTACATCCGCGGATAACATCCTCTGACTGGAATCCAAACAGCGAGGCTACACGTCCGATGACAGTCCGTTACAGTCTCACAAGACCGCCATGCCGTAGTTCTCGGATAGTGTAAACTAGGTAGCCAGCCAGCTCAGCTCAGCTCAGCTCGCGAGCTAACAAGCTAATGCCCCTTCATTTGTAATGTCCAACGCGGCGGAGGAAGTTGCTGTGCAGTCCTACTTGAACGCAGCGCCGAAAGCAGGACTCTCCATTACTTTCCATTGGCAATGCTGTGTAGAGCCCCTTAGTGAAAGAATGCACAAAAAAGTTGACTCCCCCAAAATCGCACAAATATAAACTCCAACGCGCATCCAATGGCAACGTAGGCTGTTCAGTTTTAACCGAAACAAAGAACTATTTCGGCGATAAAGACAGTTTTAAGAGTTCATACAATTCAGTAGCTAGGAAGCGAGCTGTTTTATCCCCGCCAGACTCGCCATTTTGTTTACAATTTGACGTCAGCGTAAATAACTTTTCATTTTATCCGTCCCCCTTCTCCGATTTCTCTCCGTTTCGGGAACAAGATCGCCGTGTCAGTGTGCATATTCATCGCGGAGTGGAGTAACGGGAGAGACTTCTCGCAGCCAAGCAAGCAGGCGGAGGGCGGAGCCAGGCGCGCGAGCTATTCAAGATCCTTCCTCCACAGACTGACGTCCCGAGGAACATCCTCACGCGCTGTGATACGCCGCATCATTAGTGGGTACTTAACCGAATTTAAAGTAGACCCGAAAAAGTACAACGCCTCTGCTTAACCTCTGTATTCTGGCAGAAGCTACAGGTATTGCGCGTAGGTCTCTTGGTAAATACTTCAACCATTCATATTTTAATCTCCAGTCTGATTAAAACTTGAGTTCTGAAACCTATGCAACCACATTATTGGCCAGTGCTGGATTATGTTTTCAATACCGTTAACCTGTAGGCTATTTAAATAAAGGCTACTTGTAATTCAGAATCAGCAGCCCCGAGAACTTAATCGACCACTCTATGAAGAAAGGTCATTCCCACAGCCTTTACATCTTTTGAATATTTCCAACATTGAATAGCAGCCAGGCATTTTCTGCGTGTTTATTTAATTAATTTATTTACTAAACAGTAGTTGTTTATTTGGAACCCTTTATATGTGACTGGGGAAAAAAGAAAATCGCATGTTCTGTGGAAAATAGTTTATTTTTTCGTTTCTGAATTGGCAGACGAATATTCAAACACACATACAACACATACAAGGCGTACTGTGTAAGTGTTCCTGCCACGGTAGAATAGTTAGTTCTCTCACATGTTGGAATGCAATTGCCCCATTTCACAGCCAAAAAAAAAAAACTCTTCAGTACTAGAAAATTAATCAATTTATGTGTCTGAATGATTAATTTGAGGGTTAATGCTGATCATCAGGGGGATTAAGGTTACTATTAGTAACCCAAGTAGAATATTAGCAGAATAATATCAACTCTACTTTTATGTTCCTGACCATATAGCACTGTATGATTCCCTACAAGGTGTTGCATGTGTAAACATGTGCACTTTAAGGGAAGCGAACACACTGTGTATGTGCAGTATGCAAATGAGACAACAGTGCAAGGTGTCATCCTATCCAAGTTGTCTTTCAAACTGCAAAGCAAAGACCCCTGCTGTAACAGAAAATTAGAACAGATAAATAGTCTTCTCTTCAGCAAAAAAAAAAAAAAAAAAAAAAACACTCAAAATGGCTGATGGGGAATCTGGTGTGATACAGACAATGGGCAGTGTCATTTCCAATTACGGGCAGCACTATTTTGCGGGAAGGCGTTAATTAGGCTTGTAAAAAAAATTCAAACTGAGCACACGAGGAGCTCTCATTTTGGGTTGGCGCCGGACACTGCCAGAAACAGCTCCCCGTCTAAGTCGTGTCCACAGTTTAATTTTCCCCCAAACCTTTATTCTTTCCCCAGTGTTGTCCCTCTCTCCCTCCCTCCCTCCCTCCCTGACCCTGGCGCAACTGCTGCCAGCTCTAACAGATGGCTCCACAGTGCCTGCCCCACACACTTATCTTATGCTCATTACCTCAGGAATCCTCAGCAAATTAGCGCATTGCATCAGCGGGTTGGGATCTGGAGCCGTTGTGCTTAATGTCACGACCGGGACCTCTGGAGTTAGAAACCCAGATCTGGGTAACTGTGCTCATCTCTTTTTAATATCCTAACAAGACAAGACATCTGCGGCTGCAAGGGAATTTAGCCAGCTGAAGAATCACCAGCCTTCTCTTTTTGACTACTTGACTACTGCAAGTACTACCGGTTACATTCAGGGTACTTTTATCACTTAGTAAGTGTCTCCTGATTTTTAAAATTTATTTTATTTATCACTTATTCTACCAGGAAACCCCATTGATTATTAGCATCTCTTTTTTGAGGAGGGCATGACATATACACAAACTAACAATCATAACGACAAAGACAAATTAATGGAACAAGGCAAAACGTCTGTTCTCCAGTGAATCAAATGTGAGAAGGGAAAATAAAAAAGGATCTTGGAAACAGCTTCCAGGGAAAGCACTGGTCCAGTCAACAGAGACATAACATGCTCTGCAAAGTCAAAGGATGCGTGCAGCCACCTGACATGGCTGACCCAAATCACTCAACCGGACTGGAATCCCACAAACCATTATTGTTATTAAGGCCGAGTTTAAAAAAAACTTTGAATACGATATTGAGCTATGGCTCATTATGCCAGGAAGTATGTACAATCTAAGCCAATTGAGCTTATCTGTACTATTAAGTGACCGTTTTTGTGGGGACACAGAGAAAAGGAAGCTATTGTGAATTCAGATGAAAGTGGACCCACAAACCAGGTTTATTTTTTCTTCCAGATGAAAACACAAAAGGTTTTAAAACAACATTTGGCCAGGTTTCCAAATCGAGCTGCTGCTGATCCAAGAATGGGTTTCTGGAATGGGGGGTGGGGTGGGGTGGGGTGGGTGGTTGTGCTGGCAAGCTGCCAGGCCGGCGTGGATTTTGTCCAGACATTTTTTTTTTTTTTTTTTTGAAAACATTGTAGATTGAGCAGAAAACCCGTATCAAAACCAATAGAGCCCATATGGAGTTCTCAAGACACTGCAGTATTACCCTGGAGCACTATCGCCCCCTAGTGGTGTAGCGTGTTATTAGTTTATTTATTTATTTATGCAGGAGCAGAAACTGTAGCACCGTGAATTACAAATGAGTCATGTGACTTGCAAAAGAACCACGTACATGTGCGTAATTTGAACTCCGATATTGCTGTAACATTAAAAAGACGACAGGCAACCTGCTGGGAATCGTGCGCAACCGATCAAACTTAGTTTCTATATTAACGTTACAACCAACCAGGTGGACTCAAAGTTGACTATCTGAGACTAACCATCCGGGATTAGCCACAGCATTAACGCATTTGCTAAATCAGCACACCGCTACAGTAGTCGTTCAGTAGTAATTCAGTGGTTCTCAAAATCGGTCCTGGGGGACCACTCGTGTATGGAGCCTGGTTTTCGTTCTAGTCAATCTCTCGCTCAATTAAGACTGTTGAACAGGGGTGTTCTTTCATAATTTTTTTTCTCCCTTAAATTTAACACAATGCAAGTCTAGCTTGTTATCATTTACTTTGAATTTGTCTGTGAATTTCTCATTATCTGCCAAATAGTAGCTATTCTTTTATCTTTCTTTTTTTTTTACCTCTATGTAATTGTTTGCAATATAGCACAATGTGAATATGGGACTTTTGTTCTTCATGACGTATATGAGGGTAAATAATCCCTCAAAATATAAAAAATGTAAATAAAAATTAACACCTTGTTAAAATTCTGGGACTGTAATTGTGGTTGAAACGAAAACCAGCATGCACGCACAGGGGTCCCCAAGGACCAAGCTTGAGAATCACTGGTGTAGCTGACAAACCACAGGTCAGATTGTATGTAGGAGCACATAGCGTTAACTCTTAATTTGATGGAAAAACGCAGATAAAAATATAGTCTAAAAAACGGTTACGACAATACCGCACGTCCTCATTTCACCTGAAGCCTCCTCTCGACAACGGAACAATCAATGCCTTCTGTCAGGAGCGGAGCAATGCCAGACCGCCAGAGCCGAGAAACCGAGCTAGGCCCGGCACCAGACCAGCACGCGGGGTATTTTTAGGCGCGTCACACAATGCCGCTCCGATTCGCCCGTGGTCACAGCTCTGAAGGGCTGGGCTAGCCCACGCGATTTTCAAACCCCCCCCCCCCCCCCCCCCCCCCCCCCAGGACATAATACTTTCGGCATCAACTTGAAAATTTGATGTTACTTGCTGAAATCGAAGCCGTTAAGTTTATTCTAAAAAGGCTGTCCTTTTAAAAGGTTGTTATACGAGAAAATAAAAACCCAGCGGAAGTGTTTTTTTTGGATGAACGCGCCAAGTACTTGCCTCGTTTTAAATACTTTATGGGCCCCGGGTTTCATCTTTGCAGGCAGATGAAGTTCATTTTCAAATAATTATCGACTTCAGTTCCAATCTCCAAACAGACGCAAAGCGTATATAAAATGATAGCAGAGTAAACTACCGACTCTTCACCCTCTTACACCCGTCATGTTGAAAGCATCCAGGTGCGTTTTTAACCTTTGGCTCCCGCCATCAATCACAGGATGAAACCAGCGCGTGATATGTTTTCTGAACATCTGAACTTTTCAACATGCAGGCCGTGACCAAAAAATTATTAATGTGAAATATTTCATGTCAGTGATGGATTGGGGGGGGGGGGGTGGGTTGCACAAAAACACTTGTGGTGGACTGGTGTCTGTATCACCCAGTGAAATCAAAGGTCAGTGGAATAGGATTCACTTAACCCCCCCCCCCCCCCCCTTACCAACCCAACCTCTTCCCCCTCCCCTACCAGCCCTACCCTCCTCCCCCCACCTCCCCTACCAGCTCTACCTCCCCCCCCCCCCCCCTCCCCCTACCCCTACCAGCCCTACCAGCCCTACCCCCCCTCCCCCCCCCCCCCCCCCCCCCCCCCCCCCCCCCCCCCCCCCCCCCCCCCCCCCCTACCTCTTAATGTCAGAACTGTGGAGGAACAGGATCATTTCAATAATTATCATATTAGGAAATATTCGATGAACATAATTATCTTTTCCTCTGTGTAAATGGCCAGAAATAGTGCCATAAAAGCATAACTTTAATTTAGTCTGCTTTAAATAAAAAAAAAAAAAAAAAACCCTTAATACTATTCAAACGAAAATACCCTCACCACACTCCTGGATTACACAGTAGTCTACCCTGTGCATATTAAATAACATGCTGATATTAATTCAGTAGTCATATAAAATAATGCGCATATTATTCATATCATTATGACTGCAGGTCAGACAGCGAGGTTATATTTTGGCCAGTTAGTTCCGGTATTTAATGTGCTGGGTTTGGGATGTGGGGAAAGTGGATGATAGACGTATCTTTAATTGAACACTTACTGTATGTGTTAGTAATACTAAGCAATGGTATATATTGCAGTAGTTATGACATTCCACCCACACAGGGTTGCCGGGTGAAATTTTTGGGCCAAGGACAAAATCGTTTTTAATCCAGGGCCCGGGACAATGATACCTGCCACAAGTTCAGAGACCATTGCCCAACCCACCACCCAAAGTCACCCACCCACCCCTCCTCCAAAGCCAGACAACAGCCCTGCACCTACACGTGACTATCAACATGTTACCACACAGGGCTTTGTTGTCACGGCAAATATTTAGACATCTTGATTTCCTCCCCACCACAAACAGGAAGGAAAAACAACATAACAAATTAGCCCCTTTTTTTTTTTTAAAAAAAAGGCATGCATTTGGAAAATAAACCTCTCTCTTTTCGAACAGAATAAATCATCGTCTTTGTGGAAAAACCCCTCAGGCTGGCAGCTTCAGTTCGTTGGCCTCCTGGCATTAATCACCGCGTGACCACTATTGGCACCGTGATGACCACAACGAGGACGCACAGGGACACGACAACCAGAGTCACTATTTTGCAAACTTTGTTCCTCTTCTGCTCCGCTTCCGTCTTCTTCAGAAGGGAGTCGTAGCCGGGGGTGTACAGGTCCTCCAGCCAGAAGCTCAGATCCCCGGGATCCTCCTGAAACAAGAGAGGATTCATTTCTCTTTTTTTTTCTTTTTTTTTAAATGTGTGAGATTTCGGGTAAAAAGACGGTTGCGACACGTCTACGATCTCTTCCGATATTACCGGAACTAGCTTTCGATTGCCGTGGTCAGGCATCGGATTGCGGAGCGACAGCGAAAATGGCTTTCTGTCAGTCGCCACGAACGATCGACGTTAAGTCGGGCCTCGCTGCTCTTCCCCGGCGACGCTTTTTAAAAAATGTACGGCTGAGTGGAAACCGCTCGTCTGCTTGCTGAGACATCTTTCCCCCTTAAACTAGGGCCGTTTGCCATTCTTCCTCGCCTACAAAAAATGAAGACATCTGCAGTTTTTTCCCCTCTTTGTCACTGGAGGCAGTGACCTGGACTCATTCAACACGTGTCCTTTGACATTTAGGAGAAATGAAACGCAAGTTCCCTTTTCCAGCACGAATTCGGAAATCACCCACAGGAACTAGCCAAACTCCGAAGAGTAACGTTATGCTTTAAGTTATTTGTAACTTGAGAACAAATGTTGATCCAAGCACAGTGATTCACACTGGAGGGGGGGGGGATGTAACCAATGACAAATAAAGCCTGGATCTAATCAGCCTTTGTCTATAACTTGGATTTAGAGATGAATGCCAGTGCTGTTTTCTTTCCTCCTCGAGTTCAGGGAGTTCATCTGTGGCTGTTCTGGTCCTGGCAAACTGTGTGAAGATGTAAACAAAAAACTTTACGAATTTAACTATGAATCGGGTTGAGGTTTATGTGAACTGAAGGTGAAAAATGAATTTTTTTTTTTTTTCCAAAGAATTACTTTATTTCAAATACATTTTTTACTAAATGACTGATTTCAAATAGAACAACTTGCACCAATTATCAGATTTCACGCGACGCAGTTTTACTGATTTAGCGGGACGGGCAGAAACACGTTTCAGCGAATGTGCGGTCGAAGGTCTCGCTGCGTTTCTTCTGTGAGACACCGGCGGCGTGGACCGGGGCTCAAAAGCTCCGGCATTCCGTCTCTCCGCTGCCAGCCAATCCCGCGCTTCTCGACCGAAAAAATCGTATTCCAATATAAGCGGAGTAGCTCTGAGGGGCAAGCGGCTCGAGATTCCATCTCCGCCTCGGCAAATCCCGTATTCACGAGCGAAATTGAAGTCTTATCGGACGGGGGGGGGGGGGGGGGGGGGGGGGGGGGGAGGATAGAATGGGGCTATTCGGGATTTAAGAGCCGGTACATAAGACGCGCTATTCTTCCTGGCCTTCCATCTTTCTGGAGATAATCGACTTTAAAGCCGTTTCATTCTTAAACACAAAATGGCTGACGACACACACAAACCTATCGCTGTAGGGCTACCGTCGTGGTATCTGCCGTCCACAATGAGGTCTACATTCACCCGACCTCCGGTGCGGTTGTTGTCCGCCTTTTCAAGAACAGTCAAGTTTGTCTTGTGGTTTGTGTCTTTTATGTTACATCACATTACAGGCATTTAGCAGTCGTTCTTATCCAGAGTGACTTACACACGTTTTTACATAGTATCCATCCATTTATACAGCTGGATATATAGGTATCCATCCATTTATACAGCTGGATATGTACTGAAGCAATGCAGGAGGTTAAGTACCCTGCTCACCTGGGAATCAAACCTGCAACCTTTGGGTTATAAACTCTGTTAGCCTCTGTTAGCCATTATGCTACACTGCCAGTATCTGCCTGTCTGGTGTCCCCAAGCTGCGAGGACCTATTGCGGCCAGGATCTATTGCACTTGCACAGTAACGATCCACATTCTCTGCGCGGAATGTCACCTGATCAATCCGATTGGTCTCTGACCTGGTGTAATGCAGCCTCTGAACTGTTCTGCGTAGGAAAGGGGAGTCCAGGCTCGTGGGAGAAGGGCCTGCAGTGGGCACAGGCTTTCAGCACCGAAACACCCCCGTTCAGCTAATCAAGGTCGACTCAAGACCGCGATTGGCCGAGTAGCCGAATTAGGCGGTTTAGTTCTGTGCGAGCACCAGGCCCTTCTCGGATTGGACATTTCAGGAGCACTTGATCTGGACCATTAGGCTGAAGTAGCACATGGTGTAGAGTGTGATTCTGTGGATCATCACAGTCAACTGTGCCGTATGTAAGGAATATTCAGTTTTGATTATGATTTTGACCCTACCACACACACATGCACAAACACACAAACACAAAGGCTACCATAACTTCTTTGATCTTTTAAAGTTTATTAAACATTACTCATTGTTCCTCCTAGATGCTACGAGATGACTGACAGCCAAATAATGAAAATTTGATTTCAAAAACGTGTGTGCGTGTGCGTGCGCGCATGTGTGTGTGTGTGTACAGTATATGGTGAAAGTTCTAAGCCATAATTGGTAACAGCAAACGGTGAGACTTAAAATCAAAATGGAGGACCGTGCTTTTCGGACAGGAGCTGGAGGACGTAGTTAATCGCGAAGCGGAGCTTCTGGCGGGAACCGTGACGCTGCAGAGTTCTGGAGCCACGGCTCTTTGCTCTTTGTGTATAATAGTTTACGGCGGAGATTAATGGAGCTGTTAAAATAAAAACTGTGGGACGGCACCGTACCTGCGCGCGCGTCCTTGAGCCAGGCCCTGTGATTTGAGTGTTTCTGCCGAGCTAGGACAAAGAGCTATCCCAGGGACCCAGCCTAGAAGCATTAAACAAATGAACTATGCCAGACTTTCTTTTTTTTTTTTTTTAAAAGGAAGTGAATGAATACAAAAGAAAAATGGACATCGCCCCAGCTCTTAAGAAAACATGCATCCATCTTGCACATCTTTTAACCTATTGTTGTGTCTGCCACTTTCTTCTCAACTAGTCATCGGTTCCACGATTCGCACCTGAGAAAAACCATGGCACAGCTTTCTCACCAACATCAAATTTCAGCAACGTGTAAAGGTGACGTGTAATGGGCGGCAGTGTAGTATAATGGGTAAGGAACTGGGTCTTGGAACCTAAAAGGTCACAGGTTCGACACTGCTGTTGTACCCTTGAGCAAGGTACTTAACCTGCATTGCTTCAGGATATGTCCAGCTGTATAAATGGATGCAATGTAAATGCTGTGTAAAAAGTTGCGTAAGTCGCTCTGGATAAGAGCGTCTGCTAAATGCCTGTAATGTAATGGTGACAAAGTTAATTTCCGTGCCACTGGCTGTTTGTGCATCTCGTCAATTGCTAAAAAACGGGACTATAGTCCTCATCTTAAATTGCACTGAATATTCACAAAGGGAAGGTCCGTGAACCAACGGCTTCCAAACAGGCCTACACAAGTCAGCTGAATTATATACGCTCAGTACCGTTAAATACCCCGCCAGGTTGGGTTGCGCCGAGTGCCTGTCGAAATCCTGGATGGTCCAGGACGGTTTGGGCGTCCTGCTCTCCCACTCGTCCCGGTCAGCCCTGGGGTCGGAGTAGAGGGGGTTGGTCTTGATTTTGGACTTGTGCGTGACCGGCGTGATGTGCTTCTCCAGGACCCGGTCCGTGAACGCGGGGCCACCCCCCGCAGACGAGCTTCGCACGTTCACAGCGCCGTCCTCCCGCTGTGGGGAAAAGAGAGAGAGAGAGAGAGAGAGAGAGAGAAAGAGGGGGAGGAAAAAGAGGCAGACGGAGAGAAAAACGAGGGATCAAAAAGAGAAAGAGTGAGATTATTAGGAAAGAGGGAAGATGAGTCGGTCCAATTTTCCCTCAGAGCTCGTTTTACTGAATGCAATTTTACACTCCAACCTCATTACACCACCACAGGATCAAATGTATTCAAAACAACCCTTTACCAGGGTACTTTTCTACCTCTGGCAATTTTAAATAATAATCTGTTAATAATACATTTTGCAGGAAGTACATTACATTAGAACATTTACAAATTAGAAAAATTTCTTCATTTAATCATGTATTTTTGTTGGAATAAACACGTCTTTTTCTGCATCAACAAAGAAAGAATATAATAGCGTACGTGCGTCTGTGAAAACAGCGTTCCTGCATGCGCGAGAGTAAATAATATCGCCATTCTTTATGACACAACTCATCGCAGGTCCTGCACCCACAAAAACACCCAACAGCATCAGCCAGTTGATTTAGCGAACCCCACAAGACCCAAGAGCCACCCCAAGATGGCTGTTCTAAACTTTAGTTAGCGGGAGTGACGCAGCGTTGCGGCTAATAACGCTGCGCGTGGCGTACCTGTGAGTAAACTCTGTTCTGCCACTGCCGTTGCCCGGACAACACAGCTCCCGCGGCGAACCCCACATTGAACATCCCATGGCTGGCCGGCAGTGCGTTCACGTCCAGCTGGAGGAACTTCTCCGGGTGGTTATTGTTCGGCAGGACCGACAGGTCCATGTTTCTCCGCACTCTTCCTCCGTTCTCTTCGCTGAACCAGCTCAAACAAGCCGGTAAGAACAGGTAGCCGCGACCTCCGCTTAATTATTCACGAAAGCGGCAGCGTCTTTGGCAGTCGCGTGTAACCGTACCTGGCCTTATTGCCACGCCACATTACCCGACCACCAAGGAGCTGAAATTAGACTCCGCCGCTCGCGTGCGTACAGACGAGACGGCGGTCATAAACGCTTGCGTCATCCGAGCTGTAGATCGCCGAGCCGCAAATTGGCAGTTGAGATTAATCTGCCTCCTTATCCAGCGACGGACGGAGCTTGCGCTGAAGACTAGCCTACCGCCGTTTCAGGAACTTTAAATGTAATTGATGGCGACGGCTGTTCGTCTCCACAGGCCAGGACATCCCCGCATCACCTCTATCTCAGTAACAGGGCCCATTTAAATACCTCCTTCCTGTTAAAATGTATTAAGGAAATGAGTAAATGGGCTTGAGGTGCATTTAAAAGTACTGGGGTTACATTTGATCAAAGCTGCACGTGTAATTGGCCTGATACAGTAGGCTACCCTACGGACTTCTTCCGAAATCAATACGGAAGAAATACAGCTCAGGTCCTTGAATCAATGAAAACTCATAAGTAATACAAGTAATGCTCAAGACCCACTGCGGCACGGCTCAGGAAATATCAGTTACCTTCAGACGACTTTTAAAGAGCTCAGTAAAGTAGTTTGGCTTCTTCTAAATACCACGATCTTCAAGCGCACCCTTTCAAATGTGCCAATCGTTTTACAGTTAATAAAGCTGATAGTAGTTTAATTATCCTGTTATCAGCATCGGCAGTAGTGTGAATAATAATGAACAAGGAGGAGGAGGAGATTTTATTGTTGGTGTCGTTTAATGACTCAAGATGCTGCCAATTCCTGACTTTGCTGCCTGAGTGCCTGTTATTGGTACAACTGCGATCAGACATCGACCTTTTGGCCCAAGACCAGGTTTCTTTCTCCGGTTTGCAATGTTGTCTAACTGCCAATATCAACTTTGACTCAAAATTGTTTTTAAATTCTGTAAATTTTGAAGTTGATCGGTCTGTCATATTGTCAACCTGATCTCATTCTCTTTGCATCGATAGGCTAACGTTCAATGACACAGATGCCCAGGAATAAGACCAGGTAGGATTTCTGCACACAAAAAAGGTATGGTGGTCTTTGAAGCATAACACTGGAATCCAATAATTCATACACTTCTTTTTAATGGAAAACATAGGAAAACATGGAGAACACATTAATCACATCCATACAATGTTTTTTTGCCTTTTCACAGAAAGACAGCTTGCAGACAGTTTCCCAAAACCGCAAAAAAAAAAAAAAAAAAAAAAAAAACCTTTCGAAACGATACTACACACTAACACAAAAAACCCCACAAGTTCAACTGTGGCATATCGAAACCAAGGAAAATAAATCAATAAAACGCTATCATATTAGCATGTCATACGTTAATGGCACTCGACCTTGAATGTTTGTTTTTTCTCAACTGAACGACAGGAAGTTTATCTTGAGCAGTATTTTCGCACCAGGACAAGGGCCTAACACGGGCCTTGTGTGAGCCTACACCAGTGACACAGTAATTCAGTGTAAACATGTACAGTGTTTTCGTATTTCTGCTATTTCCTTATTCAAGTAGAGAGCATGGAAAAAAAGAAAAAAAAACTAGCGAACCAATGGTAATATTTGTGTGGGCATCTCGCTAAATCTACGCCATACAGCAGGTTGTTTACCCTTCCTTAATTTATCAGATCAGAGCCAAACCTCTTAAATTGTACGAGGCAGGGCGTGCTAACGATACAAGACTGCCAAAAAAAACCACAAATAAACAACTTAATGCAGATAACATCATAGCTTAACGAGTCACTGTATGCTGTCCCTTTAGTTTCATAGAATTATCCTGGAGGTGGCACAGTACAGATAATCAACTTAGTGTTAAATTCACATTGTGTGTGTGTGTGTGTGTGGGCGTGTGAATGTAGTGGGTGTAGTGTGTGTGTGTGTGTGTATGTGTGTGTGTGTGGTTGTAGTGACGGTAATGTGTGTAGTGTGCATGTGTGGTGTGTGTGGGTAGTGTGTGGGTCTGTGAGTGTGTGTGCATGCGTGCATAGTGGGGGTAGTGTGTGTGTTTGTGTGTGTGTGTGTGGTGGGGGAAGGGGGGGGGGGGTATTTCCCTTTAGAATAGTTTACTGAGATGCTGAAAACTAAGCTAGTGCTCCAGTTGGTGCAAATATCAACATTCTCCCTACATTCTCCAAGACATCAAGAACGAAGCAGGTAAAACACCGATCTGCATTTTGAGAATTAAGCTCTCTCAACACTGCCCAGAAGCAGGTGCGAGAACAGGTACGCGAGCAAAAACAGCTGTTGCAAAATCTGTTGAATTGTCTGCTGACACTAACGGGAAACAATACAGTCTTCTTGAGTAAAATGTCAAGACAAAATATCTGAATTAAAGAAAAGAAAAATCACTGCTGTTTTTTAAACTGAATAAAGGTATGATTTACTGGCGAAATAACCAACTGACAGCTTATTTGAATAATTTCAGTCCATGTACAGTCACTTCCGCACAAATGTACATTTGCTTTAGTATCTTCTTATAACAAAGAAGATAAGGACTCAGCTAAAGCAGGGGTCCCCAATCTTATCAGAAAAGGGCCAGTGTGGGTGCAGGTTTTTATATTAGCCCAGTACTACGAAACCTGATTCGAATTAAAAAGGTCTTGATTGAAGACTACGATTAGTTACTTAGTTGAATCAGGTGTCGTATTGCTGGGTTAAAACAAAAAACCTGCATCCACACCGGCCGTTTTATGATTATGATGGTACGAAGTATAAGGACTGATAATGTCTGACCTACAATCTTTATTTAAAATAGCCACGTTACTCCAAAAACCTGGAGACCAGCCCTCTGACAAAAACAAAACAAAATTATAGCATGTAAAGTTAAATCTTAGGAGTACAACTGCCATCTACCACCAGTATTTTGCTGAAATGGTCACTATCCAAAACTCAAAGTGAAGAAAATACAGTACTTCTCTGAGGATCGATAAGTACATACACCATATCAAGGCACAAACATACATATACATGTAGGGCAGAAATGGTTAAATTTGGTAAATGTGCCTAGCAATGCCATTATTCCTTATATTTTGTGAAATTTCGACCCTTAAAAGTTCTAAAGTAAGGACACAATTCCACTATAGCACCAAGGGTAACCTCTGCTTCAAAGGTCAACTTTATTTCCAAAGACCAAGCTGCCTTGCCTTGACCTGATTTTCCTTGTTCAACATAAAAATTTAATCGCGAGCATAATAAAACATCTTATTCCAGCTGAGCCACTGAAAGTAGTGCTTTTAAATCTTAAGTCTGAGTCAACAGACAAAAAAAAACTGCCACTCTTGATTGACAATGAACTTATTTCCCTTTCAGAATATACTTTGAATTTAAATTCTGAATTACAGATTTAGTAATGCAGAGTGGATAGGAATTTCACAACATCCTTTGGACCTTTGTGGTTTCCAGGAGTTCACCATTGAATTACCATATGAAAGAAACTAAAAAGGATATTACAGGTATATTATATAAAAACGGCACCTTTCTTTCTTGATATAATATTTTACACAGACACCATGTAATTATAATAGCTTAGTGAATGACTGAATCAAATCATTATAACAGACATTTTGGATTGTGCAATGGGCCATCACCTACATAACATGAACATTGCTTAAAAAAAAAAAAATTTTTTTTTAAAGATTAAAGCATGTCAGCCTCCACCGGTTCACTACAGGTGAAATTTGTGGAGGTCTAATAAAGCCATGGAATTGAATGTTTGGTTGAAGCCGACAGGGATCTTGATTGTTCTATGTGTAGACATGGGTTGATTAATTAATATCAGACATAGTTTGAATAATTACTTTAACTTTTTTTTTTTTTTAACTTGAGATACCAGTGAAGTTCCTATATAAATGACTGACCGTTTTAAAAAGAAGCATTTATTTTCACCGATGGAGAGTAAATCATTCATATAATATTGTACGTTTTTGTTCTGTTGACACCTCATGGATCTGCCAGTGTGAGATCAATTTTTTTACAAGCACCTAAAGAGTTAAGAGTATTTCAATGCCAGATCTGATTCATGTAAGTGCACTTGACATAAATATGCAAAGGGAAAGGGGTGCGTGGGCGGGGGAAGGGGGGGGCTTTTACATTCGCCTGGGAAGGGGGTGGGGGGGGGGGGGGGGGGGGGGGGGTCAGCTTCGCTGCTGCATCTTCTGTGCGTAAAAGTCCCGGCAGGTTTCGCAGCACCGCTGGTACCAGCGCATGTCCTGACACAGGTTCTTCTCGCGGATCACCTTGCAGTACACCGGCCACTGGTCCCGCAGGCACTTAAACGTCAGGGCAGCTGGAAGACCGGGAGACATTCCGTCCGTTAATTCGTCCATTAATTCGTCCGTTAATTTAAAAGCCTTTTAACTTAAAGCGCGCGGGATTAAGGCGCGCGAACGGGCGCGAGCTTTCCGTTCCGAGGCCGGGAAAAAAAAAAACTGCGGACCTCGAGACGCCCACGCACGCACTCGCTCGGCGAGACAGTACAAGCGATGCGATCTGAATACCAATTCGTCTTCAGCTGAGGCGGTGTCTGAAAACATTCTGTAACTCCTACGTCCAATAGAAGTTAAGGTTTCTTAAAAGACAACAACAACATTAACAACAATAATATGGAGTACAGATTCTGCGCAAATTATCATTAGGCCTACCCCTCATTACCTAGACTACCCCCTCACATCTCACACACGCGTGTGTGCATGTGCAGTGCCTAAATTATGGTTGTAATGCCTCATATATACACTATATAGTAATGTGGTCCATTATATATTCTCCTTGAGGCCCGCAAAAAAAAGCTTATGTACTTTAATTTTCTGACATAATAAGTGTCTTGGAAGGCGTTACTCTGAATATATTTTAAAAGACATTATTTTGTTTTGAATTAATGTCCCTGTGGTGTAGGTTTCAGCATAGTAGAATATGTGGTTCTTGAGATTAAGACCAGAGACTGCAATACGAATAAGAATTAGCTGTAACAGAAGAACACTGCATATTGCAAAAGCTAAATGTCTCGACTTGCATGAAGCAAACATTACATACATCTTCAGGGCTGCTAAACCCTGTTCCTGGAGATCTATCATCCTGTAGGTTTTTATTTCAACCCTAATTTGTCACGCCTGATTCTACTAATTAGCAGCCCAGCAAGCTCTCTAGCTGTTGAATGAGGTGTGCTTTGTTAGGGTTGGAGCGAAACCCTACAGGACAGTAGATGGCCAGGAACAGGGTTGGGCAGCTCGAGTTTACCAGAAGGTTTTACCCCTGAATACCACTGTTTTTAGCCTGAAATGTTATGCAATTTCCTCTGGGTGGCACTGTCGTGCAGAGATCAATGCCGAAGCATCCCACTGTCAAGCAGAGCTTCGTAGATGTTTGAGCCGGCATTGGATAATTAATGAGGCAAGAACAACAACCGCAAAGGCAATTAAAACCTAAAGATATCTGTAATCTCCCTGTGGTGCCTTCTAAAAGTATGATTAATTGATCCGTCTCAATCGCGGGAGAATAGATGCTATAATCAAGCCTTCACTCGACGCTGCTGGAATTCAAACAAAATTAGGTGTCCAGTACGATTTTTTAATTTATTTTTTAATTTTTAACTTTTTGCCCGTTTGGGCTATTTCTTACTGGAAGTTAGAAATGTTGGAGTTCATCTCTCCTCTTCAATGACAGATGCCGTTGAGGAGAAATTCCGCACACGGAGTCCGTATTACACACTGCGTCCTTACACAAACAGCACTATATTATCTTTGCTTCACTGCGTTCCGTTTGCGTTGGAACTTTCGAACATCGGTTCGTCGTGGGCGGGACGCAGCCTGCTGACGCACTTTACTGGTTTCAGTGGGCGCGCGCGGTGAAACGTCTCGTGACAGCTCGCAATCAGACGGTGGCGGACCACCGCGTGCCGAATTCCCGCCGCTGAGACCGAATGAAAACTCCGGCAAGGCAAACAAAACACAGCTGAGGCTCGGACCTACACTTGCGCCATGTGTGGGAAAGCACCGTGGAAACGCAAAGAAAACACCTCTCGTGAGGTAAATCTCACCCTCCGACTTCACTTGACCACAGTGCAGACCACAGTTAGTCTAGGGAAAGGTAGGCTGTAGCGCAGAGCTGGGTTTTCCAAACTTTCTGAGCCGACAATCACGGAATAGAGAGACTTTGATTTATATACACATGAAAATATGTTTCTTTCTTGAATTGTTAGTAATCTGCAGGAATAGTTTTGATGCCTAAAGGCTTGAAGTATTTAAAATAATTATTTGACCCAGGTCTAGCCTGCAGCTTGCTTGTTGCCACCATGGCCTGGCATTAGTGGGTAAGGCACCTGTTCTCCTGATTGCCTGCAGCTCACCTGTAGCTCTGTGTGGTTTGCAATGGGGAAAACAGTCTGTATTTTATTTATTTATTATTTTTTGGGTGAGTGTTTCAGAGGAGCGCACCCGTTCTAGCCACAGTTCGTGTGTGGCGCTGCAAAGCCAGGCACACTGTCACAGTCAGAAAAACATGTTTGAGAAACAGTTTATTCCCCAACAGGCTTTTAAAAATCCCTGCGAAGCTTAACAGCAACAGCAAAGGCTGAGCACGCTGAACTCGGTGTTTTCACGTTTTTTAAGATGGCCCCTCGTCCCAGAGAGCTGCACCCTTGTGGTGATTTTCGGGGGAGGCCCACTCCATGCGTCCAGGCCCTCCAGCCGCGGGGACCGTTTTGGGGAGCCGTCCCGGGTTCGACCCCCCCCCGCCCGGTTCGTACCCCCCCCCCCCCCCCCAGTGTCGTACCCCGGCCGAGGCTCCCGGCAGCTGTGTTTATATTAAAAAGCGAACGCAAGCGACCGTGTCCTGAACGTAAACAGCCTGCCCCCCCCCCCCCCGCCCCAGCGCCCCAGCGCAAGATAAACCCGGATCTCTATCCCAGAATGCATCACATCTGACTGTGTCTGTCTGAAATAAAATTCTTACAGACACGGGGGGCGGGGGACATGTGCTTGTCCCAAGTCCAAGTTTCTGTGAACTGTTTTGGCTCGCTAACACAGGGCACTGCCGCTCGGTATGGTATGCCTGGTACAGGTTCAGCGCTGGGTCCGGTGTGTTTAGTAGCCCTCTGCATCTCTCTCCAACCCCATCCAGTGTTTTCTTAGGCCTCAAATAGCGTGACGTGTGTTTTGGTGCAGCTCACCCAGTGTGACTGTATGATGGTGTGTTTTGGTGCAGCTCACCCAGCCTCGGAGATTTGATGGTGTTTATAGTGTGACCGTATGACGGTGTGTTTTGGTGTAACCCCCCACAGTGTGACGGTGTGTTTTGGTGCAGCTCACCCAGCCTCGGTGATGTGATGGTGTTTATAGTGTGACCGTATGACGGTGTGATTTGGTGTAACCCCCCACAGTGTGACAGTGTGTTTTGGTGCAGCTCACCCAGCCTCGGAGATGTGATGGTGTTTATAGTGTGACCGTATGACGGTGTGTTTTGGTGCAGCTCACCCAGCCTCGGAGATGTGATGGTGTTTATAGTGTGACTGTATGACGGTGTGTTTTGGTGCAGCTCACCCATTCTCGGAGATGTGATGGTGTTTATAGTGTGACGGTGTGTTTTGGTGCAGCTCACCCAGCCTCAGAGATGTGATGGTGTTTATAGTGTGACCGTATGACGGTGTGTTTTGGTGCAGCTCACCCAGTCTCGGTGACGTGATGGTGTTTATAGTGTGACCGTATGACAGTGTGTTTTGGTGCAGCTCACCCAGCCTCGGTGACGTGATGGTGTTTATAGTGTGACCGTATGACGGTGTGTTCTGGTGCAGCTCACCCAGTCTCGGTGATGTGATGGTGTTTATAGTGTGACCGTATGACGGTGTGTTTTGGTGTAGCTCACCCAGTCTCGGTGATGTGATGGTGTTCATAGTGTGACCGTATGACGGTGTGTTTTGGTGCAGCTCACCCAGTCTCGGTGACGTGATGGTGTTTATAGTGTGACCGTATGACGGTGTGTTTTGGTGCAGCTCACCCATTCTCGGTGACGTGATGGTGTTTATAGTGTTTGACCGTATGACGGTGTGTTTTGGTGCAGCTCACCCAGTCTCGGTGATGTGATGGTGTTTATAGTGTGACTGTATGACGGTGTGTTTTGGTGCAGCTCACCCAGTCTCGGTGACGTGATGGTGTTTATAGTGTGACCGTATGACGGTGTGTTTTGCTGCAGCTCACCCAGTCTCGGTGATGTGATGTGTGTTTAGTGTAGTGACGGTGTGACTGTATGACGGTGTGTTTTGGTGCAGCTCACCCAGTCTCGGTGACGTGATGGTGTTTATAGTGTGACCGTATGACGGTGTGTTTTGGTGCAGCTCACCCAGTCTCGGTGACGTGATGGTGTTTATAGTGTGACTGTATGACGGTGTGTTTTGCTGCAGCTCACCCAGTCTCGGTGATGTGATGGTGTTTATAGTGTGACCGTATGACGGTGTGTTTTGGTGCAGCTCACCCAGTCTCGGTGATGTGATGGTGTTCATAGTGTGACCGTATGACGGTGTGTTTTGGTGCAGCTCACCCAGCCTCGGTGACGTGATGGTGTTCATAGTGTGACCGTATGACGGTGTGTTTTGGTGCAGCTCACCCAGCCTCGGAGATGTGATGGTGTTTATAGTGTGACCGTATGACGGTGTGTTTTGGTGCAGCTCACCCAGCCTTGGTGACGTGATGGTGTTGACGTTCACCCGCTCGTTGCAGGCCTGCTGGTGGCAGGGTCGGTACGCCGCCGGCTTCTCCGACGAGAAGCACTCGTTGCCGTGACGCCCGGTGATCTTGTGCATGCACTGGATCACCCGCGACTGCATCCCTTTGCCACAGGTAACGGAACACTGCAGGGGCGGGACAGAGGCGCGAATGAGAAACGACTACGGAAGCCTAGGGGGGCCAAAATGCACACGGCGGGCCAGAGGGGCGGGGGGGGGCACAAAACATCCAACTGTCACTGAGCACATGTGGTGATGGGGTCAAAGGTCATGTCCCTGGAAAACGGATTACAGAGAATGCTACAAAAATGCTTTCATGAGAAATAATAAATTCACTTCAACAAGCAGTTGACTAGTGTTAGGACAGGAATGCAATGAGCATTTATTCTAAAAACTAGGGGTCACAGCCTGGTAGCTACAGCTTCTCTCGCTCTGTGTAAGAGAAGACTTGTTTAAAATCCAAATCCAGTTGGATCTGTTAGAACAGTTGCCAGGAAGGATAACATCTAACTGGCTCACATTCTCCGAAATGTCAACTTCCCTCTAATCTCTGGCACAAAGGAAGTCACCTTTGATCTAACCTGATTTATTCTCAAATTCTCCAACACCCTCATCTCTCTTAAAAAGTGACTTGAAATCTCAAGTTTGCAGGAGGTAGAGAACAGAAGGAACAGAAGGTTTTTTTTGTCTGTGAACAGGTAAAAGAACAATTTCTTTATTAAAATCTTTCTCTCAAAATCCATTACATTGCATCATTCCTTCATTTGCATGAATGTGGATAAGGAGATGGCATGCCAAAAACAAGAATTGGGTCAAGCAAAAAAAAAAAAGAAAAGGAAAAAAAAAAGTTCAAAAGTAGGCCCTTATTATAAAGGGTCTAATCCTTTACTGTTTACTTTGGAAACCTGTTCTCTTTTTTTTCTGGACAAGCGTGCGCTCTCTCCCAACCCCCGCGCTGCTAGCCGCCACTGTTCTCCACTTCGCGCTCGACCATCGGACTGCGCCACCATCGCGTCCAATGATTACGCCCCCGTCCCGGTCAGTAGAAACCCCCCCCCCCCGTGTGCTCCAGGACCAGCACTGTCTGGATCCAGCCCCATCCCGTCACTGCCCCGAAAACAGCTTCAGCAGGACGTGCCCCACGACAGGACGGCCCGCGCGCCCCATGGTCAGAAACAGCGTGTGAGTGAACGGTGTGTGCGCCCTGCGATAGACTGACGGCCTGTCCAGGGTGTACTCCCGCCCCTCGCCCACATTGCATGCTGGGATAGGCTCCAACACCCTGCCCAGGACTAGCAGCTATAGATAACGGATGGCTGGAAGATAACAGAAAGCATACTCTGGTGCTAGAGAAAAAAAAAAAAAAAAAAAAAACGCAAGTGTACGAGGCCACGTTGGACTTCTCATAACCTGGCCTTCATCTACGTCCTGTAAGGACAGCCAGTAACGGCACGGGGAGTTCACCACATACGGATGCTAATTGCAGCAGATCAGCGGCTGCCCCAGAACCTCAGACTGAAATGTTCTAATCAGTCATTTCCTGCATCCCTTTCCTTTGAGGCCTGTACTGAGGGCCGCGAGGTGAAAAGCCTTATTAATGTAAATAATCTGCTTATTTGAACGCAGTTAGACTTATCTAATTCAATTAAAGCGTGTCTGTGTCTTTCCTGGGGGGGAAAAACAAAAAACAGTAATTTACTGCAAACAGCCCAAGCCAAAACACAGAGAAAATGTCTCTGTTTATTTTGGATAAACATTCCAGACTGAAGAATTAATAAATTTACAGTGCTGTGTTTTAAAATGTGAAGGACGTCTTGAGTACTGTAGACATGCACATGCTGAATGTTAAAGGATTAAACCAAAATGAGACCTTTTCCAAATATGTACACATTTTGTACTATTTCTTGTAACAGTGTGAGCATTGACAAGACTGGAAAAAATTTAAGCAGATGTAATGCAAATGTGCTTTTTTTTTTGATACTGCAATACACCAAATATTTCACATAATTCTGTAATGTGCGTGTATGTGCACGTGTACTTGTATGTGCATGTGCGTGTCTTGTGTGTGTGTGTATGCATGTATGTATATGTGTACGCTGGCATGCATATGTGCACGTGTACTTGTATGTGTTTGTGCGTGTCTGCGTGTGCTTCTGTGCATGTTTGCGTGTGCATGCGCGAGAGAGAGTGTGTGTGTGTGTGTGTGTGTGTGTGTGTGCGTGCGTGTGCATGCGTTAGGCACAACTGACCCCGCCCCATTGTCAGGCGCTAGGTCTGGTTACAGTCGTGTCACAGCACTAGTCGCACAGCGGCACCAGCTAATTAATCTGAGCAGTCTTCCATGGCCAACACTGAACCAGCACACGCAGTCACAGAACACAACACTCTGTTCTCTTCCGCTGCTGGGGCTTGCCAACAAAAGTCAAAGTTAAGGACAAATTCTCTGATTCGTTTTAGAAGGCGAATTTGCATTTACAACCCCCCCCCTTTTTTTTCCCCAAGATGTTACACTTGAACTGAAAACACCTTTTATAAGACTGAACCTTCTCACATCTCTGGGGTAGTTCCTCTTGTTTAATGACAGGCTGCAGTCCTGACAGGCACAGAATGCATGTGATTGGCCATGCAATGGCCTTAGCTGGAGGAAGCCAGAGGCTGTAGGTCACTCTCTTTACAGTAACTGCTCCGGGATGCTTGTGTTTGCAGTTGTTGTACGGGTGGATGGAAATAAGAGCTTTATTCTGGCCTGGGGAGGGAGATGGGGGTGGGGGGGGGGGGGGGGGGGGCAACAGAGACCTACAGCGAAGGACTGGCAGGCCAGAGGGATCCAACAGGCCATGCCACGCCCTGCAGTACAGCAGCCATGCTCAATGCATTATGCATATCTCTCTCTGGAATCTATCCCTCACTGGGCTCCTGGGCACGTCTGCAATTTAAGCATTTAAGATGTTCAGATATTTAGCCGCAGCCACTAAAAATATTATTTATTTAAAAAAATAAAATAAAATCCAATCTATTTATAGTGCTGGACAGCAACTTGAAAGAGGTGAAGTAAGGTTTACAACAGAGCTGCCCCACCAGGGAAACTGTAACTGTTTCTACTGCACTGTTCGCCTGAGACCATAAATAAAGTCTTGTCATTAAAAAAAAATTATAATAATTAAGCGCTGCTAATTCTAAATCTGAACACAGAACGATGGGTCAAAATTCACCTTTTAACAGGGACACGGGCCGAGCATTTTTTAAAATACGGCTCTTAAACCGCCGACCGCTTGGATGAACGTTTATGGGTTGTGGCGGATGCGCGTTAGAGAGATCGGAACCGCTGCCACCGCCATGCAGCTGCGGGACCTGTGGCGTCCGTTTAGCTCGTTTTTTTTTTTTTTGCGCAGACGGCCACATCTGGGCACGCCACTGTTTACGCAGCTGGGCGTGGATTATTAGCACAGCTACCGTCTGGTAAAGACGAAGGGATAACTCACGGCGCAAGGCACGTTTAATAAAACAAACAAACGTGGAATTGCGATTGCGTGCGCTGGTTGATATTACATGGGCTGGTCTTACGGGGAGTGGCGTTGATATTACATGGGCTGGTTTTACGGGGAGCGGAGGGTGACGCAGACACCCATGTGGCATTGACATTACGCGGTTCTGCTTCGCGCGGCATAGGGACTGACGGAAACATTTTTTGTGGAGTTCTAACCAGCCTTTGGGTTCTGTGACGAAGGCTGTTTCCTTGACGGTTCACTATCTGGAGAGAAAACGTGTAAATAGTTATTTTTGGTGTGTCTGGACTTTTTACATAACAAGTTACACCTGAGATATTTTTTTTGTATTTAACTTTTTTAAATGTTTCCCAGGTTACATGTGTTAAGATGACAAGTATGTGATTAGAATGTTCTTAACTGAACATTCTAATGCTGATGTCACAATCACTAACTGGTGACTGAAAGCAGAGGAGTTGGGGCATGGAACTAGGCTGTGGTTTTGACTCCCATCCAATTCATGGCCGCTGTCCCCTTGAGCGAGGTACCCAAACTGCACTGCTTCAGTAAAAATCCAGCTGGATTGTGTATAAAAAAAAAAAATAAAAAATAAAAAATCAAGCCGTGCATGTCGCTGGATAACAATGCCTGTTGAGAGCCAGAGTGTAAATAAAACACTTAATACTGTTTCTGTAACTATATGGAAATGGTCAATGGGGGTGACTGTCTGAAAGAACAGCACCACCAAAAAAACAAAAAAAAGGGGGACAAGAGGCATTCCTCAGCTACCCAAGTGACAGTGTATGAGTGTGTCACACTAAAAGCAGCTCCTACAGTGACAGGAGTCAGACAGTGAAGCATTTTCTTTGCTTTCAGAACTCTCAGTCCTCTGTGTTCTGAAACGCAGTACTCCACTCTGGGGGGGGGGGGGGGGGGGGTGTGATGGACAGCACCGCAAACCTGACCCCTGACCTTTGAACCCCGTGGCCTCCAGCAAGTTCAAGTCCACAGTGTGTCAGCTGGAAACTCCATCATATATCACCCCCCGAGGCACCACATTGTCTTATGTCCACAGAGAGAAAAGACACCACATACAATCTATTTCCTGCCTCCTCCTTTTCCTCCTCTCTTTTTTCAGATCGCTGTAAACCTGAGAGATGTCACAGCTAAAGGCTTGCCTCCTGCTTTTCAATAACTTCCTTCTTTTGTCAAACTTAGAAAACACACATTTTTTTTCTGTAAAACAGACATCGGACGGGATAACAAGAAAAACAACAGCAGCAGCAAGCCAAAGCCGACCGCTGATCCATCTCTCTGCTGTTTGGCGGAAGCCGGCCTGCGATTGGCTGGAGCTGAGGGGGTCGGAGGTCGGCGCTCTGGGAGAGCTCCCGGGCGGCAGATTTAGGTGACGGCGCGTAGTGGGCGTGTTTAAGCGCCCCCTGCTCCCCTGCGAGGAGCGGCGTGAGGCGCTTATCCGTCAGGCGCGTGACAGCGCCCCCGCTCGCCGTAGGACGGGGGGGGGCACCCCGACCGCGGGTCCCCCGCGGGATGCCCGGTGGCCTGGAGCTGCTTTTAAGATAAATATGGGGGGGGGGGGGGGGGAAAAAAGCTTGCGGTATGTCCGAAGCTTTTCGCGGACTTTCTCACCGGTCGGATCGCGCACTGCGCTGGCTACATGCGCTGCTTCTGACACACTGTCCAAGTCATTTTGTCCCCTGTAGGGGACATGAACAAGTCTGGTCTGAATCTCGAGAATCACATATTCTGCTACGCTGAAACCTAAACTGCAAGGGACAGTCGTTAAATACAAAATAAATTATATTTTTGAAAATATTTTGACTGCAACAGGTTTTTGTTATCCAAGACACTTGTATAATATGTCAAAAAACTCAAATGCTTAACCTTTTTTTGTTTTGACAGGTATCCAGAGGATATATGGACAAATGTTAGCCAACATTTAAAATAAGGGATGGGCTAGATTAAATTCATTTTCTTGCTTACAGGGTCCTGGGGTCACAATCTTTGTGAAGAAGAAATCAGATTTGTTGCATCGTGACATTCAGAGGGTAGTAATTCAGTGTGGCCTGTCTGCATTGTGGCATAGACCATAATGCACCTGGAATTCCGCAAGAGTCACCTGCTGATGTCACAATGGGTGTTTTGCCTGCTGCCAGGCAACCGCAGATGTGGAAAGCCACTCCCCATGCTTGCCGATTGGCTGATCGCAGCACACCCAAACAAGGGCCTAATATAAATGCTCTGTACCGTGACAGTTATGCTACATTTGCGGTCCTGCCAAATTTCACAATCCTACACAGAATGAAAACCAATGGCGGCGATCCATCTGCATCTACAAGAGAGCACTGGCTACACTGGTGTTTAATACGTGATTAATGTACACGGTTATTGTTATGATTATGATGTGTGATTATGACTATATTTCTTGGCTGAATTTTCTCTCTGGCAGGCACGCAGCCCCACCAATTTACAAATTAGTTCCCACAACGACGGAGGAAGCAGTTGTTTAAACTCCATTTGGATTACAGTAAATTCTGTCAGTGACAGTTAAATGGTAACTTGTCAAAGACAGGCTCACTTTCATATGCACTGGGTCACTGGAGAATGAAGGAGAGTAGAATGGCTGATATAAGGTTAGAGTCGAGACATCGGGGGCTACACAGAGAGCAAGGGTTGGAGAAATGTTGTTTATTGTTGTTTCCATTGTATACATCATATAATTTTATTCTTCTCGGTGAGGTATTTTTATAAGCCCACTTGGGTTTCAAACCTCTCCGGCACCTGCTTTTTTTCCCCCGTTTTGTATTGTTTTTTTACTATTCTTATTTTTATGGTGTGAATAAATAAATGAAATTAAATGAAATGTTGGGGGTTAGTCAATGGGGTTGAACAGAGAGATGGAGAACTGGAGAATTGCTGGGGATTACTGCCTGGGGTTGAACAGAGGGAGATTGGAAAAATGTTGGATATTAGTCACTGGAGCTGAATAGAAAGACAGGGAGGGTTGAAGAACGACTGGCACAGAGGTGCTGGAGTTATACGAGGAACAGGGGAAGGATTTTGGGAGCTGGCTGAGGAATGGTGAACGATAGAGTCCTATGAGGAAGAGGGGCAGGGTTTTGGTAATTATTCAGGAATGGCGGGTGATGGAGAGTCCTATGAGGAAGAGGAGCACGGCTTTGGGAACTGGTTGAGGAATAGCAGGTGATGAACAGTCCTATGAGGAAGAGGGGAAGGGTTTTGGGAACTGGTTGAGGAATAGCGGGTGATGGAGAGTCCTATGAGGAAGAAGGGGAAGGGTTTTGGTATTTGTTTAGGAATGGCGGGTGAGGAAGAGGGGCAGGGTTTTGGGAGATGGTTGAAGAACGGCGGGTTTGAGGATTCCTATGAGGAAGAGGAGCAGGGATTAGAGGAGCAGGGATTTGGGAGCTGGTTTTGGAATGCCGGGTGATGAAGAGCTGTATGAGGAAGAGGGGCAGGGATTTGGGCGGGTGATGGAGAGGCCTATGAGGAACAGGGACAGGATTTTGGGAGCTGGTTTTTGGTGGGTGATGGAGGGACTGTTGAGGAAGAGCAGCAGGGTTTTGGGCGGGTGATGGAGGGGCAGGGTTTTGGGCAGGTGATGGAGGGGCAGGGATTTGGGTGGGTGATGGAGGGGCAGGGATTTGGGTGGGTGACGGAGGGGCAGGGATTTTGGTGGGTTATGGAGGGGGCTATGAGGAACAGGGGCAGGGTTTTGGGAAGCAGGGTTTTAGGCAGGTTATGGAGGGGGCTATGAGGAACAGGGGCAGGGTTTTGGGAGGGGGGTTTTGGGCGCAGGGTTTTTGGTGGGTGACGGAGGGGCCTACCTTGGCCCAGTCGCCGGTCCTCCACACGTAGCACTGGGAGTAGTCCTCGCACTCCTCCACCTCGCGGGGCAGCGTGGTCAGGTCGCACTTCCTGCGGGGGTTGGTGCACTTCACCAGCCGGTGCCTGGCCCCCCGGCCGCATTTCACCGAGCACTGCGGAACACACAGAGCCCCCAAAAAACCCCCGGGGGGGATGGGAGGGAGGGGGGGGGGGGGCACAGGATTTACGCCGGGACACGTCCCAAGACACATCCCCCCGCATTCCCCTCATCTGCCTCAACACGTCCCGGCGAGACGGGGGGGGATTGGCCGGGGCGATGAAAGGCGAGGAGATACCCCGAGCCCCCCACCCCACCCCCCACCCAGAACCCCCCCCCAACCCCCACGTGCCCTCTGTGGCAGCAGATGTTTCAGTTTAGAGCTTCCAGATTGTTCACTTCCCCAGGTGAGTTATAGCCGTTGAGTAACTGCTTCATGAGGAGGCCCTAAATCAACGCTTTGCATTTTGGGGGATTTCCCCCCCCCCCCCCACAAGGAGGGTGGGGTGGTACACTGTGTTTGTGTGTGTGTGTGTGGAATGGGGGGGATGGAGTGTCTTTGTACGACTGCTTTTGTACACAGACAGCCATAAACCAAAAAACTCCCCAAAAAGGAGTTCTTTCATCTTTCATCCTTCAGAAAGTGGTTTAATTGGTCCGTGCCTGTTTCACTGCTCTTGGGCTAGCTTCTCCGGGGGCTCCCCCATTTTCACCCCAGCCCAAAATGAAAGAATGAGGTCATCACACTGAGGCTGGGCCGGGATGCTCTGGTCCAACCACCATGCCCAGAAATGGGCGAGGCGGGGTGGTGCTGGCCTGCCCCCCCTCCCCACTTCAGCCGAGTAGCCGGAGGAGCACATGCTGCTAGGGGATGATTTATGCATGGGGAGATGCCTGACCTTTGACCTCACAGACCCCAAGAGCTGCTCAATACTACACACACTGTACTGCACATACTGTACTATACACACACACTGCACTAGACGCACAGTACTATACACGCACTGTGCACACACACACAGACTCTGTACAATACACACACTGTACTGCACATACTGTACTATACACACACAGCGCACTAGACGCATAGTACTATACACAGTACTATAGACACACACTGTGCACACATACTGTACAATACACACAGTACTGTACACACACACACTACTATATACACACTGTAGTGAACACACTCCACTGTACACACACATGTACTGGACACAAAAATGTACCATACACACATGTACTATACACATGTACTGTACTTATGTGATACAAGAGAATACAGTAATTTCACAGCACCAGTAATTACAGTCCAATAAACAACGTTTCTTAAACGAACGCACAGCAGCCCGGCGATCCTAATTGAGAACGCTTGTGTGCGAGAAATTCTTTAAATGCCTGCTTGGAGCCACGCTCCATTTCAACAGAAGTATGTCCCCTTAACGCAGAGCTTGTGCTGAATCTCAGTCCCAAAACGCCTCGCAAGTTCATAAAAAAGCGATTTTGAAATTAACCCTGCGTGTTCTCATTTAACGATAAATTGCAAAACAAGGCAGCTTTCTGTGAGGGGATTAATTTATTCCCGCGGTTCCTTTTTTCCAGTGCCAGCCACCTGTAAGGGAGAGGCTGGCACCAGCTGGGCGGAGCGACGCCCAGGTGGGACGCAGAACCGATGCCCAGGTGGGGTCGCAGAACCGACGGAATCTCAGCTCACCTGCGGAACCCTGAGCTTCATTAACCCTCTAAGGCTCAGGATCGCAGACATGCCATCAGAATGTTCTAAATGGAACGTTCTAGTGCTGATGTAACTAGCGATGTTCTACAGGAGAAGATCAGTGTGTGTAATCAAAGCCATCAGAGAACAGAGAGACAAGCCCATTTCTCTGTGGTCATTGCTGAGCATTGCATCAGCACCAGATTCCTGTTCTGACGATTGATAATCTTTAAAATCCCGCTCCAGTTGATGGTTTGAGCAATCAGGTCTCCGCTTCTAAGTGTGAAGAATTTACATAATTTTTAAAAAGATAAAGTTGTACACTACATGGCCAAAAGTATGTGGACACCTGACATCCAACATCTCATCCAAAATTATGGGCACTAATGTGAAGTTGGTCCACCCTTTGCTGCCATAATGACCTCCACTCTTCTGGGATTTATACTCGATGTTGGAGCACAGGCTGCAGGGATTTGCTTCCATTCAGCCAGAAGAGCATTAGTGAGGTCGGGCACTGATTGGGCGATTAGGCCTGGCTCGCAGTTGGCTTTCCAATTAATCCCAAAGGTGTTGGATGGGGTTGAGGTCAGGGCTCAGTACAGGCCAGTCAAGTTCTTCCACACCGTTCTTGAAAAAAAAATTCTATATGAACCTTGCTGTCTGCTTTGGGGGCACTGTCATGCTGAAACAGGAAATGGCCTTTCCCAAAATGTTGGGGAAGCACAAAATCCTCTAGAATGTGATTGTATGCTGTAGCATTAAGATTTGCCTTCGCTGGAGCTAAGGGGCCTAGCCCAAACCATGAAAAACAGCCCCAGACCAAGGGGTGTCCAGATACTTTTGGTCATACAGTGTATTTGAGCTGCTGTTTGTATGATGCTATACAAATACAATAAAAAGCTTATAATCACCACTGGAATGTTTTTTCAACATTGCAGTGTTCTTAGAACTCCATTGCTTTCAGTTGCCAGTAGAGATTGTGACATCAGCATTGGAATGTTCAGCTAAGAACATTCAAATGAAGTATTTGTGACCTCACACCTGAAAGGACACCTAAGACTCATCTCTCAGTTTTCTCTCCTCACCTCCACATGACTGCGTAATACTGTGTGTGTGTACAGCTAATGTCAGCTTGACTCTCACAAAGGTTTCACAGCAGAAGTCTGAAATTTTCAAAAAAGGCCTGGAATCAATCAACAGTCATCCTTCAAGTTTGTCCTTGAATTATGTGCAAGTCTTATTTCATGATAATCGCTAATCTTGCCAACCTGTGTGTTTGTGGAAAAAAATCTCACATTTAATTGCGAATCAAAATTAAAGACGAATGTCGAACGGAATCTATAACAGTGCATTAAATGCATCAAGGCGCAAACCCACTGGCCCTTGTAAAACACATTCAGAAATATTTGGGTTTCTCAACAACCAAATTTTCCCTTGGTTTTATTTTCTCTCAGAATTTCAACAGATCTTGGTTTCAATAAACATATGTCCTTAACTTTTCACTTATAATGCAATGGCTGGTGTTTTCTTTCTTCACAAAAATTAAATCAAATTAAATCAAAAAATGCTACTGAACCAAAACCTACGAATTAAGTACGAACTAAGAATTAAGTACTAAGAGTCCTTTAAAATGTACTGTACTTCTTTAGGGGGATTGTTCAGATTGTGGACGTTGGTGTTTGGGGGTGGGGGGGGGTGTGTTGTGGTTTCAGAGTGGGGGGGTTGTGATTGTTGAGTTTGTGGGTGCTGTGGTTTTGGGGTGGGGGGGTTGTGATTGTTGAGTTTGTGGGCGCTGCCATTTCGGGGGTGGGGGGGGTTGTGATTGTTGAGTTTGTGGGCGCTGTGGGTTTCAGAGTGGGGGGGTTGTGATTGTTGAGTTTGTGGGCGCTGCCGTTTCGGGGGCTGGGGGGGTGTGTGTGTGTGTTGTGGGCGTACCTCAGACCACACGCCCGCCTCCCACACGGTCAGGCAGTCCTGGCCTTCGCAGCGCTGGCTGGGGGGGGGTCGGGGGCCGGCGCAGTCTCTGTCCCGGGCCTTCACCAGGGTGCCGTTGGGCTGCTGCAGGGTACAGGCCACCTGCCTGCTCTGGGACCCCTTCCCACAGGTCCTGGAGCAGGACGTCCACTCTGTCATCATCCACCTGGGGGGGGGGGGTCAGAGGACAAGCATTACCCCCCCCCGATCCTGCCCTAAATCACCCTCAAACAACCCCCCCCCCCCCCCCCCCCCCCCCCGCAACGAGGCTCTGGAGCAAAAAACATCCCAAATTCTGCCCCCACACCCCCCGATCCCAACACAGCACGCCTTCATGAAAAAAACTATACACACTATCTATGCGCTACTGTAGAAATGAAGTTTTATTACAGGACTTCTAAGTATGACAGTGAATTTTGCAAGCCAGAAATACCAAGCGTAACAGGGGCTGCAGTGTCATGCAGGGTTTCCCTGCCTGTTCTCAGCCCCAGAAAGCCTCACTTTACAGTGGATTCACTGTGTGGATCCAGGGTAACTATAACAGTCTCAGTGTGTGAGTGCGTTATATCCATCGTGACTCTGAGTTTTCATGACCAGGCCTGACACGGTGCTAGATGCTCTCTAGACACCAGGACAGATGACAAATCAGTCAAAAGGCAGTCTGACTGGCTCGGTTCTCCTCACCCAACACTCTTACATTCCAGGGGTCAAAGGTCAGAGGTCAAATGCCCGAGTCTTGTTGAGTGCTAAGGCGAGGCGTGGCAGACCTCATCCCCACGGGCCGGGGTGCGTGGCGCTAACGTGGGCGATCGACACCGCGCGTAATGGGGAGAGAGAGAGAGGCAGCGTGTCGTAAAGTGGGCGATCGACACCGTGCATATACAGGGAGAGAGAGAGAGGCCGGGTGTTGTAACGTGGGCGATCGACACCGCGCGTAAATGGGGAGAGAGAGAGGCCAACTGCCGTAAAGTGGGCGATCGACACCACGCGTAAATGGGGAGAGAGAGAGGCCAACTGCCGTAAAGTGGGCGATCGACACCGCGTGTATACAGGGAGAGAGAGAGGCCGAGGGGGACCCAGCGTGGCACAGCGGTGTCCATCTGGCCTACAGATGTGAGTGAGGGAGAGAGATAGAAGAGAGAGAGAGGGACAAGGAGGAAGAGAGAGGGAGGGTGAAAGGCAGGAAGAGAGAGGGAGAGGGAGGGATAGAGAGAGATAGAAAAGGAGAAGGAAGAAGAGAGGGGGAGAGAGAGAGAGAAAAAGGGAAAGAGAGAGAGAAAGAGAGAGAGGGAGGGAGGGGTGGGGGGGAGAGAGCGATAAAGAGGGGGAGAGAGAGAGAGGGAAAGACAGGGAGGGATAGAGAGAGGGGGAGAGAGAGAGCGGGAGGGGTAGGGGGGGAGAGAGGGATCTTTGGGGGGAGATCTGTTATGTCCAGCCCTTTTCGGGGGGGGGGGGGGGGGGGGGTAGGAGATGTGGGCCAGCTGGCGCGAGCGGGACCCGAACATGACGCAGTCGTGAGGAGAGAGAGGCGCACAGGCCAGCCTGCCGCAGCCCGATCCCTCCACACAGCGGACCGGGTCTACAGCACCAAGGCGCCGTAAATCAGCCTCATCCCACTGCTCCCGCCAGGGCTGTCAAACACAGCTGATACGAGTCTGAGGCCCGGAGAGGAGCCGCTCCCCCCCCCAAACACAGAGCCCCAACACCCCCCCCCCCCCACACACACAGTCCCAACACCTCCCCAACACACAGCCCCTACACCCCCCCCAACACACACAGCCCCAACACCCCAACACAGACTCCCCCCCCACACACACAGCCCCAACACCCCCCAACACACAGCCCCTACACCCCCCCCCCAACACCACACAGCCCCAAACACCCCAACACAGACCCCCCCCCCCCCCACACACACAGCCCCAACAAACCCCCCCCACACCACACAGCTCCCACACACTCCCCAACTCCCCCCACACCCACACATCCCCCCTCCCAACACACACACCCCCCCAACACCTCCCCACACACAGCCCCCCAGCCCCAACACCCCCCAAACACACACCCCCCCACACATCCCCCCCCAAAACACAGCCCCAACACCCCCCCAACACCAACACCCCCAACACACACATCCCCAACAACACCAGCCCCACACCCCCCCCACACACCCCCCAACACCCCCCCAACACACAGCCCCCCCAAAACACCCCCCAACACACCCCCCAACACCCCCCCAACACACGCCCCAACACCCCCCCAACACACAGCCCCAACACCCCCCACATACAGCCCCAACACCCCCCCCCCCCCACCCCCACACACACAGCCCCTACACCTCCCCAACACACAGCCCCAACACTCCACAGCCCCAACACCCCCCAACATACAACCCCCCCCAAACACACAGCCCCCTTTTTTTTTAACAAGCAAGAGTACTTCTCAGTCTTATTTTTAACATATTTACAGTATGAGGGCAGGTACAGTAACACATCATATGCAACGTATATTAATATTGTGCACAGTATGAAGACATGAAGACTTTGGGACGCCAGAGAAGAAATATGAAATATTATTAATGGTGGCATAATTCTGTCATGGTAATTAAAAGGCCTCTTCCCAATGTTTGCTATTACAGCATCGCCCCCCCCTCCCCTCAAAATCACTGCCAATGATAATAAAACCCACAGGGAGGGGGGGGCCACATCTTGAGCAAACATTTCGATATCTCAAGTGGACGATTTAGTGCTTCCTCGCAGGCCCAGCTGTTCGTGGAGACGGTCTGATGAAGACGTGGTTCTCGAACGGAGCCATTTCAAACACAGACGGAGCAGAGCACGGCCAACACGCCAATCCGTCAGAGTGCAGTAACTGACAACCGCGGTCACAGCTCGTTACACTGGCGTCCGCTAACGATAGAATTACCAAATGCACACATACCGTATATATATATATATATATATCAGATACATACAGACACAAGGATCGCTCGCCCACATTTATTTTAACCAACTGTACGCCCTGGAGCTCAATGGTATATTTATTGTGTGGGATGTGAACGAATGCCCAAATATTTGGAAACCCCTTTAAAATTTCAAAATCAGTCCGTTCGAATGAATAACGAGTATTTACTTAAGCTCTGTAAAATTAGCACGCCATGGAATTGTTCGGCCTTCGAGGCCAATAGTTACGTTAGCAGCGCTACGGAGTTCCAACGGCGGAGAATGAGGAACACGCTCTTCAGTTAAAGTCCTGAGCACAACACAAACCTGACCTGCACTGAGAGACCTCTCATTTACAGCTGATACGTACTGCAAATAGGCATTCACCTTAACATGAAACACCTGTGCCACTCCAACTCCTGTACACACACACACACACAGGCACTTACACATACACACACACACTCACACTTACACTCACTCACTCACACATGCACAGAGACAGACAGACAGACACGCACACACACACACACACACCTACACTCACACTTACACATACACACACACACTCACACTTACACTCACTCACTCACTCACACATGCACAGAGACAGACAGACAGACACACACACACACAGACACACACTCACAGATACATACGCACGCGCACACACACACACACACACACACACACATACATACACATACACATACACACACACACAAACACTCACTCGCACAGACACATGCACACACATACACACACACACACACTCACACACAGCTTAGAACCATCATGGTCTATGAGTGGAAGCAGTGAGGACTCTTGCAGATGTCCTGGCTCCCCAGTCACATTATCTAGTGCTTTCACTGGGGACCACCACCCAGCCTCAAAGGTATACAGGGGACCCCCATTATAAGTTTAGAAGAGGACAGTTTTTAAATTTCACAGCCTTACACACAGTCATTGCACATCACTGGCCAGGGACCCCCCACGGCACCCTTAAGGACCCCCCTGTTGTATACCCAGAATCCAGTGCGTGTGAGGTAAAGCAGTTTCTCTCAACACACTGTGACCCTGAGACAGCCAAAGTGCTCCTGAAGGCTCAGTGTACCAAAGAAGAAGAAGAAAGAAAACATTCCAAAGGAGGAAAGAACAACAACAACTTCAAGCCCAACAGTCACTGTACACTCATAACCCAGCGATGGCGTCAGAACAAATCATTTCAATTACCGCCTTATTTACACTTGGAATGGCAGGGGGACTCTCTCCAAACGAAGAGATGCCGGAGGGGGACGTAAACACGGGGAGACTCGGGAGCGCGGCATCACGACCTCCAGGAGCCCAACGCTGCCGTGGACGAGGATGACTAACAGCTCCTTCAGCGTGCGGACGCGCACAAAAAAACAATACGAAAGACTTCCCCCCCGAAACCCAATAAGTCTCTTATCTCTCTCTGACTCTGATAGGCAGCCAAGGAGCAATTTGTCTTTTTTGCTTTTTTCGGGGGCAGAACGCGAACAACCGCGCTCTTTCTCTGAAAACCATGAGATTTCATCCCCCTGTTTTTCAACGGAACGCGGCGAGTTTCGCTTAATTAGGTTTTTTGCTGCGCTATCAAAGGGCGATGGACACTGCCGTCTTTGTGCGGGCGATAAGCCGGCGCTGATGAAGCTGGCCTTCGCCGCGCGCGTTGAGAGAGACGGTGAAAACTCGGCCCGGCAAACGCATCGGGGGGCGCCTTCGGGTCAACCTGCTCCAGCAGCCGACGGACAACGGACAGCAAGCAAAACCGCGTATGTAAAACGTTACTACAGCGGGAAGTCTTGAACAAAAACTCTTGCCTCTTATCAGAGTCAAACAGGGAGGAACACAATGCACATTTCCAAATGAACAGAGATCAAAAGATACATTTTAACATTCATTTTCCAAATTTAATATAATGTGGTGTAGCATTCAGTTCGCCGGGGAAGCGGACTGGTTTCGGCAATGCCGATTGGTGGAGAGAGCACACACACCTGGGGTGCGTTAATTAATCAGGACAGGTGACTGAGAGGAGTTCCTCTCCACAGTTTGGGGCCGAGGCCGGGAGTACACACCAAGAAAGCAAGTTTTTGAGTTTCGTTTGTCAGCGCATGAAAAGAAAGTAAACAACCGCTGAAAAGCTGGAGGAGCTGGTCGGATGAAAAGCAGGCCAGCTAGGAGCGGTGAGCTGAAAAGGTGCCGCTCAGTTTTGCTTTCTTTTATCTTTGTTATTTTAGTTTGTTGTTTACACCCAGAACCCGTGCGGGGGAAGGGTGAAGGGTGAAGGGTGAAGGGCGAAAGTGTGCGTTTAACCCGCTCACCTCGTCTGGCAGGGCTGCTCGTTACACTTCCGCACTTGGGGCTCCGGTTTGGTCAAGTGGCGGCACTTCCTGTTGTCCACCACGCTGGTCGTCTTGTTGACTATCTTGGTGCAGGTGACTAAGGTCTTCCGTTCCCCTGCAAACACAGTGAAGTAACGACAGCGGTTCATTAAGCTCCTGCTCACTGGTCCTGTAGAACCATTAAACCCAAGATAAACTGATGCTGATGGGGACATGGGCAGTTTGGGGAATAGGGATGTGGGAATGGGACATGGTGGGACATGAGAGCACAGAATAAGGTGTGGGAACGGGGCTGTGAGGTATGGACAACAGGACTGAATGAGGAGGTCATCAGTTGGGGGCGTGGTGATTGGGTGAGTTGTGGGCATCAGGACTGAATGATGTCATCAGTTGGGGGCGTGGTAATTGGGTGAGTTGTGGGCATCAGGACTGAATGATGTCATCAGTTGGGGGCGTGGTAATTGGGTGAGTTGTGGGCATCAGGACTGAATGATGTCATCAGTTGGGGGCGTGGTGATTGAGTTGTGGGCATCAGGACTGAATGATGTCATCAGTTGGGGGCGTGGTAATTGGGTGAGTTGTGGGCATCAGGACTGAATGATGTCATCAGTTGGGGCGTGGTGATTGGGTGAGTTGTGGGCATCAGGACTGAATGATGTCATCAGTTGGGGGCGTGGTGATTGGGTGAGTTGTGGGCATCAGGACTGAATGATGTCACCAGTTGGGGGCGTGGTGATTGGGCGAGGGCCTCCCACCTCCCCCGCAGACGGCGTGGCAGTCCTCCCAGCCCGAGTGGGTCCACATGAAGAGGGGCTCGCTGGCTTTGGGGACGGCGCCCCCCTGTGGCTCGGAGGCGCGCTCTGCTGGGAGGGTGTACTCGTAGTGGATCCCGTAATTCTGATCATTGAAGAGGAGCACCTGGGAGGCAGTGTAGTGTAGTGGGTAAGGAGCTGGTCTTGCAACCTAAAGGTCACAGGTTCAATTCCCTGGTAGGACACTGCTGTTGTATTGCTTCAGTATATATCCAGCTGTATAAATGGATGCAATGTAAACGCTATGTAAAAAGTTGTGTAAGTCGCTAAGTGGATAAGAGCATCTGCTAAATACCTGTAATTTAATGTAATGCAAGAGGAGAAACAGTGACATGGAAAACCACTGAACATCAGGCCCATCAAAGCAGTGACAGGGACCGCAAATTCAAATCCCAGAGGACCACTGTGTGTGCTGTGTTTATGTGTTTCTGCACTTATGTGCTTAATATAAGTCACTGATTGGCTAAAGAATCTGCACACCTTTTTTCCAGTCTCTAAATTGGCTGCTTTTTACATGGTGTATTAATGTGGTTCAGGACAACAACCACACAGGTTGTTTAAGAGATCTGAAGTGCATTCAATCAGACTCAATCATTCCGTATAGCATGTTGTGCCCAATGGGCAATGTCACTGACCAGCAGGTGCAGAGGAGAGGTTGTGGGGCCTTTGGCTGACAGTTTCTCCCACAATCCTCTCCTCACGTAGTGGACGGTGGTGCCGGCGATGTTGAACAGGCCCGGGTTCTCGATCTTCCAGTCGCTGTTAATGGAACGCTTGCTGTTGTCTTTGATAGCTGAGGAAGATAAAACACAATGTCGTGGGTTTTAAATTCAAATTTTATTTTATTTATTTATTTATTTATTTTTTTAAAACAAACTCAACAAAAACCTAGTTTTTCACAGAGACTAGTGAGACATTTCTTTAAAAAACTTTGATGGCGAGGGGAGATTAGATTCAGCTGCTGAACCGTTGGAAACCAGGATATTTACGTTTGAGATGTTGCTGTCATAACCAGGCCGTGTGGACGAATCACAGAGCACGTGAGGTCGCGTTGGGAGAGCGGGGGCTCGTGAGCGTATGACAGTTGGAGCCACAACGTACTGTCAATCACTGCCTTGTTTGAACCAATCAAACAAGTATTCTCTCCACATAATGAGTGCGATGATTGGTTCAGCCTGGGAGCATATAATAGCTCCACCCATTTGGGGGTCTCACTGTTCCAGCGCTGATGTTGTGAGGTGTAATTCAGGGCTGTTGAACTGGGAGCCAAACACAGCCCAGGACAGACATAGTCTTTGCCCATTTATCATTGATTAAAAAATAAATAAATTACACAAAAAAAACCCCAACTCTGTCCAGGTCTGCATCTGCTCTATGTCTGAAGCACCTCCAAACAGTGACAGAATAACAAGCAGTAGGTATAAATATTTTAAGAAGGAATCTGCTTTGGTGTGTACACATACAATACATCTTATTCATACACTGAATTATGAATAGTACATGAAAAGTTTTTGGCCCATGGGCACAGTTGGTTTTTTTTGGGAAGAATCTGGCCTGAATCGGACAGAAGATTTAGAACCCGGCTGCCTGGCGTATATACTCAACAGGTTTGGGGGTCCAACCCGTTTAAATTCAGGAAATTAACTGAAATTCAATTCAAGATCAAGTCCATGACAATTTTTTAAATTTTTTTTTTGAAAATTTTGCAATTAATAAATTTGAAGTTGCATCCTGAAATAACTCAGCTGAACCAGAAAGGACCCTGACCCTGGTAATCATTGTCAAGCACTGAGTGCCACAGCAGGCACAGACGCAATAGAGGTGGAAGGGCAGGGTTCTGAATCAGGGTTCAGTGGAATTCTCCTTAGCTCATTTCAGAGGACGGTAGCACTTAAGGTCACAATTAGGTCATTAACTAATGTAGCGGTTAACGTGAATTCATGACGTACAAACACATTAACAGAGCTGTACAGATGAACTTTTCAGGAGTTGGCAGTTAACAACCACATTAGTTAATGCCAATTCATTTGACCTTATTGTAAAGTTTTACCCAGAGGAATAAACACACACATTCCTGAAAGTATCGGTGTAAAGCGTAAAGTGAAATATTAAAGAAATATGTTAAGAAAAGCAATGTCATTTCATGAATATGAATCAGGCGGCAGTGTAGCATAATGAGTAGGGAAGTGGGCTTGTAACCGAAAGGTCACAGGTTCGATTCCCGGGTAGGACACTGCCGTTGTACCCTTGAGCAAGGTACTTAACCTGCATTGCAACCTGTACCTGCATAAATTCAATGTAAAAGAACCTTCCTCATTTAATCATCCACACAGAACCCTCACTCATTTCAGCATGTAACGAGCTGCCTTCACTGTCCGCACACCAATAAGTGAAACTCCAGCCACACACAGCATCTGCTCCTCGAGTTTAACAGGATTAATGAGCGTAAAATTCCTGCAGATTACTGACCGTTTTAAAAGAAGCCCTTACTTTTCACCGATATTCAGAACGAAACGTCTGTATGATATTTAAAGAAATTCAGCCGATGTTCGGAATATGAATGCCTCCGCTACCGTAAGATCTCTGCTGTAAAATAAATGAAATGCATTTGCCATGGGAATTTAATTTAATTTAATTTAAATCCTATTTCCTTTCGTTCAGAGACAAACTCTATATCATGTCCACCACTTTCAATTCAAATTCAAGACTACAACTGGAATTTCACACACACACACACACACACACACACACACACACAGGCACACAAACACACACACACGCACAATTGTTTTTTAAGATGGGAAATAAGATGAGACAACTCCATTTTATTGACTCTCTCGCAAATGGTTTGATTTTGATTAGGCACTGCTGAGCTTCCCACATTGTGTCCTTCGGAAACAGATGCTAAGACAATCTCCCTGTCTAATTTTTATATTATTTTCAATTTCTTTAAATCAATGGAAAGCTTGACTCATTTCAGTTTAACAGTTTTTTTTGCATCGGTGGAAAAAAGAAGCTTGACAATGGGACTCTGCTGGCTGCTTCCAGTACTGCATCCATTCCTTTGTCCAATCAGTGCTCAGTCCTGAGGTCTGTATCTCCATGGTTCTACCTCACATGACCTTCAACTGACCTTCAAAGGGCAGGGGTCAGTTTGTATTGACTACATCGCCCACAGTGCATCACTGCGTGGCCTTTTCCAACCCCATCGTATGACAAATGAATTTTTCACTCAACAACAGACTCCCAGAAACCGATTTATACGCTCTTACATTCAGCCGTTTACGAGAAAGGCCCGAACAGCCTTCTGAGAAGTGTGCTTGACATTTAGCTTTCGCCCGAACCAACTGCCAGCTGACGATGTCATCTTGGCAGCCAGAGGTTTACTTAAGGGAACGCCTCAGAGGAGTGTGTGGCCTCAGCCAATCACAACCGGTGGCGAAAACCACCTCCTGGACTCAAATCCCAACTGCCATCTGACCACAGACGTCACCACGTTCATCTACTGGTGTACTCTATGGTACAGGTGCTGCTGATGATTTCCATGAAATAAAATCTTACATCTTATGAGGTAATGCTCACTGTTAAGGATACCTTGAGACACTACCTCGACCGTATCAGGGTTGCTATGCAACAGCCGGCATCTGTAGATCCCAAGGACACGCTTCGCGACCCAACGCAGCCCTGCCCAGCCAACCCTCTCCACCTCACGCATTCCCTCAAACATTTTGGCATTTCGCGTACACCGCATTTGAGTGAGCAGTTCAGATAATGCGCCTTCGAGACTCCGCGGCTCCGGGGGAGAAGAAAAGATCCATCTACACGCTTTTGGACGAAAATCTGGATCCTCTCAAAGCAATTTCGAGATTTACGTTGACACTGTCATTACGCGCACAAGCCGTCCCGAGCAAAATGGCACCAGACCAGCACGCGTTAGCCCCCGAAACGCTAAACTAAGGAAGAATGGAACAGAGCAATCCTTTCCTGAAAAGGATTCAAAGAGATCATGAAAAATTCAAGGGCGGATTGTCTGGGCTGGAAACGATTACCTCGCTGGTAGAGAGCGAGCACTTCGCCATCGGTGATATAACACATCCAGTTCAAACGCTCACAGCAGTTGTCAGCTCTGTATGAGGTTTTGGTGCTGCTGTTTAGCCTGTCCTGGTAGGGCATTGGTTTTTAGCACGGCAACATGCCCCACAGTCGGGTACACAGTGGGGTACAGTATCCCGACTACGTCAGGGCCAAAATTGTCCAGGGAAGGGAGGGAGGGAGGGAGAGAGGGGGGGGGGGAGGGAGGGAGGGACGGAGAGACGTTTAACACTGAGAATGTGACAAAGTAGTTAGGAGAATGTCAGCCTGACAGGATTCCGCCAGGGTCTGAAACGATCACGATTTTTCTTATTGCGCACCAGCGACCCCCAATGGTCAATGCAAATCATTTTGGCCAGGTCTTTCACTGTGAATGAACAGCACACACACACACACAACCCGGTGTAGGAAAACAGAGTAACAATTCAAGTCAATCCTGGCAGAAATAAGGGGTTCGTACCGAGGTAGCTCTGAGCAGGCTTCTCCTCCACCACCCTTATCCTCCGAGCTCCCTTCGGGATCACAATGGCCTCCACGTACCCTGCAGAGAGAAACGAGGGATGAAGAGGGAAGAGTGCGAATCTCAATCCTGCCTGTGCGGGGGACAGAGAGAAGCGAGGGATGAAGAGGAAAGAGTGTGAATCTCACTCCTGTGCAGCAGGAGGGACAGAGAGAGCGACGGATGAAGATGAAAGAGTGTGAATCTCACTCCTGCCTGCACGGGAGGACAGAGAGAAACGAGGGATGAAGAGGGAAGAGTGCGAATCTCAATCCTGCCTGTGCGGGGGACAGAGAGAAGCGAGGGATGAAGAGGAAAGAGTGTGAATCTCACTCCTGTGCAGCAGGAGGGACAGAGAGAGCGACGGATGAAGATGAAAGAGTGTGAATCTCACTCCTGCCTGCACGGGAGGACAGAGAGAAGCGAGGGATGAGGAGGAAAGAGTGTGAATCTCACACCTACCTGTGCGGGGGGACAGAGAAGCGAGGGATAGGAGGAAAGAGTGTGACGGGGGGGCAGAGAGAAGCGAGGGATGAAGGCTGCTGGGATTACAAAGGCATGGACTGTGAACAGAATTAATCAGGTTTCCAGCGCGATCACCCTCCTCTTTTCTGGACGAGGTAAAGCAGCCCCTTAGAAATGCTAACGTCTCCCCTTCCCTCTGTCATGAGTCAGGAGTTCTCCACTGCGGTGCAGTAAGACCAGTGATTAAAAGATTAATCAATATTTTAATATTGCGATCTGAAATTCAATCTGCTCAGAGGCCCGGAGGGGGGGGGTTGTTACCATCAATTCCGCAGATAACCTTGAAACAGCGCCCGTCCTCTGTGTACAACATAATACCTGACGGACAGGTCAACAAAGCGGATTTGGGAAGAGGAAATGAAAGCATTCCCCCGGCCAAGCCAATAAACGGCTCCAGAGTCACAGCGTTCGCTCAGTCTCAGCTGCAGAGATCATAATCGTCCGGGGTGTTACGCTGCAGTACTGCTCAAACTGATTTAATGCTTTAATTTCAAAAGAAACTTTTTTTTTTTTTTTTAAAGTCTTTATGTTCCACTCGGGAGGGAAAAACAGGACTTGAGAGAAAGAAACCGTCTTCCTAGACAACGGTTGAAAAAAAAAAAAAAACTTGGAAGAAAACTTTTTTTTGGATTTTATGTCAGCCCGAGTAGCTCTCTGGAAGAGATAAAAAATGAAAATAAAAAACCTACGGCGGTCGGGTCAAGTTGATTGGACACAGAACCTTCCATCTCTTTCTTTTTAAAGATCCATAAACGGACTCAGAGGCAGTAGTGCTGTCCAGAGAGCTGGACCCCTTGACTTCAGGTACAGTCTCACACGCTCCATGACTGCGCTTCATAGGGGTGAGTCAAGGTGAGGAGGAGAGGAGGGGAGGATAGGAGGAGAGGAAGAGGGGAGGGGGTGAGGAGGTGGCAAGGAGGGGAGGAGTGGAGGAGGGGAGGAGGCGAGGGGGGGAGGGTAGGAGGCAAGGAGGGGAGGAGGGGAGGAGGCAAGGAGGCAAGGAGGCGTGGAGGGGAGGAGGGGAGGAGGTGAGGAGGCGAGGAGGGGAGGAAAGGAGGAGGCGGAGAGAGGAAAAGGTGAGGAGGAGGGGGAGGAGGGGAGGAGGGGAGGGGGTAAGTGGGGGAGGAGGGGAGAAGGGGAGGGGAGGAGGCGAGTCACCGGACAGGAAATGTCTGTAAAGGAGTACTGGAGCAGTGGCTCCCAAAAATGGGTCAGGGCCGACGAGGGTCATGAGGAGGGGGTTGCTGCTACCCCACACATAACCCCCCCCCCCCCCCCCTCATTATACACTCTCCAAAAAGGTCACACCAATCAGATGCATGCACTACGCTATGGTATACTTGAGTTTTTTAAGAGAGAGGGAGGAAGGGAGAGAAGGAGAGAGAGGGTAGGAGAGAGAGGGAGGAAGGGAGAGAGGGTAGGGGAGAGAGGAGGAGGGAGAGAGGGTAGGAGAGAGAGGGAGGGAGAGAGAGAGAGAGAGGGAGAGCGGGGGTGTCGCAGTACCTGCACCCCGGGTGTGGTTGAAGTCGCCCTTGATGACCTTGCAGGACTTCCCGTTGCCGTTGCACACCCCGCAGTGGTCCTCCCTGGAGGATGACCCCAGGACACCATCGCAGCCCACTTTCTGGACAAGGGAGGGGGGGGACATTGGGTCAGTGTTACCACGGTTACAGGAAGAACCCAATGACCCGATCATGCTGTGAGTGGCCGGGGGGGGCTAACGCCTGTCACCCCGCTCAGATGGAGCCCTGGATTCGAGTCTTCATCTCTCCTTTTTAAAAACATGGTTTGGGTTGGTTCTTCTTCACAGCTTGGCAAGTTAAAAGAACGGTTCCCACCATCCTGCAGGTTTTCGCTCCAACCCTAACAAAAGACATCTCCATTCAAGAGCTAGAGATGTGGTCAAGCTGCTAAGTATTAGAATCAGGTGTGCCAAATTAGGGTTGAAATGAAAACCTACAGGACGGTAGGACCTCCAGGAACAGGGCTGGGCACTAGTCCTGGAAACCAAATGAAAGGAAAATAACTGCATTGTAAATGCATCGGAAAAAAAAAAAAAAAACCGCCACAGAACACCCATAAGGACAAACTGAATCCAGGTATTATGAAACCTTCAGCTTCCGAAAACAGGAAACAGGATACAGTACACCACGCGATCAGGGATCCTCAACAGTGAGAACAGCGGAGTTTGAGAGAATGTTTCTTGCTTTAATCACCGTAAAATTTCTCTTTGGCCCCAGTTTGGTCTTAAATTCCCTTGGGTAACACAATTACATGACAGCTTATGAGATACTGAAGTAATGACATTCTGAAAATGACCAACCAAGGTAAAACCAGGATTAAAGCTGTTAAAATGTCACAGTGTTAATGTTTAATATATCTTTACCTTTAATAACATCTTGATTTAATACATCGTGATGTACAATGGCTATTTTGATTGCACAGGCTCTTTAAGTAATTACATCTGAGGAGCATGTGATCAGAACGTCCTGAACTGAGCATTCTAATGCCGTTAATCCACTGTAACAAGCACTGCTGGTACTTGAAAGTAATTGAGTTCTGGAACACTGGCTTGGGGGGGGGGGGGGGGGGGGGGGGGTGGGGGGGGGGGGGGGGGGGGGGGGGAAACCTGCTCTTCAAAGGGTCAATAATTAAATCTGGGAGTATTAACTGAAAACCTTTGTGCGCCTCCACCGGCTGCAACAGCTCTTTTCTTTTTTTTGCAGAAGCACGGAGTGCAGTAGCGTGCGGCAGACTGGAGAGAGTTATACTCCGTCCAGATCTCACAGAACTATTCCAGCGGTGGAACTCAGTGACATGCTGAACGAATAACGCAACTTTTGGTTCGATTCATTGGGGGGGGGGGGGGAAGGGGGGGGGGGTGAAAGGGAATACCATTCATGGGGGGGCTATGGAGTGTTTTATGCGACCGGTGTGAAATAAGAAAGTCACCCCCCCCCCCCGACAGAGTTCTGTCTGTCTGCTAGCTATCAGCCAAGGCTGGCCGTGTGGTGATGCCGGTTAGCAAGACTGGGCTCGCAACCCAAAGCCCGCTGGGTTCCTGCTGGTTTGCTTCCCAGCCGGGGTGGTGTCGAGGCTCCCTTGTGCAACCTGAACTCCTTTCAGTAAAAGGGTTTTTCCAGCTGCATAAGAAACAGACTGCATGTAGAAATGTAGTCTGCATGAGCTGCATCGCTCTGGATAAGAGTGTCTGCTAAATGCGGAAACGTGAATGGAACCTAGAGATACACCCCAACACGATCACAGCAGTGACCCCACTGATCCCAGACAATCATTTCGTTTTCGGGTGGTTGCAACTCAGTTCATATTTTCCATGACATTTTTAGGGCGACTGATTTTCAATAATTTCTTTGGTTGGTGCAACAGCCAGGGCTACCATAAGATGTAGGGCTAGAATTGCTGGGTGTATCCGCACCAAGTCTAAACCAAAGCAAGCCAGGATTCTAATCATCAAGATTAACAGCAAAAGGATATTATTACTCAATATAAAGTCTCATACACACATGTAACTGGATCAAAAATTAAAAATAATTCATCATCATTTTTATTTAGTTTTAGGCAGTTGGGGAACAACGCAATGCTTTCAGTTCAGTCCCCCCCCCCCCCCCCCCCCCCCCCCCCCCGCATAATATCACTTTTCTTTTAATTTCTGTTTCCAAAAATGCTTCTCACACCTCATTATGGTTATAGCTCCAGTTAAATATAATGACCTTGGAGCGCACAGGCAGAGTGGTGGGGGCTGAATTTCACTTCACCCCCCCCACCCCGTCCTCTCCACTCCAATCAGCAGTCTCAGGAACCCATCCCCCTCATGTTCAAGATTACTCTTGAGCCCACTGTCTTCTCCTACATGACTCCCCTCTCTTCCTTTTCCCAAAAATCCCTCTCCAAAATAAAGCACGTACCCCCCTGTCCCGTAGAGTGCAGTAATAATAACACAGGGCGGCCCAAAGGCCTTCAGAGACCCGTGTTAGTTTGTGATTTACACAGTCAGCCCCCCCCCCCCCCCCCCAAAACACGTTACCGCAAACGCCCCTCAGCTCCTCTCCAACTCTCCGTCCCAAATTTTGCACGGGTCGCGCAGAAGCGCCAAGCCCCCGCGGTATCGGAGGAACAGGGTTCGTCAGTTTAACAGACTGAAATATGATCTCTTTAGTAAAGGAAGTGAAGTCCGTCGTCCGTGTGTGCAGGTGCACCAAACACACATAAACGGAATGAGGTTCGCTTCGCAGAAACAGAAACGTCACCTTCCTCCTTCGACAGAACTAGTCTGCTCGCAGTGACACTTTGAACAATTTCATCAAGCGTAGTTCACATCCGTCACTGTCAGATCACGGACACAGTTGGGACTGTCTCACAGTGACTGACATAACGACAGAGCAGAAAAATGCGTTTGGGTGCTCAGAACAGATTCCATAAACCGTGGGTGAGCAAGGACGGCCATATTGGTTTCTGATAACTTCTGCTCTTGTGTAGTTAGCCCAGTCGTTAATTAATTGATATTCTAGCCACATTTCTCAATAAGTTCATGATTGACGGCTGTTCCTGTAGCCCAACATGAAGCATCTGATTGTGGTCTAATCTACGGTTAAACCAGCATAAGTGTAATCGGCTAATTCGCTCATTTGGCCAGTGTAGCTGGTGACAACGAAAACACACACACACACACCAGCCCTGCAGGAATGGCACTGCCCACCCCAGCAACAGTCTAATAGAGGGGAGCACAATAAGGGCCGATCTGTTTCAGGATTTTGTGCCAACTTCAGCTCTTAAAATTATTTAATTGGCTCAATCATACAGTATCTTGATCTCACATCTGTAAGAGCACCAGCTAAAGCCGCAGACTGCAAATGCATCCAAAAGATTTTACTGTGCTCAAGTACAGGAGTGAACCAGCGTAGTTTATAGAGCTGTCAGAAAAGTAAAACTGAGGTAACCGGTTGGAACAAAAACCAGCAGGCAGACCGGCCGTCCAGGCCCCCCCCCACGCCACCCCCCTCCCCACTGGACTGGCCGAATACTCAGCTCCAGCATTCCCCTGAAAAACAGCAGCAGGAGCTCCTAGTTGGCAGCGGAAGTTTCTGGTGCTGCGTTTCAGTTACAGTACAGAAGGCCCAGCGCCACAGTGCAGAAGGCCCAGTGCCCACAGTACAGAAGGCCCAGCGCCACAGTACAGAAGGCCCAGTGCCCACAGTACAGAAGGCCCAGTGCCACAGTACAGAAGGCCCAGCGCCACAGTACAGAAGGCCCAGTGCCCACAGTACAGAAGGCCCAGTGCCACAGTACAGAAGGTCCAGTGCCCACAGTACAGAAGGCCCAGTGCCCACAGTACAGAAGGCCCAGTGCCACAGTACAGAAGGCCCAGTGCCCACAGTACAGAAGGCCCAGTGCCACAGTACAGAAGGCCCAGTGCCCACAGTACAGAAGGCCCAGTGCCCACAGTACAGAAGGCCCAGTGCCCACAGTACAGAAGGCTCGGTGCCACAGTACAGAAGGCCCAGTGCCCACAGTACAGAAGGCCCAGTGCCCACAGTACAGAAGGCCCAGTGCCCACAGTACAGAAGGCCCAGTGCCCACAGTACAGAAGGCCCAGTGCCCACAGTACAGAAGGCCCAGTGCCCAGTGCCCACAGTACAGAAGGCCCCAGTGCCCACAGTACAGAAGGCCCAGCGCCACAGTACAGAAGGCCCAGTGCCCACAGTACAGAAGGCCCAGCGCCACAGTACAGAAGGCCCAGTGCCCAGTGCCCACAGTACAGAAGGCCCAGTCCCCACAGTACAGAAGGCCCAGTGCCCACAGTACAGAAGGCCCAGCGCCACAGTACAGAAGGCCCAGTGCCCACAGTACAGAAGGCCCAGTGCCACAGTACAGAAGGCCCAGCGCCACAGTACAGAAGGCCCAGCGCCACAGTACAGAAGGCCCAGTGCCCAGTGCCCACAGTACAGAAGGCCCAGTGCCCACAGTACAGAAGGCCCAGTGCCCACAGTACAGAAGGCCCAGTGCCCACAGTACAGAAGGCCCAGTGCCCACAGTACAGAAGGCCCAGCCCACAGTACAGAAGGCCCAGCGCCACAGTACAGAAGGCCCAGTGCCACAGTACAGAAGGCCCAGTGCCCACAGTACAGAAGGCCCAGTGCCCACAGTACAGAAGGCCCAGTGCCCAGTGCCACAGTACAGAAGGCTCGGGCCACAGTACAGGTGCCACAGTACAGAAGGCCCAGTGCCACAGTACAGAAGGCCCAGTGCCCACAGTACAGAAGGCCCAGGCCACAGTACAGAAGGCCGGTGCCACAGTACAGAAGGCCAGCGCCACAGTACAGAAGGCTCGCCACAGTGCTGCCCACAGTGGCAGTACAGAACGCCCACAGTGCAGAAGTGAGTGCTTCCGTGCTGAACGCCTACAGTGAGTGCTTAACGAAGGGGAAGAGACGTCCCAGCGCTCAGCGTGGGGTGAGAGTAACGGATCTGTGGCCGGAGGCCACACGGCTAAAGGGCCCGATCACGGCGCAGTTTTTGGCGGGAGCAGCGGACGGTCGGCAGGGCCCGCGGGGGACGGGGGGGGGATCGGCGTACCTGACACGTCCCGTTGGCGCACATGCCGGATTCGAGAGGGCCGCAGGAAGTGCCGTCCAGGACCTTCTCCGCCAGGACGACCGGCTGCTCCTTCCCCGAGGTGGAGCAGAAGAGGGTGCAGGGGCGCTCTGGAAGTGTCGGGGGGGGGGGTTTTTGTTTCGACTCCGGGGGGGGGGACTAAAGGGGGGGCATTAGAGGGGGCGGGGCTGGTGGGGTGTGGGTGGTTGGAGGGGGGGGGGGGGGGGGGGGGAAGAAATCACTACAATCAGCCAATTTGCCATACTCTCTCCTAACATGTCTGTCCATATTTAAAGAGCGAGAGAGGGAAAGGGGAGAGGGAAAGAGGGGGAAGGAGAGTGAGAGGGAGAGAGAAGGAGAGAGAGAGTGAGAGGGAGAGAGAGGGAGAGAGAGAGTGAGAAAGGGAGACAGAGGGGGGAGAGAGAGAGCGAGAGACCTTAGATCTTCAAGACAAGCCACCCAAGATATCAATGGGCCTCCTAAAAATATATACTCACACAATGAGAGAGAGAAAGAGCGAGAGAGAGAGAGAAAGAGAGAGAGAGAGAGAGAGGGAGAGAGATTGTCTAGGCACTACCAAAGCGAATACACAGAGGCAATGCCACAAATCACCCATCTTATTTTTTTTCATGGTTGATTGGGGCGGTTTATAGCAGGATGCAGATAAGGGAAGCCAGAGAGATTCAGAGTTAGACTGAAATAACATCACTGGCTTTACACTCAGGGAAAATGTAGCTTCTAGTTTCTTAGCAAGAATATTTCTTATGACACTGTGTATAATAAACACTTCAAACAGTATTCTGCCAGTGCTTAGAAACAGCTCACTTAAAGTTTACTGAATATTTATAAATGGTATGTATTAGGTCCTCGAACACCTCATTAAAAACCCCATAAGCCTTGATGCAAGTATTCTGTGTCATGTTCCCAGTTCCCTGAGGAAGTTTTTAGAATTATTACTATTACGAATGAATTATGTAGAATTTACTGTAATCGCAAGTGTTTTCCGAAGCATTTGTAAATGTTATAACTGGCTTACAGCAGCTGGTTCTGCAAAGGGCACACTACACACAGGGCTGCACACGTTTCTGTACCCTGACCGCGTGCGTTTGTGTCGAACGGCAGACGTGTCGCTGGCTCCCAGCCGCGCGCACACACACACACACACACACACACACACAGCAGGACCTCACGCCGAAAAGCCAAGAGTCCGCGGCGTGTGTTTAAACACTGGCAAAGCAAAGCGCAGGTCTAGGACAGACAGCTACAAGCTTGCGTGTTAAAGCCTGAGAGACAACATCCAACATCACCAACGACTGTTAAAAAAATCTATAAGGGCTCTGTAGGACCCCATTACGAGCCATGAGAGGGAACATGTGTGGGTCCGCCAACACATGAACCATACATGTGCACACGAGTACACGTACGCGTACGCAAAACACGCACAAAAACAGAAACGCACATGCAAAAACATGCACGCGTGCACTCATACACACGCAATGCATACACTCTCTCTCACACACACACACACACACACACACTCGCACATGCACACACACGCACACGCACACACACGGGCACACTCACCACAGACACAACAACATTCCCAACGATAAGATTGGGAAGAAATGAGCTGAGGGGAAGCTGAGACAGCTGATTGAGACGTCCGACGATCCCCACACACAGACGAGCGCAGTGATGTCACTGCAGCCCCAGGTACAGTCTGTCTCTGGAGACGCATCGCCACTGATCAGATCAGAACGACAAGCTCGCTCCAATTTTCACTGTTTCATGTAGCTATTTATGATTGAACCAGTCTGTTTTATGTGTTTTATTTTTCTCTTCCCATTACCATGAAGGTATTTAGTACTTCTGGCTCCGTGTGATGAATTCCATTATTCTGGAACTGAAAAGTTGACAGAGCCCCATAAAAATTTGAGATAAATTCCTGAAAAGGCAATGAAATGCTATTCTGTTCTTTCAAAATCAAACCGCTTTTTTTTTTCTTTTTTTTTTGTAATTAGGAAACTGAGTTTCATCATGTTATCGGCTTGCCGGCCAACACATTACATCCCCATGTATGCATTTCAGACTCATCAGAGGAACACGCACATCTAAACTGGAACTAATCACACAAGAGCTTCTTTGCTGAAATGGCTCTTTGACTTGGATCATGAAAAATTCACTGAGGTTCTCCCTGTCTTTCTGAATATTCAGTATTTCAAAGATTAAAATACATTGTACACGTCAGCAGCAATTCAAATTTAATCATACATTACCTCTGTAGTTACCATAGATACATACTTAACACCTCTAGCTTCAAGATATAAGAATTAAACATCGGATGTGCTTTCAATGTACAAATCTGTCCCACACATACACCAGACGCATGTAGGCGCGTGAACGGATCTACTCGCTTTGTTTTTATATCCACAAGCGAATTTTATTTAGCTCCGAATATTTTTCTAAAAGCACAAGACCGGTTTTCTACCCCTTCAAACTCTTATTAGTCACCTTTATACGACAATCATTAAAAACATTTATTATTTTATTATTGCAAAGGTTTAATTTTTAAAAAGCCATAAGCCAAATATGTCACTAGGCTTTTTCAATGTAGGTAATTTTCTGGTTTCAAAGACCTTTTTTTAATAAACCGCCTGTCATGAACTTTCCGTAATTAGAGTGCGCAGTCAGCGTCTCAAAGTGGTCTGACCCTCGTTTGTTTACGCTGTGTTGCCGTGGCAGCGCGATTACCGTTATCGTTCGAATCTCATCAGCCTGTCAGACGCAGTTCCCTGCAGGAGCCCGACATTATAGCACTGAGCAGTAGACGGCTAAAACCCATTCGGGGGGGGGGGGGGGAGCGGGTAGATAGATGAATGTAAATCACCCTCTAAAAGCACAGAATGCTCAGCGTCATTTACATTAAAGTGAGTCTGAAATCTAGTGGGCGCATCTGAGAGAAGCTATCGCGCTTTTTACGCTGGTCCATTACTTACAGAGACGGCTCACTGTTACAAGAGAACCGCACGGCACTTACAGCTCGGTCGGCCTGCTGTGCTTCTCTACAGTATCTCCTGCGTTTTCACTGAACACGAGCTGCCATCAGTGTGCACTATCCACCAAAATGAGACTGTGGACTTAGACAGAGGTGGTTAAAAAAATATATATCCAGGAATTTATTACAATTAACTTTGAAATCAAATTTTTTTTTTTTAAACAAAATGTTTTTTCAGAAAAAAACTGAAAGATGAGTTAATTAGGGAGAAATTGGTTCAATATGATTTAATGCATTTATATACTTTCTCTTAAATAAGAGAAGGTTTAAACTGGAGAATGCTCCGTTTTTGGCAGCACATAGCCATGAAAACCAGACACACTGACTGGGGAAATGTTTCAGTGACTCCCTGCACTGGGCGCTACTGCACCTTTAAGAGAACACAAGAAGGTGAGTGCGAGAGAGTCAGAGTGTGATGTGAATGAGCGGAATCTGATGTCTCACATTCTTTTAACCCTTTGAAGAGTTTGTGTGCTTTGGAATGTTTCAACATTCTAAGTCAGTGTTCTAGAACTCCACTGCTTTCAGTCACCAGCAGTGATTGTGACATCAGCATTAGAATGTTCAGTTAAGAGCATTCTAATCACATACCTCACACCGTACAGGGGTAGGGAAGAAAGCTCCTGACTGTTAATGATGCTGATGATTGGTTTACTACTCTTGCAACTGCTACTGCTGGTGTTACAGAGGACATGACAAATACTATTACTGTCTGTTCCAGTATTAGTAACAGACTGTAATAGTATTTGTCATCTCCTCTGCTACACCAGCAGTTACAGTAGCTGGGGTAAAAGTAGCAGCATTAGCAGTTCCAAGAGTTGGAAGGATTCCTCTGGGAAGGATTTTCGCCGTAAAACGAGGAGCGTATGTTGAGTCCCCCGTACCCCAACGCCGGCACTCGACAGCGGAGCGGCGTTTGAACTTTATGACCCTGGGTCTGCTCTCCGAGGCGCTCGTCCTCGGCCTGGGGGTCGTTACTCTTCAGGCCGGTGTCTGAGAGGACAGGCGAGGCGAGCGTTCGGCGTCCCGGGGGCCAGCCCCGCTGAGAGGGGCGCATCTGCGCTTTTAGACCCGAAACGTGAACCCGCTCCCCCCCCCCCCACCTCCCCTCCTCTCCCTCCCCGGCCCGTCACAGCAGCAGAGAGAGCGAGAGCTGGGGGGGGGAAGTGTCCACACCACGGGTGGGCTCGTACGGAGTCTGGAATCCTAATGATGATTAAAACAGAAGACCCGCTGGATGCTCTTACACACACACACACACACACACGCGCACACACACACACACACACACACGCACACGCACGCGCGCGCGCGCAGCGTCTCACATCCTCACCCAGAGTCAGGACGCGAAGCCTGAAAATGCGTTTAAAACAGAGCTCGCGTAACCTGGCCGCCCCAGAGCCAGAGGGTAACCAGCGGCAGGAGGGGAACATCTTTTCGGGGGCATAGGGGGGCATGAATCACAGGGTGGGGGGGGCTTTGACGCTTCCCACCTCGGTAAACATCTGATCTCTATTTCTGAACACTTAAGCGTGCACTCCCAAGGGGGGGGGGGGGGGGGGGGGGGGGCGCGGTGCAGGGGGTGTTTACACTGATCTGCACAATAGGCCAGAGCTAGGTGGAACATACCCCCGCATCACCAACACCTTGGAGAACCCCAATCCTAGCTCCCCTGTCAGTCGTAGATCTTGCCGTTCTGAAGAATGTGTGCAGCTGCCTATCCTCAGAGTCTGTGTCCTTAAGACAGCTTTTGTCTTCCAAAATACGCAACAAGAAAACAAAAGGTTTAAGTTACTGTACTCATTCACAAAAAACAGATTGTCAGAGGCTATTATTTATTGTCAAATGTGTTCGTGGGGTCAAAGGTCACAGGTGGTTTGGTTTGGCCTGTGGGGGAATGTTTAAAAAAAAAAAAAAAAAAAAAGCAACAACAGGTCCTTGCAAATTGTGAACGTCCAGAGATTTCTTTCTGCAACCAGTTCCAAACGTTCATTGATTTCCATCGAGAGTGCATCACACTCAAACGAGGCATGCTTCCCTTTGTGCAGCCTGTATGAAAGTGTAACTGGTGTCTTTGAGAAGCTCCAACAACAAAGGAAACTGTAAAAAGTTCATGAACACAATAATCTGGGCTCAGAACCAGAAAAAAACTTCCTCCACTTGGCCTCATTAAAGAATTTAGCGCATTAAGTCTTTTTCTCAGAAAATAATCAAAATATCACAGGGTTTCAATTAAAAAATATCAATGTCAGAATGAAGGGCTACAAAAGTAGAAACGTAGACCAGTGAGCACACATATAAAGGAACTAATAAATCTGAACCAGTCACTGTGGGCCATGCGTTCCTTCTAAAGCTGAGGATCCCACAGTGCATATTTTGCTACGAGGCATTGTATCGTTTTCACCACAAGCAGTCACCCGTTCCGGGTTTTCAACAGGCATCTGTTTCTTGAGAAAAACCATCGTCTCTTTTTTTCCAAATCCATCCCTTTCCCACCAAAGGAGCTTATGTGCAATATTGAACCGATGCAAATATTCCCCACCGAACCCTTCACATGAGAAGATCATATTTTCAAACACGGGTCTTTGCACATGGGTCTCCTGCTGTGATGGACCATATCACATATGTAAAACTGAATTTACTCGCATGGTCTGCTTGATTGGAAGCAGAAAAGAGATTGGAAATTGCAGGCAGTTTGATGAAGAATTAATGAAATTCTGCAGGGCAGGTGCATCTCTTGGGAGAATGTAACCGGAAAAATGTAAGCCTTCTGTCGTTAAACGTAATTTTTACAATGAACCTCAGAAAAAGTGCTTGGTTGGACGCATTGAGCATACCAGGCCTACGTACTTTAAATGGCATGTATGCCTTGATTCAATCAACATCTGTCCATACAGCTGCCCTGGATTCAAACAGCATTCGTCCTAAACTTTGACCTGGATTCAAACGCCAAACGTCCTTGACTCTGACTTACACATGTTCACGTGTTCATGTTCTTCCACCGATCACCAAAACTGCCAAACTCACCAAAAAAAAGAAAACTGCCAAAATGGATTTGTTATGGGGGAGAAAAATCTCCTGTATCTAGTGGAAAATGAAAGGACAAATGTTGATTGAATCCAGGCACTAGTCTGATCTGTAAATGCTCAGCACATCCAAACAAGCACTTGTTCTGAGTTCTATTCCCACACAGATCCACATTTGGTGGGGACACTGCTAGCTGTGGCTAACATTAGGCCTTTGGGCCTGTTTTTTTCCATATGGTGGGGGGGGGGGGGGGGGGGGGATGCGGGGGCAGAGAGGACCCTACAGGTCTTACAGGTTAGTCGGTACTCATAAAACACAAAGGGCCCCAACGTGGACAGATAACCCCGCGAGAGTCCCCCCCCCCCCCTTTAGAGTAATGGTTTAGCCTGTCGTCCTCAGGGATAACCCCCCTCCTTTAGAGTAAAGGTTTAGCCGGCCGTCCTCAGGGATAAGTTGCGTAAAATAAGCTTCCCATGACAAAACACGGCTGGAGAGGCCCTGAGCTGGTCAACACAGGTTCAGACTAAATAACCTTAAGTTTTCCTTAAGATCTTTTTAGGTTATAGCTTTGAACTTTGATTTAGCAAAATGGAACATTTCTTGAAGCCACAGCGCGGTGTCTTACCCGACTGAGCCACCCAGCAGCCCTCAAATGCTCCTCTTTTTAATAAAAAAATTTAAACATCAGCGATGCAAAGTGAAGTGGTTAAAATGATGCTGAAGTGACAAACGAACTGGAAAAGACTTTTGCGAAGCAGACGCTGCCGTTTTTATCAGAAGCACGTTTTGTAGCAGCGCACAAACGGTATATTTCCCCCGAGCCAATCACGGCATCCGTCCGCTGCGGGCGCCGCAGATGATGTCACCGCAGAATGCTTTTTCACCGGGGGGGACGCCGGTCAGCCAGACGAACATGGGGTAGCGTTTCTATTTGCAACTCCCTCAATGTTCATTTCAATTAGCCCCAGTGAATATGGGCTTTGGGGGGGGGGGGGGGGGGAAGAGGGGGGGCATACATGCCATTTCCTTTGAAAAGTAACATTTAATCCACGAGCCGCAACACAATCCCTCGTGTAACGGTGGAAACTTCGGAGCTGCAATCACACACACACACACACACACACACACAGACACAAACGCACACGCACAGGTACACAGGCACACACACCACACACACACACACACACACACACACACAGACACAAACGCACACGCACAGGTACACAGGCACACACACCACACACACACACACACACAAACGCACACACTCACACACACACACACACACACACACACAGATCTCCCCCAGGCGGCACCAGGCGCCCCCCCCCCCCCCCCCCCCCCCCCCCCCCCCTGGCTGCCCCCGCCAAACCCAACCGCCCCCGTCTGTCGCTCTGGAAGTAAGGAGTGACACACAGAGACTCTTTGTGCGCGCGGAGAACACGGTGCGTTTGAGCTTCCAGGTCGCAGACCCGCGCTCCTGCACTAATGAAGGATCCCTGGCACGGCACTGAGCACCCAGACCCAGCTCGGCTTCAGCAGGGCTCCTGTCAAAATACTCATTTTTATTTATTTTTATTTATTTAATGAGTAAACAGGCAACAACTGGGGGAAAAAAAACGTCAACTTTCCGATGAAAAATGAACGTGTCAGCGTCTGACAGCTACAAATATAATGGACATTTATGCAATTTACACGTCGAAATATTCAGCTTGTGCGTTTCACGCGTAATTTTAAAATATTAGCAGCCTTCAGCATGAGCTCAGATTCCGACAGCAGACACAGACGGGGCTATTCCGCGTATTCTGGCAAAAAATATGTTTGGTGCGTTTTCAGATCTCACACACCCGACATGTATTGCGTATTCATATAGAACAGATGTGGGAACGGTCCATAAATAACACTAATCCATTTATTTCACATTTCAGGGCAGGCTTCTTTTCAGACAGCTATAAGGCACGGCACTCTCTCAACTCCACACCACCCTGCCTCCCCAGCAGTCTTAATATTTATACTCTCATGAGCCAAGTAGCTAAATGCCACAACACACACCGTATGCATGTTCAACGGTTTAAAAAGTCCTTTTTTTTCCTAAAAGCAGATATACTTCTGTCAGAACTTCCACTCATTTTTGGGAAATAACTAGTTGCCGTGTGAAACGCAAGACCTAAATTTTTTTTTTTTTTGTAATTGATAAAAGTTATTTATACATTAGGAGGACAGCTGGTTACTGATAGCTCCACAGGACCTGAAGAACATGCGCTTAGTATCTTTGGGATGAAAGAACAGGAGCAGCTTATTTACGGGGGGGGGGGGCTTAGGTTTGAATCCTGGGTTGTGTCTGCTACATGTCTCAGATCTATGAGCCGGGGAGATGGGGAGGGAGAGAGAGACCGAGAGAGAGAGAGAGAGAGAGAGAGAGAGAGAGAGAAGGAGAGGGAGAGAGGGAGATACGAAGAGAGAGAGACATACAGAGACAGAGTGAGAGAAAGAGAGTGAGAGCGAGAGAGGGAGAGACAGAGAGAGAGAGAGAGGGAGAGACAGAGAGGTATATGGAGAGGGAGAGAGAGAGAGAGTGTGAGAGGGAGAGAGAGAGGTATATGGAGAGAGAGAGAGAGAGAGAGAGGGAGAGACAGAGGGCTCTCAGCAGCCCAATGAAAGGGGTGTTTGTGTTCGGCCAGGGCAGACGGCTGGACCGGTGATGTCATCCTGAGCGGGAACTACAGTGGGCCTGAGTTTCAAAGAGACCGGCTCAGATTGCCCAGAGCTGCAGCAGCCGCGTGTCAGCAGTACACTAACACACACACACACACACACACACACACACAGCCAGAAAACTAACACACACACACACACACACACACACACAGCCAGCAAACTAACACACACAGCCAGCACGCACACACACACACACACCGGTACACTAATGCAAACTAGTCCCACACCACAGAGTTCAATGTCTTGTGTGCCATCCACGCCATTTTGTCACTGCAGAACAGTATCCTGGGACACTGGAGGACTGAAGTCCTCATAAAGACAAACTTATCTGGAAACAAGGCCCTTATGATTGAGTGGACGGAAGAAAGAAGCACAATCAGGAAACCGCTCAAATGTGAAAAAACCCTTAACCTTCCCACTCTTACCCGCATTCCCCCATCCCACACACACTCACCTGCACAGCCAGAGTACCAGACACTCAACAGGGGCTCCTGTGTTCCAAGTCCATACATTCTTAATTACCTCAATAATTTGGTAACAGAATACCACGTACCCCGCTACCATGGAAACATAAGGCACACGTACTGTTACGGAGCGCAGCATCAGGCGATTCACACACGTAGACAGACAGCAGTGGGGGGGGGGGGGGGGGATGTCTTACCGTCGTCCATGACGGAGTACCAGTGCAGGGAGGGTCGGTTGAAGGTCTGGCACTGCGAGTCCCTGAACCCGGCCGTTCCCGCGGGACAGGGCGTGTTCTCGCACAGCTTGTACTGCCTCCCGGGTCCCACGCACCGCCCCTCTGTCCCGCCGGGGCTGCGGAACAGAGGCGGGAAACGGAGATTTCGCCTTCCGGTGAGCGCCACTGCATGCTAACATGCTAACATGCTAACGCGCTAACTCTCCGGTCGATGAGCCACTCCAGTGATGGTAGCCAAGCTGGTTTTGCTAGCATGGAACCCCTTCCCTGTCACTGTGGGCGTTAGTACATGACGCTGGACCCCACTCGTTCAGGGAATGTAGAAGAATAGACCTTAACGACTTAAGACTTTTGTCAAAAAGACTACACTTAACTGGTGCACACAAAAAAATACCACAGGGAGAATAATAACTATAGTAACCACAGAGCAACGACAAGACTGGTTTAGAGTGAATGATTTTAAAATGAAAGTAACACAGTTATTAGAGAAAAATGACAGGGGGAAGGTTTCATGTCATACTTGCCGTAAAGCAATTATACTGCATGACTCGCCCTTTGTAAAGAATTATGTTCTGTCTGTTAACCCCAAGAGGGATCTTCAGTAGAACTGCATGACGGCCAGGTTTCAGGGCTTCTGAAAGAAGTTGAGTCAAACAGGTACACCATCTAAACTCAATAAACTACGGTCACAGAAGATGAACTAGATCTACACCCTGATTTCAGAGCTGCAGGTTGTTGCACATTGGATTCCAACGCATTTGTTGGGTCTGATCCAACAGCTCAGGTGGAAATTTAACTTGGGGACATATTTGGGAGGGGGGAGAAAAAAAAAAAACAAACCTAAACCTAAAAAACCCTACTGGATGGAAGGATAACATTCAACTTAAGTACAAAAATCATGAAGCGTAGACTTTTGGGTGGAACATCCCTTTAGGAATACAGAGTAATATTGTTAATTTTGAATAATAAGTGTGTGTGGTGGGCCTGTAGAATCTCTGGCAGTTGGAGCTGTTCTACAGGTGAGCCTGTGGAGCTGTTCTACAGGTGGGTCTGTGGAGCCGTTCTACAGGTGAGCCAGTAGAATCTCTGACAGTTGGAGCTGTTCTACAGGTGGGTCTGTGGAGCTGTCCTACAGGTGGGGGGGTCTGTGGAGCTGTTCTACAGGTGGGTCTGTGGAGCCATTCTACAGGTGGGCCAGTAGAATCTCTGGCAGTTGGAGCTGTTCTACAGGTGAGCCTGTGGAGCCGTTCTACAGGTGAGCCAGTAGAATCTCTGACAGTTGGAGCTGTTCTACAGGTGGGTCTGTGGAGCTGTCGTACAGGTGGGTCTGTGGAGCTGTTCTACAGGTGGGTCTGTGGAGCCTGTTCTACAGGTGGGCCAGTAGAATCTCTGGCAGTTGGAGCTGTTCTACAGGTGGGTCGGTGGAGCTGTTCTACAGGTAGGTCTGTGGAGCTGTTCTACAGGTGGGCCTGTGGAGCTGTTCTACAAGTGAGCCAGTAGAATCTCTGGCAGTTGGAGCTGTTCTACAGGTGGGCCAGTAGAATGGCAGTTGGAGCGGTTGCCGGGTTACAGTACCTGGGGTTCTCGCACTTGCGCTGGCGAGTGCTGATCCCGCGGCTGCAGGTTCGGCTGCAGGCCGCCCACGGCCCCCAGGCGCTCCACACCCCCGGGGGGGGCTCGGGGGGCAGGGCCCGGCTCACACACTCCCCAGCTCGGCACCACTGGGGGGGGGGGGGGGGGAAACAGCTCAATCAATCAATCAATCAATCAATCCATCCAACAAACCATCCAGTCAATATCACCAGTCAGCCAGTAAATTCAGTCAGTCAATCAATGAGTCGTTATTTCTGTACAACAATGTAATCCATACAACACTTAACACTTGCATGGTGCTGATGCATGTCTAACCCAAGACAACCTGTTCCAAAGAGATGTTTTTCTCAATTCCATCTTCAAAAACAGACAGGACTGGAGGGCAAGCCATTTCAGGCAGTTCATTTCTGTGGCCCAGCCTAAACGGGTTATTGCTGAGCAAGAGCAAGTTAATCTGTATCGACTCCTTTCACCTCAAAACCTGCTCACTTCATAGGAATTATTAAACCTGTTGTTTGGTGTTAGTCAGTCGTTTTCTTTGGTATTAATTTGCCCTCAGTAGCACCACCGCCTGTGTCTTCTGCCCACGTTCGGTTATAGGAGTTTTTTCCTTTTGCACCTCATCTAACATTTTTCCATTTTGTTTACACACACTGAATTAATTTTGTTTGTGATGTCAATCCAAATTTCTCTCCTCTCTGTCGGAGTCCTATACTCCTGATCCTGACCACTGCCTCAGCTCCTCACGCGTTAAATTTAAGTTCCCTTTTCCTCGGTGTCGCCTCTCTGCTTGAGCCCGTTTGCTCCGTCCTCCATTAGCTGGCACTTGGTAATCTGGGCCTTATTGTTTCAGTCCCCTGCTGAAAAACACAGAATGAGGCAATTAATTCCTCTGATTGGGTAATCGGGAGCAGTCTCTAGCAGACAAGCCTTCAACTCCGCCAGTACGTGAGACCGCAGCACACACACAGCACGGCTAATTTTATTCTATTTTTTTTTTTTTTCCCGTTTTCTTGGTAAATTTGGCAAGTTGGCCCCGGGAGACTCTGAACTGACAGAACCCCAGCTCGGCGTTCAAATTTTAGGCCCTTTTTTTTTTCTCTCCCCTGAGCGTTGTTGCGGTATTTAGAAAAGTTATAAATACCGGCCTCCTCGAGCGGAGCTGCTTCAGATTAGCGGTCATGGAGTTTAAGCGGGGGACGCGGAAGGACGCTCTGACGCGACTCCAAAGCGGCCTGAGAAACGCGAAAAGCTGCTCGGAACCCGGGGGTCAGAGACCCAGAAGCCCCTCGTCCTGCCTCCGAGTTTAGACCTCCTCTCGGACAACAACACTTGCAGTCATCACCGGTGACAGTTTTTTTTTTGTTTTTTTAAAAATGTGAAACGTGATGATTTATTTATTTATTTTGGCTCTTGCTAATGTGGCTGTGTGTGTTCACTTTATGGGAACTTAAAATACTGACTGGATGACAAAAAAAAAAAAAAAAAAAAAAAAAAAAAAAAATCAAGACCACTAATCACCCCCAAAACAAAAAACATAAAACAAAGTAGCTTTGATTAAAACCAGTTCCCAGTTAATCAATAAGGCTTGCATGCATTAGGCTCTGCTTTCAGGCAGGCATCAGATGTGCCTTTGTGCAAAACAAAATCAAAAGAGAGTTTTTTCAAATGCTTATACTGACCAACATTTTTAAAGCAGAACAGCTGTCCTAATTCAGATTCAAGGTTTGTTTAATTAATTGTTCTCTACATTGAAAGTGCTCATATGTAAATCTTAAACTTAGCTAAACAATAATCAGGGCTTCGTAAATATTAGTAAATATTAATACGTTATGCATAAACACAGCACCTGGGCAACATTTCTCTGATTAAAAAAACAAAGGTACAGCAGAAACCTGTTCAGAAATACTGGGACTCGGTTTTTTAAATAAATGCCTAGAAGCTTTTTTAAAAATGTTTTTTTTTTTTTTTTTTTTTTTTTTTACTTTTAAACGAAATGTAATAAAAACCAAAGGCTGGGAGCAATTCAATCAATCGATTCAGGAAATTAATTGGAATTCAGCTCTAGAATCATGTTCTATCAGGATTTTCCAATGAATGAACTGAACTTTCAATTAAATTCCTGAAATGGGAAACGGAATTGGTGGGGAGGCCGACCAATCACAGTGCGGTGCGTCTGTCGCTGTACGGGTCGCGTGACCCGGGTCGTCACGGCGACGGTCGGCCCACCTTGCCCGTGTCGCATTCGGTCCCGTCCATCGGCGGGTCCAGCTTGGTCTGGCAGTCCTTCTCCCCGTCCACACGGCACCAGAGCCCGGAGCACATCACGTACTGCCGGAGAGAAAAGACTCGGGTCTCCAGAACCAAACGTTCGTGCCCACTAACCACGGGGGCATCAGCACAAATTAAGAAACAAACATTACACGAAGCATGCGTGCATGTCTATGGATGGCAATAGTGCACATGTATGTGTGTCATACACAGCAATAGTGGCCAAAGTGGGGTTAGGAAGTTGCACAGAAAACCCATCGTCCTGTTTTACTCTTAAGAGCTGAGACTCTGAGACTCTGAGTGCGGGACTTCCCCAGAGAAGATTGTTCGCAGAGACCGCAAACCACCTTCGAACGCTGGCCCGAGACACAGTCCGGTTGTCTGGCAGGAGTCGGTTTCTCAGCACAGAAAGCGCGTACCCAGGCTGTCGGCAGTCTGAGGTCTTTTAAAGTAAGCACAGCTGAAGCATTTACTGCTGAAGGGAGAGCAGGTCTGCTGGGAGAGGGAAGGAGGGGCCCCCTCAGGCAACTTCCATCAGTGAAAACCAACAGCTCCCACCTTTCCGTGCTTATAACTGTATATTAACCCCTTATAAACCCTTTATTACATGTAATAGAGGGTTCTATTTGGAGAGGGATTGCGGTTTTGCCTCCACAAGATGTCACTGTGCATTAAAGCGCAGAATTAGCCACCGGCAAGATACGAAATGGAACTTTGCAGTAGAACTAATGTTAATGAAAAATAAATTTGAATGACACCAATGAACAGGGTCTTAAACATGTATTAAATTAAGGCCAGCAATCATTTCTCTGCAGGCCAATGTGTGTGTGTGTGTGTGTGTGTGTGTGTGTGTGTGTGTGTGTGTGTGTGTGCGTGTGTGCGTGTGTGGGTGTGTGGGTGTGTGCGTGCGCATGTGAACGTGTGTGTGTGTGTGTTCTCATTCTTATTCCCCATTCTACTCCCACATTATGTCATCCATGAATTAGTCTGTCAATTTGTCATTATCACGTCTGACATACTGTAAGTGGCAGTGAGGTGGGCTGTCTCACTGCGATGATGAATGAATGAAACTCGAAACACGAAGCATTCAATAATCCTGCAGGGCTTACCTGCGGCTCTTTAAAACGTCACGTCCTCCACCCGCTAAAGAAAGTAGATCAGGGAAGGGGGGGACGCCTCAGAGGAAAGGAGGAGGAGATAAAACCGAAAAGCATTACACAAACGCGTGAAAACGGGACATTAAACTGAAGGGGGAAAAATAAAAATTTAACAAAAAAAAACTGTTAAAGTTATCTGCGAAGCTGTTAACGTGAAAGAGCGATGGTTCTCTCATCAACAGCTTTCCCAACCTGAGGGGGGAGAACACGCAGTGGGAGAACCAAACCCCCCCCCCCCCGCGCCCCACTCTGTTACCGATCTAATCTCTTCTTTTTTCTTGTCTTTTTGATTTATTGAACAGCGCGGGGAGCTGCCGGGGATTAGGACGGTGATGACAGCCCTTGCGCTCGCCACTGTCCGTGTGTCTGGCAGGCCCTGACAGACTGGCAGATTATGGGCATGTCAACTGTGCCAGCTGTGTCCTCAAAGACAGAGGTGGCGCGTGTCCCCCTAGACCCCCCCCCCCCCCCCACCCCCCCCACCCCCCCCCCACCCCACTGCGGCGGCCGACTCAGATAAACACAGCTGCTAAGAAAATGAATTCTATTAGCAAAGAAATAACACAAGACAGGGTGTTGAGAGGCCTCAAATTTACCGTATCTTGGCCAACCCCCACCCCCCGCCTACCAGTTCAGCGCAGTAACATTCGCCAAGCATCCCTGAGCTACTGCAGAGTCAAGCGGCTTGAGCACGCAAAATTCCAAGTCAGTGTTCTAGAACTCCACTGCTCTCAGTCACCGGTAGTGATTGTGACATCAGCATTAGAATGCTCAGTTAAGAACACTCTATCATGTACTTGTGACCTCACACCTTAAAGGGTTAAAGCAGGTTTTTATGCCAGTCAGTTCTTCATGAGGTTCTTTTCTGTAAATTATTATATTTTTTTTATTATATATTTTTTTAAGTTGAGGGGGAATGACAAGCAAAGCAAAGACGGGTTGCGTGCGCATGTAATCAGATAATATAATTAATGGTTTTGTTTTTGGGGGAAGAAGAAGCCCTGGGACAGCTCCACCTCAGACTAGCACCTTATCGGGGGCGAGAGACAGGTGTGGCGTCGGCCTGACTGCGTTCTCTTACGTGACTGACGTTGCAGACGGCAGACAGCACACTGCGTGCGGTGTATCATAATTCTTTACGAATTATGACTTTGGCGATTTTTCAAGTCCGGGCAGAAACTTATGGATGAACTTCAGTGGTGCTTTTAGCAAGCACAGACGCAAGAATAAAGCAGACGCATGTCCTTCGCTGGGACAAAAGTTTTGACAGAAACGCTCTCTCTTTTTTAATATCTGGTCACTAAAACACTGGCCACAGGAAAACACCTGAATGTTTCAGTTTTTGCACTGAATACTTGGCCTTGTTACTTTCATTTTAATATTATTTGGCTGTTTCTTGCACACACCAGCTGTTGCTGCTTAAAATAAATGTGACTGCAGAGGTGTTGTTTGGTAGATTAACGTCCAAGTGATCTTTGAGATTACCAATGTAACGGAACATTTGTTTGTCGCGCAATTCTTTGTACACTTGTGTGCGTGCGCGTCTCTCACCTGCATGCCGTGGCAGAGCGAAGTCGTGTGTGTGTGTGTGTGTGTGTGTGTGTGTGTGTGTTTGTGTGTGTGTGCGCGTGTGTGTGTGACTCTCACTGCATGCTGTGGCAGAGCGATGCCGTGTGTGTGTGTGCGTGTGTGTGTGTGTGTGTGAATGTGTGTGTGTGTGCGCGTATGTGTGTGTGACTCTCACTGTATGCTGTGGCAGAGCGATGCCGTGTGTGTGTGTGTGTGTGTGTGTGTATGGTGTGTGTGTGTGTGTGTGTGTATGGTGTGTGTGTGTGTGTGTGTGTATGGTGTGTGTGTGTGTGTGTGTGTGTGTGTGTGTGTGTGTGTGTGTGTGTGTGTGTGTGTGTGTGTGTGTGTGTGAGTGTGCGTGTGTGTGTGTGTGTGTGAGTGTGTGTGTGTGTGTGTATGGTGTGTGTGTGTGTGTGTGTGAGTGTGTGTGTGTGTGTGTGTGTGTGTGTGTGTGTGTGTGTGAGTGTGCGTGTGTGTGTGTGTGTGTGCGTGTGTGTGTATGGTGTGTGTGTGTGTGTGTGTGCCTCTCACCTGCATGCTGTGGCAGAGCGAAGCCGTCGGGCCGAAGAGGATCTGGCACTGGTCGTCGGCCGTGTAGGAGAGGCCCGGCAGCTTGGACAGCAGGAAGACCGAGTTCTGACTGAGAGGGTCCGTCTGCAGGAGGCAGCTGCTGGACTTGGATCTGCGCAGACGGGGGAGACACGCGGTGTCACTTACTGACCGGGGCGGGGGCGGGGGGCGGGCACGAGGGGGGGGGGGGTTCGCCGCGGGCCAGGAAGCAAGCGCGCCAAGTCATTTCCTACGTCCCGCATTCTCCAGCCCCGCCTTGCTTGTTTTTAATAAAAGGGGTGCAGAAGCGTGCCTTCGGAACGCGCCTCTTCCACACAGGCCGCTCGCTGGAACGCACGTTCCAAATTCCAAATTCCAAATTTCCGGGGCGGCAGCGTAGTATAATGGAGTATAAAGGAACTGGGTCAATCCCTGGGTAGGGTACAGCTGTTGTACCCCTGAGCAAGGTACTTAACCTGCACTGCTTCAGCATATATATCCAGCTGTATAAATGGATACAGTGTAAAATGCTGTGTAAAAAGTTGCGTAAGTCGCTCTGGATAAGAGCGTCTGCTAAATGCCTATGATGTAACGTAATGCAAATTACTCAGACTTCAAGATGCGGAAAGTCCAGGGGTCAGACAGCAAAAGTCCTGCCGTGTGTTTTCCACCTGTGAACTCTGCCGGCTAGCTGAAGCTCCTGGCTGAAGAGTTGTGCTAATTAGCAAACCCAGGTGATTGGAACAATATCCTGGGGAGGACCAGGATTTTCCACCTCTGCTGGAAGTCAAACGCAGAGGAAGACTTCACACGGGGTGAAAAAAAATCTTCACATTGTTCACCTTTCTTCCCTATAACCGGTTTAAATTGTGACATAATGCTGCACCACATCAGCAAAAAAAGTATTTTTTTATATATACTGTAATAATTTCAAAAATGTAATATGACATCATATGAAAGCCAGCTGGAATGTCTGTTGCTGTAGGAACCCCTGCTGCATCAACACCACCCAGTTCATCACCCTGATGACTAAATATCCACTTGCTACTGAGACAAATGTTTAAATGTTTACATTACAGTACTGGCATTTAGCAGACATTCTTATTCAGAGCAACTTACACAACTGTTTACATAGCATTTACTTATGCAGCTGGATATTTACTGAAGCAAATCAGGGGAAGTGCCTTGCTCAAGGCACTTACAACAGTGGTGTCCTGCTTGGGAATCGAACCTGGGACCTTTAGGTTACAAGCCCATTTCTCTAACCACTACACTGCACCGTTGACCTAATGCTGCTTAAACCTTCTCTCCCGATTGGTCAGCCAGCTTTTGGTTGGCCCCGCCCCTTTCTCTAACTCCACCTGCTCACAAGGCTCCATTTACACAGGGAGTTTGTGGGACTCCCAGGTGGTCCAATCGCCTTGAGGCACTCATTCCTGGTGACCTCACAATCCCCCATGGTTCGAACCCTGACCCCCCCCCAGCGTCCACCGTGGTGTAGATTTCTACGGGGGCAACCCAGAATTAGTCACCTACGGGGCAACCCACAATTAGTCACCTACGGGGCAACCCACAATTAGTCACCTACGGGGAAACCCACAATTAGTCACCTACGGGGAAACCCACAATTAGTCACCTACGGGGCAACCCACAATTAGGGACCTACGGGGCAACCCACAATTAATTTACCTCAGGGAGAGAGGGTTTGGTTCAGCAAGCGATTTAAAGCCGACGGAAACTCTGCCTGCTCCAAACCGTGGACGCTGCAGGGGGCGCACTGTCGCAGTGAAGCCACAGCTGCTGCTGCTGGACCACAGCAGGAGAAGAGTCAGCGGCTGACCACTAATTTCAGAGTACGCGCGCGTCACTGTGTGCCCTGTCAATCAAACCGACTGAGGATGTTACGGTGGTGGGACGGGCCGACATTTACCAAATGCCTTTCTAATAGCTTGGACTCAATCAACATTTGTACTTAACCGACTTGTTTTACTTTTTTTCTTCAGAAAAAGGGTTTAGACAGTTCAGTGATCGATAAAAAGCCATGTGTGGGAAAGATGAAGTAATGATTGTGTTTATTTCCGAGCCACAGGACAAATATAATTGGGAATAAAAACTGTTTAAAACAAATAAATAAAGGTTCAGCATTGCCCCTGGTCAGATAAGACCAGACAAGAACAAGTTCCTGATGGATGAATGCTGATTGGCAATGCTCCCTGGCGGATGCATTCTGATTGGCTGAGTGCCCTGGTGGATACATTCGGATTGGCTGAGCTCCCTGGTGGATGTATTCTGATTGGCTGAGCTCCCTGGTGAGTGCATTCTGATTGGCTGAGCTCCCTGGTGAATGCATTCCGATTGGCAATGCTCCCTGGTGGATGTATTCTGATTGGCAGAGCTCCCTGGTGGATGCATTGTGATTGGCTGAGCTCACTAGGCAGTACAGCTAATGCTTCACAGACACTTGCACCCACTATGCCTCGTTAAATATAGTGTTTAAGGGGAACTTACTGATTGAAATGCATTTATGATAGTAGCCTCCTTGTCTGTTTGTTACCTGGAAAGTTTTCTGTATTAATAGTGTAAAATAAAGTAAATATGGGAGATAAGAGTCCAGGTGTGCAGTCAATGTGACAGTTCCAACCCCCCCCCCCCCCCAGAAACTGTAGATTCTCCAGCAAATCAACAGGACCCCCCCCCCCCATCAGACTCCATACCATGTGTATGTAAGGAACCAATATACACAAAACAAAAACACATTCCACGTTTGATCTACGCGCTTCATCATATATCGCACCCCTCTTACTGCCAGAAGGATGTCAGCAAAGACTTAAAATAATCTTTTCAACGGACTAAAGCTCTCATTGTTCTCTTATAGAGAGAGGGAGAGGGGGAGAGAGAGAGAGAAACAGGGGGAGGGGAGAGAGAGGGAGAGGGGCAGAGAGAGAGAGAGGGAGAGGGGGCAGAGAGAGAGAGAGAGAGAGAAGGAGAGGGAGAGGCAGAGAGAGAGAGAGAGAGATGCCTGGAGTCTCACCTGAGGAACTTCTCCACGTCGTCACGGCTGCAGCGAGACCAGGACACGTCACCCAGGTTCTGACCTTTGACCCACTCCCCGGACATGATGTGGAGGCCGTCGGCGCACGATGGGTGGTCGTTGTCATGGCTCACTCCCATGCTGCCCGGGGAGGTGGGGGGGGGGGGGGGGGATGGGGGGGGTGGGTAATGGGTAAATGAAATCAATACATACACACATAATTTCAACCGTCTGACGCGTAAATAAAAACATGTGTTTGTTCCAAGAAGAAGAGAAAGACGAGGAATAAAGAGAAAAAAAAAAAGCTTTAAGGATTAGGGGAAAAAAATGGTGCCTACATTCCCTCAGTTTCCCTTTGATCCCAGCTGCAGTGGGCACAATTAAAAATAAATAAATAAATAAACCACCCCAAGAGCTGAATTAAAGCCGTTCTTCCACCCCCCCCCCCCCCCCGCCCGCACCCCACCCCCCGACCACAGGGTAACAGGAGCGGCACCACGGTTTGGGCCGCTCTGGGCCCAGGGGCTTCCTGTCCTCGGAACACTGTGCGCGGTTCCGGAACCCTCCGTCCGGGAGGCTTCCGAAACCCACCGGACCGGGAAGGGATTATCCCACACCCCCGCGGAGCAGGGGGCTTCTGTGGAGTGAACAGCCCACTGAGCCCTCGGCACACTGCGTCCTATGTCCCATAGTGCATTCATGCTGGACTATCAAATAAACGTGCTTCTTAATCATTTCCAATAAACAGAAGGATCTATTTAATTGCTTAGTAGACAGCCTCGTACAGAGAATGCATATTTCTGTGAGCACACGCACGCATAACGTATCCATACATACAGTTTTTGAACATGTTTTTGAACATATTTGTATTACAGCTGAATGTCTACAGGAGATACTGCAATTAAGTACACTGAATACCGAGAATTACAACTTTCTTCTTTAATAATCTTCTTTAAAATAAGCATACACAAAGTTTTCATGAAAGGGTTAAAAGTGAGCTAGAATAGATATTCCCCAGCTGAGTTCTATCAGTAGAACCTGGTGGCAGAGGTAGACTGTAGCACAAGGTCGATTCTGTGGGAATATCAGGCAGTATTTCTTCTCACAGAGAGGTGCCAAATGCGGAAGAGCCAACCAGGGCATTCTGTGGAGGCAGAGACCCTGAGCATGTGCAGATCCAGGTTCCAGGTTCGATGCAGTGCGAGACATCGCCTGGTTTACAGGTTCATGGTGAGGCTAGCTGAGCTGAAAGGCCTGTTCTCATTCTCATGCAGGCTTATGTTCTTATGAATGAACCCCACACCCTCAATCCTCAATGGAATCAGACAGGAACATTACAGACACTGGGCGACAGACATTTTTTTTCCTGGTCTTGAGACACTGAGTTCCACTATGGAACAAACTCCTCAGCGTTCCAAGCGTTTCCATGGAAACGGGCAAGGCATAAATGTCAATGCCGTCATTTAACTGGAGGCACAAAACCATGTGCACGTACACGTCAGTGCAGCATAATGGGTAAGGAACCCTAAAGGTCACAGGTTCGAATCCCAGGCAGGACACTGCCATTGTACCCTTGAGCAAGGTACCTAACCTAAGCATTGCTTCAGTATATATCCAGTATATACAGCTGTATAAATGGATGCAATGTAAATGCTATGTAAAAGTTGTGTACTGCAAGTCGTTCTGGATAAGAGCGTCTGTTAAATGCCTGTAATGTAATGTAATGCACACATATGACCACAAGCATACATTCAATTCTACATACATCATGCACAGGCGCACACACACACTCTCAAACTCCCACACAAAAAAAAACTTTGTGGTGTCACTTGTCACTGTGTGAAGTGGCAGAATAATGTTGTGCTGAGATATACAGGCTATACGTCCTTAGAATCCCAGCCAAAACATTCCCTCCAGTGCGCAAATGTGTTTGAGATTAAATGAGTATGCTCCTGATTAAACCAACATCTATGACATTATTGGATTTTTTTTTTCTTTTTTTACAGCTTGGCTCCTGTCTCTCAGTTAGGGTACAGGGTACGCTGTTGAAAGTTACGGGGACAACTCAGGCCAAACAGTTTTGCTCAAATTCCTGACTAAAATTTGTGCTTAGTACAGCAGGTGAAGGAATGGATTTTATTTTATTTCAGCGGCATAGTGACAGTTTGTCAAGATTCATTTGAAATTAGCACATAAGAGCCTTCAACATCTTTGCTAAAACATTTGGTGAATCCACATACACACACGTGAATGTGTGTGTGCCCTGTGACAGATTGGCGACCTGTCCCAGGGTGTATTCCTGCCTCACACCCACTGCATGCTGGGATAGGCCCCAGCACCCCCCCACGACCATGCCCAGGAGAAAACAGGTACAGATAATGGATGGATGGGCACAGACACACAGGCCTATCCAGACCTCATACCATTAACTGAAGAACAATCAGACATTGTCAAGCTCATTGGACATTTCTTCAAATTGTGCAATTCCCTGAGACTTTGTGTGGAAATAATAATTTCCAAATTTCTACTCAATATACAGTATTTACGGAACAACAGCCAATTCTGGTTTCCGAATCTCTGGCTTTTATCATACTGTATAGAATGTTATAAATTACACTGTGTTCTACATTCTGTCAACATCCCTTTCTCCCTAATTTTATTTCCCATCCAGTTTTGATGTGTGTTTAATATTACCCAGCAGCATGGGCATGGGGTGGCAGAGTCGTTTAATGGGTAAGGAACTGAGCTTGCAACCTGAAAGTTGCAGGTTCGATTCCCAGGAAGCAGCACAGTCATTGTACCACCCAACTGCCGGCTCCCATCATTCAGAACACGGCATCCAACGCAGGCACCCGATTGGCCAGGGGGCGGCCGGGCACCACGCCAACTGGCACCCAATTGGCTAAGGGGAGCCGGGCACCACGCCAACTGGCACCTGACTGGCCATAGGGAGCCAGGCACCCAGCCAACAGGCGCCTGATTGGCCAAGGGGAGCCGGGCACCACGCCAACTGGCACCCGATTGGCCAAAGGGAGGTGGGCACCCAGCCAACAGGCACCTGATTGGCCAAGGGGAGCCGGGCACCCAGCCAACAGGCGCCTGGTTGGCTGTTGGACCTAGGGCACCCCGCCAACTGAAAACCATCCCGAGTGAGTCTCTCCAGGCCCCAACTCTGGTCGCCCAAGGGACTGCCTGACCACAAACTGGCAGCAGAACAGCGGGATTAGATTAAATCGCGCGCCAAGGCAGCCACAGAGACGGACCCCCTGCGTGGGAGCTCTGCAGGGGGAAATAAAAAAACATTTAAATTTAAGTTCTGGACTCAAATGATCCCCTCACTTCAACACTTTCCAATTATCTCTCAGTGTGATGTCATTTCATCGTTTTTTTTTTTTTTTTTTCTTAGGATCCCATTGTAAGTCACGGCCATGATCTAACCACTTCAGTTAAAAAAAAAAAAAAAAAAAAAGACGTTAGCCACATGTCATCTAAACGAGTTCACATGAGTGGGGAGATAAACTATCCTTAATAATGTGGATCTTTCAGCCGAATTCCCCTCTGAGTCGAAAATAAATGCGTCCCAGTTATTCAACGATAACCAGCCAAGTCACATGCTCCTGAATCTTGCTTTATAAAGTATTTATGCTTCATAGAATCTTCAGGTGTTACCTAATGAAATATCTAACCCCTGGATTCAGTTATAAACCACCTTAGCCACCTTAAGAGTAGGATCATTACTCTTTCGATGGCACATTTAAACAAAGTGGCCTAATTAGCCACTTAAAGGCCTGGATTCAATCAATGTGCGTCCATAAATGTGCACAGGCTGCCCCAGAGTTTACATGTAATGGGGGTGCTGACTCTTACACATTCCTATGAAAAATGGTAAGCATTTTTGCCAGGTAACCCAGAGATGTAAATGGTGACAACAGTCTGTCAGTAATGACCTCTCTGTGAACAGAGGTAGCTGATGTAGCACCCAGGCCCTTCTTGTGCAATCTTGCAATAGCCACATGCTAGCCACTCTCACACTAGCATGGCTTTCAGGAGAAAGAGTTTGCAGGTTGCAAAAAAAAAAAAGAATGAGAGCACCCTGGAAACAGTTAAAAGGAGATTAGAAGCGTCATAACAGAAACAAGGAGAATGTTGATCTACAGCACACAAAACCTTACATAATCGCGTTTGGGGGAAGTCGCCAAAACGTCAGTAAATGTAATAGCGTTGGCGACGAAAACAAAGAGCGTCATCGTCTGTCCTCAAAAACACTGCCATCCCACTGTCCCCTTAAGACACATCTTAAGGCTCTCAAAAGCCAATCTTCAGAATTCCCACAAAGTAGAAAGAGAGAGAGAAAGGAGTGGGCGAGGGAGAGAGAGAAAAGGTGAGGGAGGGGGAGGGAGAGAGAGAGAGAAAATAGAAAATGAGTGAGGGAGAGAGAGAAAGAGAGAGGGAAAGAGATAAGATGAGCGAGGGAGGGAGGAAGAGAGAGAGAGAGAGACTCACCGAGCAGCACGGATCACAGGGGATGAACACAAAAACGACTAGGCGACAGAACAGAACTTTGCCGCCTTTTTCACGAACCCTAGTCAGTGGTTTCTTGCGTTTTAGTATAATTACTTGACGTAGCTGGGACTGTTATCACGCAACTGCTCCAAGGCCCTTTTTTTGTTGGGAAAAAAAACTTAACGGCTAAACTGTCCCGCTACAGGTCACATTCCAGACCGTCCGGGGCTCACCGGCTGTCCTGCATTAACACGTCACACCTGCAGGGACATTAGCCCCCCCAAAACATGCTCAGGCACACCTCAGAATCCATCACGAGCGCGTGAGAGACGTCCCGTTTCCTTTCCCACAATCCGACGCAAACACCGATCTACATATAAGAAGAAAGGGTAACCAGCAGAGCTCCCTGAAACTGTCAGTTACAATAACACAAACGAGAATAAAACGCGTATATTTTATTCCACTTTTGTTCCACAGAAATCTGTGCTCAAAGCCATGGCTCCTGAACGTCCTGGCATGGCGTATATTTCCTTCGGTCTGAAACAGGAAACAGCCGGTATGTGCCAGAAGCTCTCCACGCAAAGCTTTATTTAAATCATATATATATATATATATATATGAAAATAAATAAATGAAACATTAGTTTTCGAATTCATCACGGTAACATAAATCATATGACATCACGTTACATACTTCATTCGATTGTATATTTTTTTTAGCAATCAGGCACTTGACGAAAGAAGGTTTGCGTTTGAAAGTAATTCTATTTTCTCTCAGTTCTTTTAAAAATCATATTTGAAAATGAAATGACCAACTGAAGCCACTTCATGCTCAGGTAACTGATGATTCTTTAATGGAAAGGAAAATTAGCAGTAGAAACAGGGTTACCAGTTAATTGTGCTGAAGGAGGACCAAGTAGATGTCAAGTAGCTGCCATAGACATGCAACAGAACAAATCTGCCACTCAGGAAACAGAATTACGTTCAGCCATATGTTCTGTCATGGCTATTTGCACACAATGTTACCGTGGGCCACAACAGGGCCTTCTTAACTGAAGAGCAGGAACATGGTGACTCCCTTACCTCAGCTTCCAGACCATCTTGTATTGAGCATTTATCTTTTTAGAAAAAAAAACCTTTTAAATCTTTTTTTCCCTGAACCAATTAGAAATGGCCCTTTGTTTCCGAAGCGCCCCACGGCAACAGAAGCTGGAGTTTTCACCTGCAATCCAGTGACTGTTTTGCATGGCACAGGTTACGCAGTGCTACAGGAGGGCACTAGCGCCAATCGGAGCAGTGGGCGGCCATGTCACTCACAGAGGACAGTGGGGTAGCCTGGTTGCATCTTTGGAGGAGCTAATACTGTGGTTTCTGCCAGCCTCACAACTGAACTGACTGAGAGGACAAACTGCGCCATCTTGGCTCAGCTCGTATGCAATGCTGGCATGTCTACAAGTAGGCCAAGTGGGCGGAGCTAAAACGAATGGTTGTATTATATGAGTCAGAAATATCATGGGATGGATGGTTTTGTCACATTCTATCAAATTCTACCATCAATTCTGCTTTTGATCATATATATTACATATGGAGAGGTCCTTAAAATTCTCTGGTTTTTCTCAAATGTCTATACTTACATCTGTTCTGGTAACACAGGTTGTAACTGTTGCTATAAACGGTCACACAAACTTGCCATTCATTGCAGAAAAACCATTACAGTAACACATGTTAGAAAGCTCCGCTCCTCTAACGAGGCTTAATGCAAAAATGTGAGACGCAGCGATCTGTCATTTTCACATTCGTTAGCAAAGCGGAAGCGACGAAGCCCTATAAACCTGCTGCACGCGCAGCGACTTTCGTCACGGATGTGAACATCGTCATGGAAACCACCGGCACACATCGCAGTAAATACCTGCCTGCACACGTTATTATATACCTTCAGGAGGTCAGCGGCAGCAGGGAGAAACAGAGACGCGGTTTTTTTAAATGCATGAACCCCATAAAACCAGCACTCATACACACTATGAGTAATCACAGCCAGGACACACTAGAGGGTGTGTGGGTGTGTGAGGGACCCCAACAAACCTCTATACTCAAATCATATTTTTTATTTAAGGGTCCTCAAATCGAGAGAGAACTCCTGCACCCCCCCCTGCACCCCCGCGCCCCCCCCCCCGTTTAAGCGGCCTACCAGGACCAGCAGCACACCTCCACTCTTCTTCTCTCTTCTCCTCTACCTTCCCGTTTCTCTTTGTATCATCCCTCTTCGGGGGAACTGTGGCCTCCACACAACGACCGTTCACCCTGAACAGTAAAAACGTTCATCGTCCCATTCTTCCAACCCCCCCCCCCCCCCCTTTCCCCCACCAACTGAAACCCCGCCCTCCACACCTCTGTATGAGAGTAGTAGTAAAAGCTCATTGGTTTATTAGGAAAGCACAGCCTGGGAGTTTGGGCCAAACTGACCTATGACCTCACAGTCAATGTGGCGGTGCGGATTACGCGTCTGACGAGCGAGGTGACAGCTGATCGTATTCGGAATGCGTCCGAGCAGACAGCCACCCCCCCATTTTAAGCATCGGACACTAAACTCGGGGTCACTGGTTATCCAGACTGTAGGTGCACTGGCATAACTCTGAATTTTGAAGCATAATCACTGGCCCTTTGCGTATGGTACATTGAAATTATCTGACATGAGCTCTCACTTAAGTAATAAAACTAATTAAAACACAAGAACGACAAACAGTGTATACCTACTTAAAACAGAGAATTAAAGAGGACGTGCTTTTCAGTCGAGGAGGTTCGTGTTTCAGGATTACAGCCCCCCCCCCCCCCCCCCCCCCCCCGTTCAAGGAGCAGCCTGGAGTTTCCTAAGCCCCCCCCCCCCCCCCCCCTTTTTGGATGAGCTAAAGTCGCTACCTAAAAAAACGGAGTGTACCTCCAAAAGGAAAGCCGTTTGTTCGCTCACACTCAGTCCGCCTAATCCGCCTGCGTGTGGAACATCGTGCGGCCGCGGGCTTGCTTTGAACTGCGGGGGTAAGCCAACACCAGCCAGTCCAGCTCACGTCCCACAGCTTACAGAAACATAATCTCCGAGACGTCTTCCCCTCCTCCAAGGGGCTGACAGCACACCTCATCACCTGGGACACCCCCCCCCCCCCCCACCACTAATCCTTCTTTAACCCTTTAAGACGCCAGATCACAAACTTGAGATCAGAATGTTCTTAAACTGAGCATTCTAATGCTGATTGATGTCACAATCACTGCTGGTGACTGAGAGCAGCGGAGTTCTAGAACGCCAAAAAAAAAAAAAACATTCCAAAAAACCTACTCTCTGCAAAGGGTTAACGCCATGCAGATGGTTTATTTCCCCATAATGCATCTTGTCACCAAAAAAAAAAAAAAAAAAAAAAAAGAGAGATAACGGGAGGGACCACCGACACAACTCTTATCTTCGTGAGCGGGGGGAAAAAAAAAAAGGACGAGTGAAAATTAACGCTGCGGTTGCTCCACTGTTGCCGGGCTCAGAAAGTGAGGTAGATTTTGGGTCCGTGCGTTTGGCGAGGCCTCGGGACGGCCGCGGCTGCCAGAGGGTGACGCGATGCTGTGAGCTCATCTGGCGGCGGGGACGAGCGCTCCAGCCCTCATCATCAGCCGCCCGCTGTCATGTCTTGGGACAGATATGGAGAAAAGAAACGGTTCGGAGGAGGAGGAGGAGGAGAGGGGGAAAAAAAAAAAAAAACGGCCCCACAAAAACCTCTTTATGCGGCGAAGGACACAAACCCGGGGACCCCGGCTCGGCTGCTGGCCGCCTCGGTTTCATAATAAATCATCCGCATCAAACGGGACGGAGGAGATAAATGCGAAGCACGAAGAGGGCTGATATCACTTTTTAAAAGACGTCCACTGGCTGCGTGACCAAACCTCCGAGCATCTCTCAGAGCGGAGAAGCATTCGCCCGCTCAGAAAAAAGCATTCACCCGTTCAGCATGCACAACGACAAATATCTTTCTGTTAACAATCACAGCGCAAGATTTTTTTGTTTTTGTTTTACATGTACAGCACAGGACTAATGCTAAAATAACCACTAATTGCTGCTAATTCATAAAAGAAGCGAACTAAAGAGGAGAAAGGGAAACAGTGTTTGGAGTTTGCTGGGGGGCGGTGACTGGAATGGAGGGATGACCGTCCCTCCGGGTTTTTAGGAAACCAGATGGTTCGTCTGAGCGAAGCTGGTGGTTCTCCGGTTTCCGGGGGTTTCCGGTGGTTGCCAGGGGTTACCGGGGGGGGGGGGGGGGGGGGGTTCCCGCAAGACCTCGGCAGCCCACGGCCGCCGCCATCTTGCCAGCCCAACCGATTCTTTTTTTTCATCCCTCGTTCCCAGCATCCTTCTCTCCTCGCTGCCGCCACCCAACCGCGGCTCGGCGGAGTGATGACATCACTCACAGACAGTTACGGTGGGCGAATCCCAAAGCACAGCGGATTTAACTTTCCCAACACTGATATTGTCATTGAGGGGGAAGGGGCCGGGGGGATGGGATGATATCGCGGGCGGGGGGGGGGGGGGGGTTCACATCGGAATTGTGGACCAGGGGAGGGAGGGGGGCACTAGGGGGGCCATGTCCTCCCCATTCCGGTACTCATCTCCACACCCCCCCCCCCCCCCCCCCCCCCCCCCCCCCCCCCACTTACAGGACCTGCTGTCTAGTTGTCTAGGAGTGAAGCACAGAGCCGGTTCTACGCATAGGTGACAGGTGATCACCTAGGGCCCTATTTGTCAGGAGGCCCCATCACCCACCCCAATCAATCCTTGCCCCCTTCCCCCCCCCCCCTCTCCAGATGTTAAGTCAGGGAAGCACTCTGTGAGTGCAGACTGAAGGTACCTGAGACGCCCCGCCCCCCCCCCCCCCCCCCCCAAGTGAGGCTACAGACAATCACAAGCTGCCCTGGGGGGGCCATCCTGCCACAGCCAGCATTGACATGGTCAGGATTTGATACCCGATCATGGGGCCCTAGAACAGTGGAGAAGAACAGTGCCTGACAGGACGAGACACCCAGCATCATCCCCCCTCCTCCCAACCCACCCAAGGCACTCCACCGGGACCTTTGGCACAGCCCCGTTTTTGGGTTTTTGGATGTAAACCCTCCCCCGGATGGGAGGCGGGAGGCACTCACTTGTGGCCCATCTCGTGGGCGATGGTGAAGGCCAGGTTGAGCCCGTTGTCCTCGGCTAAGATGCACTTCCTCTTCTCACTGCACATGCCGCTCAGATAGGCGATCCCTGCGAGAGAGACACACCAATCACATCACTGCAATTAAACACCAAATATACACCCAATCACATCACTGCAATTCAATACCACACACACACCAATCACATCACTGCAGCTCAACACCAAAAATACACCAATCACAAGAGACACACGGCACACCACTACAAATTAACACCACACATACACCAATCACATGAGAGAAACACAGCACACCACTGCAATTCAATACCAAAAATACACCCATCACATCACTGCAATTAAACACCAAATATACACCCAATCACATCACTGCAGTTCAACAGCAAAAGTACACACAGAACGTCACTGCAAGGGAAACACCAAACATACACCAATCACATCACTGTGAGAGAAACACACAAATCACACCACTACAAATTAACACCACACATACACCAATCACATGAGAGAAACACAGCACACCACTGCAATTCAATACCAAAAATACACCCATCACATCACTGCAGTTCAACAACAAAAATACACCTAAAGACATCACTGCAAATCAACATCAAACATACACCAACCACATGACTGAAAATCAACACCAAAACTCAATCACATACTGCAGAAGAATAACACAGCACATCACTGCAGTTAAACAAAAATATAGACCTATCAGAGAGAAATTTCTGCTTGCTCAAGGACCAAGAGATAAGATGTCAGCACATTATCGGTGTGTGATGTAATTTAAGGTTTCCAGTGTATTATCAGGTCATCTTGTTCTTGCCTGTTCAGGGTAGGAGCTACTTGCTGAGCGCAAGATCATTCCTATCCCTACATCAATATATCAATCAAAGGCACAGCAAAACTATTCCATTTAAACCCCCAATGGGTACTCCACCCACCATCTGGGTCAAACACTTTATTTCAAATACTTCCACAGCTTAGACACGGCAAAAAATGAACTGCACTATAAGCGAAATCGAACGTACATGCTTTGCTATAATGAAACAGACTGTAATAGTGCCAAAATGTAACATAGCAGTGTAGAACAAGTGTACATTTTAACCAAAAGTGGCACTGAAACAAATATACATCACATGTCCATCTCTCTCGTGACTCCTCCACCTCCCAACAAAGATGGCCTTGAAGAGAGAGAAGATACTACAACAAAGGCTCTGCTCCTTTTTAAAGGCTTGCAGTGTGAGATCACAAATACGCGAACAGAATGTTCTGAACTGAACATTCCGATGCTGATGTCACAATCACTGCTGGTGACTGAAAGCAACTGGAAGTTCTAGAACACCGACTTAGAAATTTGAAAAAACAGCTTTGCCAAGGGTTTAAACATTTCCCATCGCAGGTAAAACCCCCCCTGTCTCCGTGCCCCCCCCACCCTGCAGTAACACCAGCTCCACCCCATCGCCCTGTGAGTGCCGGCGAGCTTAGCACAGGGGTGACAGCTGCGACTGTGGGGCTCCTGTGGGATCGGGTTAAGGGGGGGGTGGGGGGTAACGAGCAGAGGGGATTTCGTCCTTTCCCATGCGGGGGGGGGGGCCGTACGCCGTGACCTTTGATGGCTTAATCATCCCGCTGAAATGCTTCCAGAACTAATGCCACTCCGCCGCGGAACAATCCCACCTTTAATAGGGAGAGGAGAGGAGGGGGGGGAATGAATAAAACTTTGGCTTTGGCCAGCATGTCATTGCTATAGTAACCCCTCCTCTGCTCTTTCAAAATGACCTCACGAAGAGTCACACAGCCGCCCCCACCCCCCCCCCCCCACACCCCCCCCCACCCAACCACACCATGCTGCCACACCCCCCCACCCCCTTAAACTCTCCCTGTGTTCATTTTCCACGTTTCTCTTGCACTCAAACCTTTCAGGAAGGCTGACATGACCCTTCTATTCCCTCCTTGGATAGCGGCGAGATCAGCCATAATCTGGCTGGTAATGAAGGGCACGCCCACCAACCCCCACCCCCCCCCCCACCCCCCTCCCACAGCCGTGTGAAGCAGCAGCAGCTCTCTTCCCACTGCACTTACAGCAGCGCCTGTCTGGCGGGGGCTGCGGTCTGCTCAAAAAGAAGCCCTAAGAACCGCCCCCCGGTCAGAAACCTGAGACAGCTCGCCACGCTCCGTCTGAGAGACAGGCAGTGTTGCATTATGGGTTAAAAAAAACAGGGCCTGTAACTTAAAGGTTGCAGGTTCGATTCCAGGATTGGACACTGCCGTTGTACCCTTGAGCGAGGTACTTAACCTGCAGTATATATCCAGCTGTATAAATGGATGCAGTGTAAAAGTTATGTAAAATGTTGTGTAAGTTGTGAGAGAAGAGGCACACCTCTCATCTTGCTTTGTTTCTTTATCACTTTCATAATCTCCTCCACAGATTGTAAAATAACACACAAAACCACCTTTCCCTCCCTGCCTTTTTTATTGCGTATACATTAAACGGACCCAACGGCTGCCAATCAAGGCCAAAGTACGGACTTTTCAATCCTTTTGGGGCGTACCCAAATGTCTTCTACCACTTGATATTTTTATTGTGGGTCATGAATCTCCGGGCGGGGTTTCTAATGGCAAACGCAGACGAGACAGAGAGGCCTAACATGTGCGGCACACCTGTACGCACGTTAGGGCCGGGTCGATCCGAGCCCAGAAGCACACAGCTGGTCCCGTGCCCAAAATCCAACCCCCCGCCCCCCCCCCCCCCCCCCCTCCCCATTCCGTCCTGTCACCGAGAGCTCAGATTTGATGGGATGTGACGGAATATGACGAAATATGACAGATGCATAACTCTGGAACGCTGGGCCGTGGTAATCCACACTGCCCAGAAAATGACACTGTACACCGTGAGTGCTGGCACACCCCCCCTCCCTCCTCCGCCCCCCCCCCCCCCCCCCTGCAAGAAATGCGCTATTGGGACAGGACAAATTTATTACAGGACCCGGGACAATTTATTGAGGGCTTAAGACATACTTTTGAATTTTTAAGAACTCCGGCAGGACGAACGTGTTCGTTCGTAAGCGTGCGTTCGCCCAAATCTGTTTTATACATAAGTTTTTTTTTTTTTTCTCAGAACATTCAGCCCTGAAAAAAAAAAAAAAAACATGAAATGAAAAATAAAAACTGTTCAAAGGTTTTTGCTCGTATGAAACAAAATGTTAAATAACCTGAATTAGGAATCAGTCCTAAATTCAATTTATGTAATCAAGCCAGAAACAGAAATGAATTTCTGATTAATATTCTCTGATTAGATGTCTACTGCTTGCCTAGTCACACAGACAATCAATGTAGTTGTAGAAAAGAAACAGGATACGCAAAAAGAACAATTTGTTACTTTTTACACTGATTAATCAAAAACTAATGTTGCAAATATTTTTTGTTCCTAACCTTTTGTCCCCCCCAAATTTGCCATAATTCCCTCCCAACCTGGAGGTCCCACTTGTGTTTGAGAGTCAAGCTCGGTATTGTAATTCCTTCTGCCAGTTCAAGAGAACAGAGAAAAGGATGCATTCTCCCTCAAAATATGTTAAGTTCAGCGACTGCCACTACTTTACAGTTGAGCTCCCCCAGAGTGGTGTTGGATAATGGCTCAGGTTCATGCAGATAAAGCATACTGACAGGCTGCTTCAGTATAATGTGAGAGGTTTCAGTTTCACATGCTCAACGTTCTTAAATACTTATAACCCTCCCTGAATGAGAGTTTTAAACATTTCCTACCCTACGTTTCTTTACTTAACTGAAAACACTCTAAGACAGACATAAAAACAACAGAAAAAACGACTTCCTGGTTGTTTCGGTGCATCTTGTGAAAACTCAAAAGGGGCACACACACACATGCACTTCGAATAGAGAAGGAAATGCACTTCCTCTCTGCAACCAGCTGCAGGACTGTAACGCATGTTCTGCTCCAGCGAGGTGAGACCAGCCTTCGGACTGCTCCTTGTGTCGAGCAGGAGCACGCCCAGTGGCGTAACACAACGCTGCAGAGCAGAACATGGCCGCCATTACACTCTCGCCAGGATGCGCGGGTGGCCCACCACGGTCATGAGGCCTACTGCGTGGTGGGGGTTCGAGACAACTTTGTTCTCCACAATGCAGCGGGATCAGGGAAGGAAACTCAACAAGCGCACGGATAGGTCGACAGTCCCTCCCCCCCTCCCACCCCCCACCAAGGTTACAGCCAGCCTTTTCTGATTGCTCTGCTTTGGATGTTTATAGGGCGGTGCTTGGCTGGCAGATAGGGCAGGTCTGGTGCTTTTCTGAGCCATTTGACAGGGATGGCAGTCTCCCTGTTGGAGTACTGGAGGAGAAGAGGTGCGATTAGCCTGACAGGCTGCTGACCCGGCCACAGCGGGCCCTGTGACGTTCTCCACAGAGAGGCGTGCCAGACTCAACCGTGCCGGACTTCCAGCATGCTGTGCGAGAGGGCAACAGACAGCAGACCACCTCTGGTCACCAGGGGGGGGAACCCCCGAAACCCCCAAACTCCGCACCTCACGCCTAAAACGGAGCGTCCGCTCGCTTCACCGCCCTGACGGGGCGGAGGACTCCAGTGAGCGCCGCCTCCTGATCCGACTCTGGCACAGATGGCGTGCGGCTCACGTCCCGCGATTGGTCACAGGGATAGGGACAAGGGGCCACATCTGGACAAACTTACCGCCAAATATCTAGAAAATGATGCAGCACTGACTCCTGCCACTGCCAAACCCCCTGTGATGACTTCATGTCTTCTGGGGGTTTTTTTTTTTCCCCCCCCCCGCTTTTCGCAGAACGCTCAGGATCTGCCAGCCTTTCAGCGATCAATCAATCGAGTCAAATTGAGCTTTTCCATGTCCTGCATTGTAATCCAATGTTATGCGCCACTAATCTTTTTTTTTGTAAATATTGACGCCCAGGGGTGGCACGGTGGGTAGCACCGTTACAGAAAGGAAGGTCCTCGGTTCGAATCCCAGCCTGAGCCTTTTCTTTCAACCGGCTGCTTCTTTTCACACCACAGACAAGAGCTAAGCCCACGCAGAGTGGAGTCGGAGGAAGACCTTTCATATGTGGTTTTGACACGCAGCCCACAGGCACCCGATCGACCAGCGAGGGGGCACTAGAGAGCGATGCAATGTGGACTACTGACCAACTGAACCCTCCCATACTCCGGATGACACAACTAGCAACAGCACATCGGTTATTGGAGCCCCCAACCTCAACAGGCACTTGCACGGTCCAGATGGGGCTCTTCCACTGGGTCACTATTCCGGAATAAAAACTACTTATGATGTGTGGACAATGCCTCATGCCACAGCAACACCCTGGCATCCAAACCTGTGCCTGCTTTCTCTTTACAGTAATTGCTCAAGCAAACTTCAAAACCCAAGAAGTCACAGGAAAGGACACTGGCATTTTGCTCCGGACTGAAGTCACATCACACACACACAGACACACACACACACAGACAGACAGACACACACACACACGTGAGGAGGGATGTTTGACTTACCTACGGTGTCACACGGCTCATCTTTGTGCACACAGAAGTCCTTCCTGAAACAGAGAAGGCGTAAGGAACATCAGCGTAAAGCAGGCAAAGTCTTCGTCCAGTGGGCCTGAGCGATTTGAGCCCAATTTCTACAGCTCAGTGGAAGGCTACCTCCGCTGCAGCGGGACATCCCCAAACTGCAGTCTCCCCGCAAAAAAAAACCCACTCCCAGGTTAACCAGGAGACACGTTTCCCGTTAAACTCATGACCTTCGCTGGCCAGGGGTCACGACCCCCTTGTCCCGGCTGGTATGTGGTCGGCTGGGATTTGGAGGGGGTGAAGACTGAGGAGAAGCAAACCCAGATGCCCAAAGCCCCTCACTATCCCAAACCTGGTTCTGTCCTCCACCCTATGCGCCCTCCACCCTCTACGTGGCAACCTGTTAAATTTCAGTCAAATTTCCGATTACAGTCGGTATGACCCCGGTTACGGTCGGCCATGACCCCGGTTACGGTCGGCATGACCCCGGTTACGGTCGGCCTGACCCTGGTTACGGTCAGTCTGACCCTGGTTACGGTCTGGCCAGCCATTCCGCGAGACCTAAACCGGTCTGCCAAACAGGCCAGAGGCTAACAGCCTTGAACTCGCAATAAAAAAAATCTTCCAAGTTTGCCATTCCCCCCAAGGAATGTGTGCGTGTGTGTGTGTGTGTGTGCGTGTGTGTGCGTGTGTGTGTGTGTGTGTGTGCGTGTGTGTCTGTGTGTGTGTGTGTGTGTGTCTGTGTCTGTGTGTGTGTGTGTGTGTGCGTGTGTGTCTGTGTGTGTGTGTGTGTGTCTGTGTCTGTGTGTGTGTGTGTGTGTGTGTGTGTGCGTGTGTGCGCGTCTGTGTGTGCGTGTGTGTGATAGCAGGGTCACAGTCTCAGACTGTTTCACGCCTTGTTTACATTACCGAGCGGTCCCAACTCAGGAAACGAGCACAAGCTTTTTTTTTTTTCTTTTCTTTTTTTTATTTAGTCTACAAAAAACTAATTTTATCTTGAAACTGAAAACGTGGAGACCCGGGAGAGGTTTCTGAGAGCTGCAATTAGCTCATTTCCACGAGGAGCGGAGAAAGTGGAGGCGTGGGGGAGACCGGTTGAATCCAAGCAGCAGAATGAATCAAGGTTAGCATTAATCACACACCAGCTGTGGGCTACATCGAACGGGGGGTGGGGGGGGGGGGGGGAGAAGCCTTTTCGTCTCCATGCCTTATCGTTGCCATGGAGAAACAACTATTCACCTTTAATGTAATGCATTAACTGTGAGATAACTCATTGTGATCCCAGATATACTGAGCCTGTCCAGGTGTCCTCTAGACTAAACCCTGACTTCATTCGACAAGATTTTTAAAAAAAGAACATCGACCACTAGTATTCATAGTAGTAGTAGTAGAAGTGGCAGTTGCCATCGTGCTAAATAGCAGTTATAGCTGCTGTGGATATTACAGCCACATGTTGTTTATTTTGGAAGCTTCGCTGCACACTGGGGGTCAGACAGGGCTGCACTCTGCGTGCTTCTCATTTGTATTCTGTGCTGCAGTTTAAAACACCATCAGCCACAGCCACAGCCACAGCCACAGTCCGCAGCCACAGCCGCAGCCGCAGCCGCAGCCACAGCCACAGTCCCAGTCACAGCCGCAGCCAGCAGCAGCCACAGCCGCAGTCACAGCCACAGCCGCAGCCGCAGTCAGTTACGGTGCACTAGGACACATGTCAGTTAGTTCAATTTTTAAAAAGGAGATGTTGACTTATGTATTAATTTATATTCTCCACACATATCTGGACGGTGGCTGGTGGCCATCAGTCATTAGGGCCTGTCTGTGTGTGTGGAAAGCAGGCAGGGGGAAAGAGGGAGGGAGGGAGGGAGGGAGAGAGAGAGAGAGAGAGAGAGAGAGAGAGAGAGAGAGAGAGAGAGAGAGAGAGAGCAGGAGGAGAGGGAGAGAGAGAGAGAGAGAGTGAGAGAGTGGGAGGGAGAGAGAGAGGGGGAGAGAGAGAGAAAGGGAGGCAGGTAGGTCGCTGGCAGTCAGAGACAGACGGTCGCGGTAGGGTACTGTGTCCAAAACCTGCGATGGCACGAGTCCCAAAGATCCGTTGACTGAGATGACATAGCTGGGGGGGGGGGGGGGGGGGGGGGGGGGGTTGACGCCGAGGGGGGGGGGGGTAATGTCATTTCCTCCATCCTGTCGGCCGGTTCGTCTGGTGCGGGTTCGACCGCAGGCTGTGGTTCCCATTACAGCCCTGGGCTTGATGGGCGGACCAGAGGACGCAGGGCGCCGAACCAGGGACCAGAAGGGCTGGGCCACACAGGGCGTGTGCACACTGCCTGCACTCCGCTCTCATTGGTGGACACAGGTCACATGGGGAAAATTTGCGTCCAATCAGGGGGAGGAGAATGTACATTTTTCTGCCCGCATTCTGACATGATAGTGATACCACTGAGACGTTGGGCGGCAGGTGAAGCAGGATGGGCAATACTCCCACGGGCCACCCTTAGAGGCCCGACTCTCACTTCTCATATAAACCGCAGTTCAGTTTAACATGGAGGTGCGCCCCCTACTGTCGTGAGTTTTGAGCTACACCCCGAGGTTCATGACGGCCCATGTAAAATAAAATGACTTGCCCTCTCAAGGTCGCGAGGCAACATTCTCAGGATCACAACAGTCAAGCCCTTGAGGATTTATTTCAAAAATCCAGATGTAGTGATCATGTAACAAAGTGTTTGTACATACTCATAACTGTTGCTCAAGTAATTAAAACAGTGTTACTCTGAATGGACTAAAACAAACGCACTGAAGAAAAAGTCTTGCCAGAAATCCAGTCCCCCCCCACCGCCCCACCCCATACCTGGAAGCACCCTTTGGATGCAGACTCTTTGGGGGGAAACCTTTCATAGATGTCACGTTCTAATCTACAGTACAGCATAAGACAATATTATTCTATGAGGAGTCTCATCTATATAGCAGCTAAACAACCCCTCTCTGTCTCATGCATATATCAGTGTTCCAAGACGGAACGCTGATGACGATAACATTCTACCTCTGCCCTGTAGGCATAGGACGGTACAGAACTATACGCGCATCCATTGAGTAATGGAGGCATGACTCATTTTTCAACATCAATTCAACGGCCGAACCAGAGAAATGCTGTACAGAAGCATATGACCTGGGCGATAAGACAATCCCGCTTCAGATCTTCTATAATCCAATACAGCAGCGCCGTCCGGACCTTGGTCAAATTCTTTGAAATACTTTAACCCTTTAGTCACACGCTTTCAAATTTTTTTTACCAGTATCAGTAACACAGATTTGGCAGGGTATGGTGCTGTCTAGCTTCCACACGGAGCCCGACGGGGGGGGAGGGGGGGGGGACCATGATTAACCCTTCGAGAGCCGTACCGTGTGATGAGGATGGCGGTGTCCACAGACGGAAGGTCGTCCCGCCATCGCGGGTCGAAGTCGGAGGCCACGCCCTTCCTCCCGTACTCCTCCTGCTGCCAGCGCAGAAGCTCTCCAGCATCTTCTCTCCGTGGTGACCGATGTACATGCTGGCCTGGGAGGGTGGAAGGCGAATTACCCACAACCCACTGGTGCAGGGGAGCGCATGACATAGGTCCACAAAAAAAAAAAAAAAAAAAAAAAAACTAGCAAATCGCAGGTGCCAAATTGACCAGTGAGGAGTTGTTGTTGTTGAGTTCAAGATGCCAGGTAAACCCTGCCCATTGAAAGTCTCTCTCCCTGGGTGACACACTGGCATCATCAGGATTTGGTCACAGTTATCAGTGGCACGGTCACGGTTCTGCTGTGGTCGATACTGGTTTCGACAGCAGGAGTGGAGCTGAGGGGATGTAACAGTGAAAGAGGTGGAGCTAAAGGGCATAACAGTGAAAGAGGTGGGGCACAGGGGGTGTAACCCCCTGAGATGAGTGTGTGTGTGTGCTTCTGTGTGTGTGTGTATGTGTTTGTGTGTGCGTGCACACGGGGGCCTTTTCATTTTGTTTCCAGCACAGAATTTCTAGATCTGTCCCTGCTGGTCAGGACTGGATTTCAGATGGTGGGGTTTAGCACGGCGTTGAGAAGGAAGACTTAAGCTTGACACCCATCTTAACCAACCCAGACAGAGATTTTATCCAAAGCCCTGCTAGATCAGAGAGGCGCGCTGCCACTCATCCCACAAAGCCAAATCGCGGGAAGGATAACAAACCGACACAAAGAAGCAAAGACTCTGCAGTTTGCACAAATACACACAGAACCGAGACCGTCAGGAACGATTAGCATCAACAACAGCCATCAAAAACGACCACTGAACAGCCAATAGGCAGCCACGATCGCCAATGATGTCATTTCTAACCTCCGCTCAGCTGTCAAATATCAGCTTGAGACACTACAGAAAAAAAGACAACAGATGCTTTCTGGAACTTCTCTAAATTATGCAGGCCATCGCTGAACCCGTTAAGTGCACAGAAAATGAAACAGATTTTGCGAAAAATTAGGTCCGCAAAAGAGATGACAAACGCTCCTCAGTCCTACTGCCCTTTGGAAAGGCGGGGACTGGGGCAAAGCCACCGGCTCAGCATCTGTGATCACTGACCCCGGGGCAAACAGGCCATGAACCAGCAAAAAAAACCCGCAGCATCAGTCACGTTTCTTCTGTTATTTTCAAAAATAACTCAAGTTACCGAGAAAACAGGAACAAATTTGTGTCTCTGAACTCCTGCAATGTATTTTCTCGTATTTTTTTGTAAACCAACTAGTAAAAAAAAAATCGGAAGACGGTGCCGGCGAAGGCCTGTCGGGCTTATGTGGAGCTGATCTACGGGAGAAGATCAGCGCGTACACACAGAGGCGCGTGCGGAAAGGGACGGAGAGAGACGAACGGGGGGGGGGGGTGCCGAATCGAAGGCGCTCCTCCACAGATGTTTCCACTGCGGAGAGCTCTCAGCCGGAACGGAAACGGCTCCTTCGGAAAGGGCCGGAAAAGCTCAACCGTACTCCGCGGCTTCCGCCACAGAGGAATTTAACCGCGCGAGGAGGAACGCCAGGAGTCACATGACCAGCTCTTCACAAAATTTTTTTTTTTAAAAAAATGTGTCTATGCTGTTCTGGGGCCAAATACTTTCAGCTTTTATACACCAGTAAAAAATTTATAGATTACTGAATATTACAAAGTATGACTATATTATGACCAGACCTGGGTCAAATACGTATTAGTTTTGGATTCAAATACTTTTCTGTGCTCTATTGATCTTGCCTGGAGTAACTGAGCCTGCCAATATGACCAGAAGGCAGGGTTTGCACTTTTTGAGAGTATTTCATTGTTTCCAGTACACCAGACAAGATCAGTAAAGTGTAGAAAAGTATTTGAATCCAAAACAAATACGTATTTGACCCAGGTCTGATTATGACATATTATTGCACGTTGACATGTTAATGAAAATTCTCATGAATCTTCAGGAGCCTCTTCAAATTTAACTGGCACCTAAAGAGTTAAAGTATGTGAAATATGCATTTGACCCAGGCCTGGAATGCATGCATTATGCAACCTGATCATTTGGCCACAGCAAGGTAAGCAGGTATAATGTGCGTGTGTGTGTGTGTGTGTGTGTGTGTGAGTTTGTGCGTGCGTGAGTGTGAGAGTGTGCGTGTTTACGCATGCGTGTGTGTGCTCTCACTCTCTCACTCCCTCCCTCTCTCCCTCTCACTCCCTCCCTCTCTCCTCTCTCTCTCTCACTCCCTCCTCTCTCTCTCTCGCTCTCTCTCTCTCCCTCTCACTCCCTCTCTCTCTCTCTCTCCCCCCTCACTCTCTCTCTCCCCTCCCTCTCACTTCCTCTCTCTCTCTCCCCCCCTCTCTCTCTCTCTCTCTCTCCTCTCTCTCCCTCTCCCCCCTCACTCTCTCTCTCTCTCAGTCAGAGTGGTTAGCCCCAGGACTCTGTGCCCCCCCCCAGGCTCCAGAATAAGCCTCTCCAGATGGTGCAGGATGCAGAAATCCAGATTTAAGAGGTACCTTTGGCCTCTTGTTCAACACCTGTCCCCTATAACCCAAATCCGTACCCTCCCTGAGTCATGTTTTCCACACACCGCTGGCCTGAAGACTGCTGCAGTCACCAGGCCAGCCCTGAAGCGCTCTCTGAGAACCTTGCTAGTGAATGGCGCCATACAAGACAAGGGCTGAGTGACTGATCATGTGACCAGGGCAGGGTAAAGGTGTAACGTGTGAAAGCGTCATGTGATCATGTAATCACAGCAGGTAAGAATGTAAGGTGTGTGTTTGGTCACGCGGTCAAGGCAGGTAAGAGCGTAATGTGTGTGTTTGGTCATGTGATCAGAGCAGGATAAGAGCGTAACATGTATGTCTGGTCATGTGATTAGAGCGTAAGGTGTTTGGTCATGTGACCAGAGCTGGATCTGAGAGTAACGCGAGTTTGGTCATGTGATCAGAGCTAAATAAGAGAATAAGGTGTGTTTGGTCATGTGATCAGAGCTAAATAAGAGAATCAGATGTGTTTGGTCATGTGGTCAGAGCAGGATAAGACTGTAAGGTGTGCGTTTGGTCCTTACTGGGGTCTCCTGCAGAAGCACCAGCTTGGTCAGGCGAATGTTGATTTGGATTCCGAGGCTCTTGTGCTGAAACAGGTTAAAAACCTAGAAAAAAATAAGAAAATTTGGTTTGCCTTTTCACGTAAGAAATGTAATTTGTTAAAGGCACTTTTGACATGCGGTTTAGTCAAGTGCAAAAAAAATTAATTTCAGCACGCGGCATAGATCAAACGGCAGCCTCCAGGACTTCTGACAAACTCCAAAAAATTTGGCCTTCAACTTCAGAGCCATCTCATGTAATCCGAGCTTCAGCACCACTTATGGTCTGAGAACCAGGCCTTCCTCTCAGACCAAAAAACATAAAATCACAAAATTTACATAAAAGCCCGAGTGGCTTGTTGCTGCCGGGGTCATGATTTCCTGCCAGTGCAAAAATATATTTGATATATTTGATGATCCATGTTAGCAAATCACTCCAAACTGCATCGCTGACACATTCACCCAAAACCACAGTTCACAGGACGGTGAAGGGATATGATTATTAAACCTGCTGCCAGATTAATAAGGCCCACTTACCATATTCATAATGGTAAGAATGAAGCGTTTCGCAGCCTCGGTGCCATGGTAACTGACCATCGCCGGGTCGGCGACGACCAGCGTCTCCACGTCGTACTCGTGGAGTAATTTATACGAGTACCTTTTCCCTCTTCCTCCTTCCCACGTCTTCCTGCCTTTCATTTTCGGCCTCTCTGTAAAAAAAAAAACACAACAACAACAAAATTGGGGCGGCAGTGTAGCATAATGGGTAAGGAGTTGGTCTTGTAACCTGAAGGTCATAGGTTTGATTCCCAGGTAGGATACTGCCGTTGTACCCTTGAGCAAGGTACCTAACCTGCAATGCTTCAGTGTATATCCAGCTGTATAAATGGATGCAATGTAAATGCTATTTTTAAAAAATAAGTTGCGAAAGTCGCTCTGGATAAGAGCATCTGCTAAATGGCTGTAATGCAAAATTGACAATATACACTGAGGATACACTCCGGGGCAATTCAGCATTACAGCACTTCAACAGTTCAACAATTCAACTCCACTCTTAAGAGAGTGGGGGGCAGGGGGGTTAAAATCAATCAAAGTTAGAAGAGAAGAGACACACAGCACTAGCCCAACTAGTGAGATTCCACTCCAAGTAAAGCAGAGACTGCAAGTCCCCTTGGGGTCACAGTTGTAACCTTTTCCTTGTCTGCGATTGGCCAACATGGTGAGTGAGAGGGTGGGTGTGATGCCTTCTGGGGGATGTAGTCACAAGGGGATTGGGGCTCCACTGACATACATGCTTCAAGGTAAAACTATGCTACGCTAAAGGCTCTCTTCCAGACTCACTGGAACTGGGTCGAGAGCGTTTTACAGTAAAGTCCCTCTCAGCTGCAGGCACTTCAGCCTTCAAAGCTGTGAAATGTGGAGCAAGATCGTAAATCACACAAAAGCATTTCTCCATGCAGGGGAAAGTTATGGACACTTTTTTTTTTGTACAGTAATGCCTTTGTTGCATACACGTTGACAGAATGCTGAGCATTTCCATCACAAAGTGAATTGGTAGTTTTGTGCAACAGCAAAGGTTATTAGGCCAAGCCATAAACATTTGGGGTACCAGCAATTCCCATTTTGGCCAGAAACAAAAAAAAAAAAAAAAACCTTTTTCCCTTTAAAACCGTCAAATGCAAGATACCAGGGTTATTAAAAACACAAACTTGCATTTATTTGCAAATGTTGATTGACTCCAGCAAACTGACAATAACAAACAATGACCACCAAACCTTGGTTCCAACGTAACTAAGTCTGAAAACACAAAAAAATTACTTTAAACATGAACTAGAGTCCCTAATATTTTTGTAACTTTGGGAAACAGATCAATCATTGGTTTAGCAAAAATGTGACATTTACTTGTGAAAACATTATTATTGTATGAATAAACGATCAGTCATCACTTTAGACTGCAAACCACTTAAAGCCATTAAATAGTGTGTTCTGCAAAAAATGTTCAAGAAATAATAAAAACGACGGAGGAGTTGAATATAAATTAAAAATAAAAAGATTTTTGACAGCACGTCACGCATCAAAATGTTCAGCGAAATGAACACACCTGGGATGACTCCGCAGGAACCAGGAGCCTTCTGATTGGCTGGCCTCTCCTCCGCGGCACGCCTCTTCCTGTAGACCCGGTGAGCGTGCCCCGTCACCACCAGCGTGCGGTTCACAGGCTCGATGAATAAAAAATCCTCACCGAGCTCAATAAACCCCATCTGGACAGGAGAAAAAAATAAATAAATCAAGACGATGACATTAATCTGTTATTGCAATTAATCAACAGCATGCACACTGCAGGGCATGAAACAAAATGGCGTCGGCTTCTGTGCAGTACCAGATGAGTGATGTACCTGAACTAGTGTGGGAACTCAACCCTTTAAGATGTGAGGTCACAAATGTGTGATTAGTTAAGAACAATCTTAACTGAACATTCTAATGCTGATGTCACAATCACTCCTGGTAGCTGAAAGCAATGGAGTTCTAAAACACTGACTTGTTGAAAAAACATTCCTACAAACCCAGGCTGGTCAATGCGAATTTGAATGAATATTTAACCAAGAATTTCCTATATACATGTACAGATTACCTTCAAAAAATATTTTATCAGGGACCAAAAACAACGTCGCTTTCTCGCCACATCAATAACGAACGCAATTTCCGTTATTGTGCGACAGATATTCAAAAGATAGTAGCGGCGCAGGGTGATGACAACAGTGTCCCAAAGCAAACGTTCGTTCTGCCGCTCACTCCCTATGTAGCGTGCTACATATTTCCACTACATAGGGAACAGTGAATGAGTGAACCAGTGAGTCATTTGGGACGCAGCCTGACTCTTCAAAGCGGTAAGAGCCCCACGGAATCCTCTGTGACTTGGCTGCGTCCCTTCGGAACTTAACGCGAGCCCCACGGAACACCCCATATGTCAAAATTAGCATTCCCACAATGCAGTGCAAATTCTGCATCAAAATTAGCTGAAAAAGCAAGTTTCAGTGAGGCAGGCTTATCTCTCTGGTGTGCATCATGCTGAGAGGGGAATTCAAAAACTGGCAATGACTAGTTCCAGCACTGATGACACTACAAGGCAGGGCAGGTCATTTGAGGATCTGATCCCCTGCCTAGCATTTAAAATGCTTTTAAATAATGAAAAGCAGCCCTTTTTCCTAATCTAATACCTTTGGGCCAGCGTGTATGAATGCCTTTGTTCCAACCAATTACCCCGTTTTAATTGGGCCAATAAACAAATTAGCCAAACTGCATTTCCCATAATGCACTGCAGGGAAATGCAGCTTGACTGGATCGATTAAGGAATTAAGAGCAGCGCAAACCCAGGACACAGCAGCCATTACGAGTGACTAACCTCGCCTTAGGGGGCCTGGGGGCACCTAGTCCCCCGACTTGAATCAACACGACGATGACAACCTGCTGTTCCGTGGTGCCAGGACTGATGCACACAACACGGGCAGGCCGCCTGCCATCTTACAGGCATTAAACTGCGCTTAACACACTCAGGTCTCACTCCTGCATCAGGGTTAAGGTTAGGAGAATCAAGAGGCATTTCTGACTGCAGAAAAATGTACATCACAGGTCAGTCACTTCTTGTAGTATAATGGGCAAATAGTTGGTCTTGTAAACTAAAGGTCACAGGTTCGAATCCCCGGAAGGACACTGTCGCTGTACCCTTCAGCAATGTACTTAACCTGCATTGTTTCAGTATATATCCTGCTGTATAAATGGATGCAATGTAAAATGCTAAGTTGCGCAAGTCGCTCTGGATAAGAGCATCTGCTAAATGCCTGTAAAGTAATGTAATGTAAGTTACGCCAACTAACAAGCCGCTGAATCAGCTCTTCCTGCAGAGAACCAAACCCCCCGCCCCCCCCGAACAGGATCGCCACTTCCAACAAACCCAAATTATCTCCACGCACCCGTTCTCCCAGGGCGGAGAAGACAAAATGTTGTAAGCAACTCCTAAATACCCCTCGGAGGTTAACCTGATGTTTGAAAGGAATGTTCCAGAGACGAAGGTTCACCGCACGCCCCCCCCTCTCCCCCCCCCAGAGAAAGCCCATTAGGTCTGAGGTCGTTTAGTGCTGACGACCGCCTCAGACTAAACAAGGGGACCGCTTTCGCCTGATTAAAAGGAAGCTGATTAAGTTATGGTGCGGTGGGGGGGGGGGTGGGTTGGGGAGTAGGAGGGGGTGGGGGGTGGGGATGGGATGGGGAGGGGGTGGGGGCGGGGCGGGGTGCCCCCCCACACAGACGGGAGCCAAATTAAATCATGTTTCCCAACAACCGGTAACCTGCGAATTGGGTGAGTATGTTGCGCGTTAAAAAAAAAAAAAAAAAAAAAAAAAAAAAAAAAAAAAATTTTTTTCAAGAATTTACGACCGCTGCGACTGACGATGTTGATGGGACTTAACGGACATTTGTGCTGACGGAAACGAGCATGGCTGATTTCACCTGAGCGAGCTTCACAGGCTCGGAGAGCATTTCTCCCGCCGTGTCATGCAAACGTCGGCACGAAGCTGGGCGCTACAGAGAGGCCGTTTATATTAGCGACAGAAAGGCTGAAGACGACGGAAGCCTTTTTTTTTTGTGTGTGTCGAGATGCCAGCGGTGCTGGCGACAGATGTCAGCCACGTCACAAAAAAAATATAGAAAACCTCATGACTGGAACTCGAGGCCAACTCAGTTTTACATCCTCTCTCATCCCATAAGATAGGCTGGGTGCTGTGCATCATTTATAGTTATTAAAGACCGAGGCGTGTTCACATTTGTAAGTACTGATAAATTGTCATTTTTTTGTTACATTTCTTCACTAATCAGTCAAACCACACTAGAATTCCTGGGCAACTTCTCCAGTGTCGTAACTGACCAAATACACATAGAAAAACCGCCATCCATGTCCGCAAACGCTATTTTATTATTCATTTCATTTTAGCCAAGAGAGACAACACACTGTAATCAGCATATTAACAACTGCACGAATACTAGGGCCATCAACCAATTTCTTTTTTTTTTTTTCTTTTTTTAAATAGCGACTTTCCATTAGATGTGTTAGTCAGCACGACTTGATCTTCACGGCTACGGATAACAGATACCTAATGAGTTGTATCTCATCAGACCTGTGGTCTGTAGTTGTTCCAAAGACCTTTGGTATGCACTTACTGTACATCAGTTGGGATAAAAGCACATGCTAAATAAAATGTAAAGTAATGAAATCGGCTGGTTGAGTTCATGGGTGGAAGAAATGCAAGGCAGGACTTTTAGCTTTCTGACCCCAGGACTTGGTACCGCTGATTGTCACGTGAACTTTTGCAAAACCATGTCGTTTAAGCGTTAATGACAAAGCGTCTCAAGAACGAAACAAGGTTAGAAACAAGAGATGTTGAGGATGACCCATCTGTGACCCACATGCAGAGCAATTTGAGTTCTAGCCACTGAAAAGCTGGCTATTTCTGCAGTGGTTTTGGCTCTTCTAAACATTTCCTTTGGTTGGAGCAAAACTGAAGCATGTGTGACCATTAAGGTGCAAATTACTACGACACCACACACCACAGAAAAGAGGTCCAAGACTCGGGCCGTCCACTCCCAACTGCAGTTATAACACAGCACACATTTTTATTTTTTATTAGCAATTCAGACAGCTGGCAATTTAATGAATCTAATCATTTTAAGTGTCTTGTCTTGGGGGTAAATCAGTAGTGAACTATCTGGAAACTGCCAGGAAAAAGTTTAAATAGCCCTTTTAAAAGCCTGAATCTTACATTTTTTAGGCGTCGACCCAACACTGCAGAGTGATGTCATGATCTGTTGGCGTGTATCCATCGATAAAAACTTTATGCAGACTCTGTAGAATGATGTCATAATGCGTCCTGTGAATATTCATGAGGTGGCGAGACCAAGTACAATTCCGTGACAATTTATTTAACAGAAACACAGCACCAGAAATGGTTGTTACCATCAGGAAAGCCAGTGTAGTTAAGAGGCAGAGAGAGGACTACACAGTAAGGTACACCAGGAGTTGAGCATCTGGTGAGCCTAAAGAATCTGTGGCGGCATTATTCAGGTTCATTATTTGGTTCAAAGGTAAAAGGTGAGAAGGTCATGGGCACAAGATGAGGCCTTCTTGTCACACAGTCAGGCATAACGTCCATGTGACCTCATCACCCAATTAGACCAGCCGCTGGGTCTGCAGCCCAGGATCCCACATGAACTTCATTTTCATTCTGCCATGCTTGAGTTCCCGAGCGTGACCCAGGTATGGTCCTGCTCGAGTGTGACCCAGGTATGGTCCTGCCCAAGCGAGACCCAGGTATGGTCCTGCCCGAGCGAGACACAGGCAGCCTGACCGGTCTGAGATCACAAGGCTCTCTGTATAAGGGCAGAAATTGTATTTTATGACCTACAGGGCTATTTTCCAATAAGAAATATGTTGATTCAGGATTTAAGATGTTTTCTGGTCTCACAAAAAAAATAAATAAATAAAATAAATAATAAAGACTTACGTTCTATATAAATGATGTTCTTTGGTTTGTAGCTATTGTAAAAGTTAGCGCCCATTCACTGCAATCTCTCAACACTTGAGTTTTTACTCGACACAGAAATTGAGCGAAAAGCTCACTCTCTATGTGGCAGTTATTCCCCCCCCTCCCCCCTTTGTGAGGCGATCTCATTCTGTGAGGTGACGCTGTGAGTTGGGGGGGGGGGGAGGGAGCCGGCAATTCCAGCCCAAAGTCTTGGGACGCAGGGGGAGCGGGGGGGGGGGGGTCCCACGCCGTGGAAGCCATGGGAGCTGACCCCCCCTGAACCCATGGGGTCCCGCTAACGCCGCTAGGTTAGCGTCGCCTGCGCTCGTTGGGACCCGCAACCTAAACAATGTGGGGTGGAACGGGGACGGCTGCCGTGGGGGGGGGGGGGTCCCGAAATGAACCTCGAACGGCACGAGGCTCACCTGAGGTACAAAGGAGGGTGTGTGTGTGTGTGAGAGAAAGAGAGAGTGAGTGTGTGTGTCAGAGAGAGTGTGAGAGAGTGTGAGAGGGTGTGTGTGTGTGTGTGTGTGTGTGTGTGTGAGAGAGAGAAAGAGAGAGTGAGTGTGTGTGTGTGTGTGAGAGAGAGAAAGAGAGAGTGAGTGTGTGTGTCAGAGAGAGAGAGTGTGAGAGAGTGTGAGAGGGTGTGTGTGTGTGTGTGTATGTGAGAGAGAGAGAGCGAGAGAGAGCGTGTGTATGCGTGTGTGTGAGAGAGAGTGTGCGTGTGCGAGAGAGAGTGTGTGTGTGTGTGTGAGAGAGAGAGAGAGAGAGAGAGAGAGTGTGTGTGTGTGTGAGAGAGAGAGAGAGAGAGAGAGAGAGAGTGTGTTTGTGTGTGTGTGTGTGTGTGTGTGTGTGAGAGAGAGAGAGAGAGAGAGAGTGTGTTTGTGTGTGTGTGTGTGTGTGAGCGAGAGAGTGTGTGTGTGTGGGTGTGTGTGACGGGTCACGTCAGCTGGGAATCTCTCCACCCTTACTCCACCCCTGACCAACCATAACCCCAAGCTCACCGCCCATGAAAGAGAGTGAGTACTCCGCAGAGTTGTTAGGGCGATAGTTGTTAGTGTTTCTTAAACTACGGGGAGGGACCCAGAACGGGTCGGTAGAGAGCATGAGGGGGGCCCAGGGTCTGTAGTCCACCAGGACTATGCTAGTAAGTGACTGGTCCCTTAAAGGTACTAAATTTCCAGTTTGGGTCATGGCATTTAAAAAAAAAAAAACATTTCTACTTTGTGATATTAAAAGTTTATAAACCGGTTCTACACACCAGGGATGTCCAATCTTTTCTGAAAAGGGCTGGGGTGGGTGCAGGTTTTTGTTTCAACCCAACACAACGACAGCCCTTCTACTTTAGAGGTCTTGACTGAAGACCAGAATTAGTTATTCAGTTATTCACCTGAACCAGGTGTCACAATGCTGGGCTGAAACAAAAAAAAAAACCCATATGCACAACTGCATAAGACTGGACACCCTGCTAAACACCAACACATACTGGGGATAACGAGGAGATAAGGACACCAAACAGGAGAGGAGCATGCTGGGATTGATCTCTCCTATTGGTTGAATTTTCCTTTTCTCCCCCTTAATAGCGTTTTTCCTCAAACGAAGGGGCGGAGTCATGGTGAATGAACAGAAGGATGACCTGAATGAGACTCAAGAGTCCTGATGGCACTACGGTTCTTACACTGGGAGTTACACATAAACTACAGCCATTCAGACACACACACGTAGCACACACACACACGCACACACACACACACAGACACACACGTAGCACACACATGCAGGCATACGCCTGCTCATAAACACAGACACATGCAACACGCATTGGACGCACACCCGCATGCATGCACACACAGGGATAGTCTGCTCACACAACTGGGTACACATGCATGTGCACGCATGCACACAGAGACACGCACATGAGCACACACACTCACACATACACGCACACACACACACACACACACACACAAGCACACGCATACATGTGTTGTGTCCATGTTTGCGCTTGAGGGAGAACGTCACCATTTGTTCAATAAAAGAGCCAATTTTTGTTGTCACACTTTACCTCAACATATGGTAACATTTCCCTTCTAGACACAGAGACCTAGCAAACAGGTATTGGCAGGCGAATCGCACCACGGACAAACAACGGTCTTTGGCTGACCTGCAAAGTACATTTCAATACAACTCATCTGGAGCGTGTTCCAGTGAACAGACCATACTGCAGGTCTCGCCATCACCAGGGGTACTATTACACACTGCATTTAATTTACATCCCACCTACTTCTGTGGCGCAGAGACCTGCGTCACGCAATTATTTGAATTAGCCAAGACTTCAGCCACCACTAAACTTCCCGCAGATTACTGGCAACTTCACAACATTTTTTGCACCAATACTCAAACCTAAATTCCTATTTCACATGTACAGATAACCGTCAAAATAAAGGAAATGCTCGAGTAAATGGAGAGACACAAACTATACTGAAAGCCTAAGAATGTTCTAATTAAGTTAATTGAGCAATTAACATTCCAGGGTGCTCATAGTTGTGTATTAAAATGCTGGGCACCCCGCAGTGTCCCTTGTTTTTTGGCAGCCATGGATAAAAGAAGAGATCTCAGTGACGCTGAAAGAGGAACGGTTTGAGACAGAGTCGCGTATGGCAGGAGCTTCGGCGACGAAGGCCGCTGAACTCGCCGATGTTTCACAACGAGCCGCGGCGCGGCTAAGGTGATCCTGGCCATCGAGGTCCGAGGCGGTGACATCATCAGCTTGGGGCTACCCGCGATTGGGCCCCGCATACCGCGAAGTCTGCGCACTGGTCTGAGATGCCAGGCAAAACAGACGAGCAACTCTGGACGCACGGACTGCAAACACGAGTCGAGGGAATGAGAAAACCGCTTAATCAAGAACAGGCCCTTTACAGAGAGGGATAGTGGTTGGGGTTTCCTTTATTTTGGCAGTCACCTGCATATTTTGATTAGTAACATGTTATAGTGATCCGCAGGAGTTCTTCCAGCACATCCCCCCCCCCCTTTTTTTCTTTTACCAGCATCTAAAGAGTTAAACTACTTCAAAAACTATCTGACCAAGGTCTTTAAGTGTACAGAGGGAGAATTTTAAATTCTTGTGTCGTGCAACCCATTTGAGTAGAGAAGTACTGAATACGGTGATGTGACTCATTTCAGTTGCATGTACCAGGCAGGAGGATTTGAATAGTGGATAAAGTTGAGGCTCAGTTTTCACGGCAGTCATAAACACTCTGGGTAAAGCATCCAGCCAATAGCAGTCATGCAAAGAGATGTCAAGGACCCATGGAGAATGGAAGGGTTTTGTGTTCCAGGCTCACAACCTGGCCTCCAATTAAGTTTTTTTTTTTTTTTTTTTTAATGAAAAACTGTCTCCTGACCTTTCACTGACGTCAAGGATGAACCTCGTATAAAGACAGAAATGTCTCAGGTTGTCCAAGAGCGTTAACCTTCCGAGCAGGACTCGGTCCAGAACGGTTTCCCTATAGATTTCGCATTTCAAACGAAGACAAACGGTCTTGAAGGTCGAAAAGCGGCGAGTAAAGGCACGCGACCCTACTTAATATTTAAAGTGTACAATGTGTGACGCTCGTGACATGGGTGCGAACCCGAGAACCAAGCAGCTGATAGTGGACATACAGTAGGCAACGCACGCGCTACGCTGTAAATGTGGGTCAGTCCACAGCAGTGTGTGTGCGCGCGCGCGCGTGTTTTTCTTTAGGTCTTTAGGTTTGTGCCTAAAGGGAAAATGATATCACTTAATGTGAATTAATCATTCCTGTCAGTCCCACATCTTCTGTTGGCAGTCACTGACGTACAGAGATGCACACGTTAGTGCTAATGCTTTGCAGGAAAGCTTTATTACATTGGCTGGACTCGCACGAAGAAATCTGGGTAATTACCCATGCACTGCAACATTAACTGCTTCGAAAAATAAATACATAAATTTGAAAATGACAATGAATTGAAACCAACCCCAGACCTAATCATACAGTTTACACGAACTGCGATAATGCTCCACGACGAGGGAAAGGCTGTGTTTACGGCAAAAAAGCAAGGTAATTTGGACGACTTTGCGAAATTAAGAGTTTCCACACTTACCAGTCCGGCGCAGGTGCTGAATGAGGCGCGCGATCCAGCGTAATTGAGAACAGTCCCGCTGAAATAGCACGCGGACTCCGCGCTGGCAGAGGACGGAGCTGGCGAGGCGCGCGGAGATGCCTTTCGTGCTTTCGGTCTCTTCTCCACCACGAATTTCTGGGACAGAAAACGCGTGTCCCTCTTCAAAATGAGGTGCAGGTCCTTGCCAAAAGCCGCGATTTTGAGCCGCAGTCCCGAGGAAGCAGGCGTTTGCGGTCCCGGCGGTTCCCAGTGGTTAAACGCTTGGGACGCGTACTCTCCCCAGGTGGAGACGGAGCGGACCTCCCGAGAGCTGCTCCCCGCGCCGGCATCTCCCCCTCGGCCGTTTGGTCTGGCGGGATCCGGCGGGCTTCTGTCTGGAAGAACCTCCGGGAAAAATATCTCCGACTCTGAATCTCGCAGTTGCAGCCCTGAAAAGAGAATGAAGTACAAGAGTTACGGGAGTAAAAAAACTCAAAGGAAGAAAAAAAAGGTTCCAACTTTTGAAAGTTTTTTTTAGGGGTAACGACACATTCGTGAAAAAAAAAACCCCAGACTTCATTCAACATACACGTCACATTTTAAACCGGTATATCAACCTGAAACGTAACATTTTAATCCCTGTTCTGCATTTGTCAGCCTATCATAGGTTTTGCAAAAAATGTGTAGACAAATAATGACAGCCCAGCTCGCTGGTCTTCAACACGCATAACATTTTGCGGTTTTGAAAATAACAGTCAAACACACGAGCAAAGACGTCGTCAAATAGTGAGTTTAGAAAGGTGTTATAATACCTGAAATTACAGTAGCCGATAAGACACACAACTGGTGGAAAATTTTGCAGATACGAATCAGATGCATATTCTCTACAACTGTCCAAATGCAGCCTGTACTACGACTCGTCTTAACCGGCTTTTTTTTCTCTCGGTTAATGTGCCGCACTGTGAAATACTGTCGCTTTCCAGGAACACACGCCAAGTTATGTGTTGTCGGTGCACTGCCTGTTGATTATATCCATGTCCCAGTGATTGCGGCTCTTTTTCCCCCTTTCACAACCGATCGTTTCCAAATGAATGAGTTCGCCGTCCCGCACAGTCAAAGTCGAGTCGGCAGAGAACCCAGTGCACGCGAAAGAGAGAGAGAGCGAGTGAGCCAGAGAGAGAGAGAGAGAGAGAGAGTATGTGCGATGTATGAAGAGGACAATGAGCGGTAGAGTGCACTAAGGATCCAGACTGCACGCTCTACATACGCCGCTGACATAACTCGGAGAATAATTATCGCCACACGTTTCATTTCCCAAAACTGGGAAGGATGCCGTGGGAACTGCTATTAGGACTAATTAATTGCAAACTGACCCTCTCGTCTCTCTCTTTATAGACTGTAAAACTAGAGACTGCCTTGTCATGTAGCCTAAGTGTTGTGCGTTCAGTTGGCTACTTTTCAAATTTACTACCGTATATGCTAATACTGATTACTTCTGAGCATATCCCAAGATGTTCACTGTCCATATATTAATCTTAGCAGAAGCATGTTTTGCATGTCCTGAAATAAATATTTTCTGCGTAGTCTACACAAAAGCTGGACGAATAGCTGGATACGGTATAGGGCAATCTCCTGTTTTGCAATATTTGGCTACTTTGATTAATCTCTTAAACGGGCAAATGGTAGCGACATTAACTTTAGTTGTCCTTAACACAACACAACCTTTATCTTTCGTCAGTGACACATCGAAAAAAACTAAGGGATAGGTTAAATAAGATCAAGTCAATGAAGTCTTCAGAATGAATTCCAGTGGATGGTTTTGTTGGGCAAGCCAAATCAAAGGTAGCAGTTGGAGTCGCTCACGAGAACACGATGCTGGAACTGCTAAGAGTGAAGCTACACACTGAAATGAAACTATAGGCGATTTCCTAGTAGAAGTTCTGCATTAGGGCTACGGATACAGCGCCGTCCGTAAGTATTTGGACAGTGACGCAGTTTTTTTGTAGCTTTGACGCTGTTACTCATTGGATTCGAAATGAAGACGTGGATATAAGGTTAAAGTGCAGCCGGTCAGCTTTAATCTGCGGGTAATTACGTTCATATCCGGTGATCCGTGCAGGAATTAACTGTCATTTTTATACATAGTCCCCACCCATTTTACGGGACCTCAATTAATTGGACAAAATAACATAAAATTAAGCGGTCATATTTAGTATTTGGTTGCAAATCCTTTGCGTTAAATGACAGCCTGAAGTCTGCAACCCACAGACATCACCAGGTGCTGGGTATCTTCCCTGGTGATGCTCTGCCAGGCAGGCATGTGGCCTACTGCGGTACTTCAGTTCCTGTTGGTTCAGTTTTAGTTTAGTCTTCAGGAAGTGAAATAAAGTTCAACGGGATTCAGGTCGTGTGCTTGACTTGGCCAGTCAAGTGATATGTTCAAAGATTGAAAATGGGTTTTTCCCTTCACAATTTAAAGCATTATTCAGTCATCCACTACAGCAGTTTTCCATGGTCTACCAGGTAGTTTGCCACTGCTGAGCTCACCAGTGTGTTCTTGCTTAGTAATGTACCAGAGAGTTCATTCTGACACACCCATTGTTGAGTCTGGATCTCTGATCCATTCATCCTGATTTCTCAGCCTCCTGATGGCCTGCTTTACTGGCATCGACACTTCTTCGGCCCTCGTGAGAGACAACAGCAACAGGCTCCAAATGCAAATGCCACACCTAGAATCAATTCTGGGCCTTTTGTCAGCTTTCTTGCACATGAAATAATGAACAAACAACACACAACTGGCAGAGAAACAGCTGAGCAGCCAATTGCCCAATTACTTTTGGTCCTCTGAATGAGGGCGGGGGGGGGGGGGGGGGGGGGGGGGGGGCTGTGTATAAAAAGGGCTGCAAGTCCTACATGGATCGCCCAATATGGATGTAATTACCCTCAAAATAAAGCTGATTAAAGTCTGTAATTTAAAATCCAATGTGCTTGAGTACAGAGCCAAAACAACAAAAAATGGGTCCCTGTCCAAACACTTATGGACTACACTGTAGCTGGTTATCTGTAACCACCAATTGTTTTTCTAACCTACAAAAACATCCAGCCTTTTGAAATGCCAATCAGTTTTCTGACATAATCAATGATCTGAACAATGCTCAATTTCTTAGATTGGTGCTTTATTATTAAGTAAATTCTATCGGAAGCCCACCGATGCCCAAAACATTTCGGAAAAATAATTATATCCAGGAAAGGGAAACCATTTATTTGCAACAGCTGTGCTATTTTAGTCATTTCCCCAAGGCAATCAGCAGTGCTTGTCCACTGAAAAACACTTAGAGGAACGATTAGAATCTTGTACTAGGTTAGTGCAACAAATAAATGGATAAAATTTTATTTATATACCACCTGTCCAGCACAAGCATCAAAGTGCTTCACAGATCATTAAAAACAATTAACATAAGATCATTCAGGCACACAACACAATACAACATACAACAGCAAACTACACAATCTCCTTGACTAAAGTTATCAATCAATTATTAAAAATTGATTAAATATCATTTGGATTGTTATATCCAAAATTAGCATTCATCTTATTAATTTCCATCCATCCATTATATCTCTACCTGCTTATTTCTGGTCAGGGATGCAGGGGGTACTGGAGCCTATCCCAGCATGCATTGGGCGAGAGGCAGAAATACACCCTGGACAGGCCGAAAATCTACTGCAGGGCACGCACACCATTCACTCACACACTCATACCTATGGGCAATTTAGAGTCTCCAATCAGCCTTCCTGCATGTCTTTGGACTGTGGGAGGAAACCGGAGGAAACCCATGGGGACACGGGGAGAACATGCCAACTCCACACAGAAAGGCCGCGGCCAGGATTCAAACCCTGGAGGATTCGAAGGGTTACTGCGCAGTAACCCTCTCGTAACTTTGTACAGCGAAAATGTATTTCCTTGCTCACTTCGTTCAGCCCTTATCCACACACGATACTGGCTGCATACTGTGTGCAGTAGGAAGGAAGCAGCCAATGAGAACCCACGTTCACGGAAGCTCTTGCCATATTATGCGAATCAACGCCACGTCAATGTGATTTTTTTTTTAAAAAACATTTTGAACCTATTCTCAGCAGATACAATTGAGCAGATGCGTAACTAACGCTCCCTAAAATCGACACACACAGAGCCCAGCACGCAACGGATTTAACAGAAGAAATTTAACCAAACGTGGTGGGGCTCCAAACGCGCTGAGCGGCTCTTGATCAAAAACGCGAATTAATTAATTTTGATCCGATGTGGTTTGATGTTGCAAAGAAAAAGTGCTTGGCACGGTCCTCTAATGTCCAAATGAATAATTTACCCCGAGCTTGATCTGTAATCCTTTATTTAATCCAAAATTCATGTGTCCACACAAAACAGATCATTTCTAAAATAATAAAACAAAGCGCTGATCACTGACTAATTGTGAAGAAAGTCGTGGCACCCGGAACATCAGGAGCTAATAAAGATCTAGTCCTCAGGGGTTGGATGCAGGCACAATATGTCTGCACACATATCTACGGGGTGCAGCTAAGGACAAAAAAATAAAAAAAATAAATTTTTTTTAAAAAAAGATCTGGATGAGTCACTGACTTGTCCCATGTCTGCAAGTGTGTGAAAATGAAAACTAGAACCTTCTCTGGGGTTCAGGGCAGGCTTTGTGAAACATCCCATCCTACACGTCCTGGGATGGGACGATCCAAACTGTGCCCTGGCCTGTACTGAGTATCATCATGGACTCTATGACCTATGGGTAAGGATATATTTTTAACCCTCTGAAGAGCAGGTTTTTTTTTGGAATGTTTTTTTTTTTGTCTTCAAAATTCCAAGTCAGTGTTCTAGAACTCTGTTGCTTTCAGTTTACCAGCAGTGATTGTGACATCAGCATAGAATGTTCAGTTAAGAACGTTATATGTTCAGTTCAGTTAAGAACATTCCAATCACATACACATACATAGGGGGCGACATAACTCAGTTGGAGGATTGCCGGTTCGATCCCCGCCATGGGCGTGTCAAAGTGTCCCTGAGCAAGACACCTAACCCCTAACTGCTCTGGCGAATGAGAGGCATCAATTGTAAAGCGCTTTGGATAAAAGCGCTATATAAATGCAGTCCATTTACCATTTACATACTTACGTGTGAGCACCTTAAAAAGGTTAAGACTGCCTGCAATTCAGTCATCCCTCAGAGAGGGCTCAATGGAGCCTCCTAATCAATCAGGTCAATGGTGCCTTCTGCGCAGTCAGTTATCACATCGACCCTCCCCCCAGTAATCTCCATCAATTACCAATAATTACACAGTTAATTGACACCCCTGCTGTTTTCAGTGCAACAGATTTGCAGCTGATGATTTTTTTTTTTTTTTAATTGAAGTTGAGCAGTAAGATTTTTACTTCCTAAGTAATTGGGAAATGGGCCTACAGGTAAAATGAGATCATATGACTCGCACAAAAGTTGTGAGGCTAATCACAACAATGAAATAGCTTGTAGCAGTTCAGGCTTAAACAAAAGGGCTAAAACAGAGTAACAGAAACGCAATAAAAATGCAAGATTTAAGCTTGCGGTTAAATTTGATCACAGTCAGTCTTACTGGTCGCCTCTGTCTATTCTTTGGTGGGGTTTAGTGTAAATCTGTCTGTTGGCAGGGATGCATCTTTATTTTTTTCCACCTCTGTTTCCTCTAGCTTTGCTGGCTGTAATTGATGCAGGGAATCACCAGATATGGATGTAAATACCCTCAAATTAAAGCTGACAGTCTGCGCTTAAACTTCATATTGTTTTATTTCAAATCCAATATCCTGGAGTACAGAGAGAAAAAAAACATAAATAAAATAGTGTCACTGTCCATATATTTTTGCATTTCACTGTGTTGTGTGCGTGCGTGTGTGTGTGTGTGCGTATGGGGAGATCTACAAAACGTGGTCGCATTTTGGGGGTCACAAAGTCTCCAAATCTACCATCACAAACCTCCTCTAGTGGTAACCAACACTGCTCCTGGAGATCTACCGTCCTGTAGGTTTTCCCTCAAACCCAAACAAAGCACATGTCCTTCAGCAGCTAGAGATCTTGTTGCATTGGCTAATTAGCAGAGTCAGGTGTGCCAAATTTGGATCTGGGTTTAAATGAAAACCAACAGCATGGTAGTTCTCCAGGAACAGGGTTGGTTTCCATTGCACACTGCAGTTTTGGAAGGAGTTCAAGAAAAAAAAAAAAAAAAAAAAAAAAAAAAAAAAAAAAAACTCTACTGAGGGCAATCAACAAAAAAAAAAAGTTTCTGGAAGCTGGCAAATTTATATTCAAGTGATGCACAACTCAGGTCCTGGACGGCCATCTTTTAGGATGCACTTGCAGTCTGTGGCTGTAGCTGGTGCTCATTACAAATGGAAGATCAAGATATGGATTGAGCTGATTTTAAAAAAAAGATCTGAAGTTGGCACAAAATCCCGAAACGGATCGGCCCTTATGGTGCACCCCTGTCGTATTGGAACCTTGATTGAAAGCTGATGTTTTTGGTCAGATGAGACTAAACTGAAGTATTTTTTTATTTTTTTGGCCGAGCACACAAGCTGTGGGTTTTCATGTCAAAAGGGGGACACTGAAAAGAATATCATACCTACAATTAAGTATGATTGTGAATTCGATGTTATGCGGTTGTTCTGCATGTACTGAAAACTCCAGCACGTAACAAGATACTTTGGCCAAACTCCTGGTGTATCTCCACCAGGAAGCCACAAATAGCGAGACAATGATCCCAAGAATACCGCAGAATAAAGAAACAGTTATCTTATGACAGAAAACGGTCTCCAGACTTAAACACGATCACACATTTGTGGTCTGAGTTGAAGGAGGCAATCCACATGCACAGATCAAAGAAATGGATAAAGATCTCCCCCAGAATCTTCACCCATCTCATAAAACACTAGAACATGAGCCATTAGCGTTATCTACGCAAAAAGTACTGAAAACAGGGGTATTTATATTTGGGGAAATTAATATATAATTTGAGTATTTGATTGAGCTGGTTGATTCCATTGACTCATTATCATAGAATATTTTTAATGTTTGAGAATTTAAATGGAGCTCAGTACTTGTATTGTTGAACACTTGTACTGTTGTCTTATGTATGTATAAATGTGTGCGGCTGTGTATTGCAATATTTTATTTTTAGTTTACATGCGCACATGCACGTGCACGTGCACGTGCACATGCACACGCACACACCAAAGGCTATGCCAGTGGTTTAGGATTTCATCTTGTAGTTCACATAGAACTATTTCCCTGAAAATTTTGAACATCTGTGAACATTTCCAGTTTTGAAGAAAATGCAAGAAGGGGGCTTTGGTGTGGGGACAAACAATCTTTGAAGCCATTTCTTCCCCCCAAGATAATCCCTAACTTCTGGGAGAAGGACACAGCCCTTCCCTTCAACACAGCTTGCATAGTTTCTCTCTGGTTTTTTATATTCCTTTCTGGGTGTTTTATTAAAATAAAATCTTTTTTTTTTTTTTACATGAATACTGCCATAATTGTCATGTGTCCCCAGGACTGACTTTGATGTCCAAGCAAAATAGTTTTCACCCACATTTGTTCCTTAACTTCATTCATATTACAGGCGTTTTGCGTTTTTTCATAAACTTTGTTTTAAGCCGATTTGGAGCAATTTTCCAAATTGGGGGTCATTTTTCTGTCACGTTTTGGCCTCGCACCCAGAAAAGATTCACCTTCTTTGATTAATGTCACACACAATCGCATTATTGTCAGACGTGCGCGTCCGTGTCATTCATGAGAGGAGAAAAAGAAAGGGGATCCATCCATCCATCCATCCATCCATTATCTATACCCCCTGGTCCTGGGCAAGGTTGCTGGAGCCTATCCCAGCATGCATTGGGCAAAAGGCAGGATTACACCCTGAAAAGGCCACCAATCTATCGCAGGGCACGCACGCCATTCACTCACACACCCATACCTAGGGGCAAAATTAGAGTCTCCAATTAGCCTACCTGCATGTCAGTGGAGGAAACCGGAGCACCTGGAGGAGACCCATGAGAGGGGGGGGGGGGGGGGGGGGTTATTCTGGGAATTTATACCGAGCATACGAGTGACAGGAGAACAGGACAGACGTAATCTCTGAAATATTATTCCGCTCATTCACACCCAAGGAAAAGTAAAAGCCGTCACACTGTCAGCGCTATGTTCTCAGAGGATTCATCACGATGTACTTAAATGACGAAAAAGCTAAAACAAAAGTTGAAATAGCAAAGCCAGATTCCACATCAGATTAGCATCACACAGGTCATTAAGTCTTTCAGCTCTACAGACTTCCCATGTAAATGCAAAAAGTATAGGAATGAGTCAGTTTTAAACAAACACCAAATGGTTTTTGAGACAAATCGTCATCTTGAAATATGCAATCTGAGGTTAACATCTGATTGCAATGTGCATTCAATTTGGTCCACAATATTAAATGGAATGTATCGGTTACAAAAGAAAAGCATATCTAGTATATAATTTTGATTTATCTTGCTTAAAGTTAAATACAACAGCAGATCCTTGGTAATTTAACAAAATATGTTACTAACCAATACATACAACCCGTGATCTACAGGAGTTATTCTGTTGTTTGAAGGATACATTAAAAATGATTTGCTCTAGGTCTGCTAGTAATATGGTGCAGTATACACCACTCCCAAATTAAAGTTTTGAAACCACTTTTTAGCATAACTGTACCAAAGAGAATCAATTACAAGAGACAATGCCTGTTCGCAATTACATTATTATATTTGTGTGGACCAAGAGACTCTTTAGATCTAAAGGTGGCATGCCATTATAAAATATGTATACATAAATATATCAAGGGTCACTGAAGATAGAAACAAAGGAAAAATTGGTCCACCGCACCTTGTTCAGGTACTTTGTGCGTTGCAGAACTGCAAGCACACGCATACGTTATAGCATTTTATATAACCCAAGAGCAGGCGTTCGCTTACAAGCGAACTGAAACGGCCCACCAGATGCTGACGCTTGGACAGCCCTGTATAAATATACTTTTGTTTAGTGAATATTGGACACACAGCTGCCTGCCCCGGTTTATAAATATTTGTCTCTCCCACGTTCCAACCGTATTTCACCGAGAGATACACAATCCCTCGGCTGCTCAAACTCAAACAGAACTGCTCATAATTGGCTATTGTTACCATGACTGATCACGAGTGATTCTTGCGCTTGAAGGATGAGGTTCAAACGTGTCACTCAAACAGGAGAGATAAGAGAGCAGGGGGGGGGGGGGGGGGGGGGGGGTGCATTTAAGCGCACACTAGGGCTATCACATTTACATTAAAAATTCCGTTATTTCCCGAACATTTAAAAAAAAAATTTTGAACTGTTAAAAAATAACATTCTAATATGTAGAGTGCTGGCACAAATATTGGACTGTGCTCAAAGAAAGTTCAGTTTTTACTTTAAACTTTTACCTGTGCACGCTCTTGTGCTGTTGTTATTCTCAGAACCATTTTCGTCTGTAAAAAATGTATTTGAAACGGTCATCATCTTGACCGTGAAAGGCAGTGGCATTATATGACCATCAGCACTTTGAAATAAAGCATACAAGCCAAAAAAGTCTCTGAAAAAAATCCGGACCATTTGTGTCGATGCTGACTGTGGCCAGGCAGTTCCACAGGGCAAAGGGCAATTAATTACATCGCCACGGGTACAGGAGGGTTCATTCGGCTAGGGGTCTGCGTTTCATCGCTATCTAGGGACCCCTGCTGGTCGAACGGGCGCCCACAGGCTATATGTTAAAGCAGCAAATGTAAGGTCATCTTTAAAAAAAAAAAAAAAATAATTTAAACGTGCAGAACTTGCCTCAACTCAATTGGATCGCTGCAGAATGAGAATGTTGGGTCAATATCAAATAAGGGTTTAATTGTTAAAAAAACACCAGAGATGTCCAGTCTTATCTGAAAATTGCCTTTATGGGTACAGGTTTTTGTTTTAGCCCAGCACTAAGGCACCTGAATCAATTACTTCAATCAGAACTGCGATAAGGAGCATCAGTTGTGTCAGTGCTGGGCTAAAACAAAAAAAAACGGTGCCCACACCGGCCCTTTTCGGATATAATCAGACACCTTTGATCTAGACTATGCTGCTACACACTGCATAAGACCCAAACGTAGTAATAGTATCGTGAGAACTACAAAAATACTCGCTGTTCAAATTGATACTTTCCCTGTCCTCTTTTCTACTTCTGTTGTCTGATTGTTATTATATATATTTTTATTGATATAGCACTTTCAAGCACAGAGCACGAAGTGCTCTCCAAAGCAGATAAAATTAAGGTATGAAATTATAACACAAGGGCTACAATAAAAGCAGCTTAAAAGGGAAGAACAAACAGCAAATAAAACAAGCAATGTACAAAATGGCAATAATAAAACACTAAGAATAAAACAAAGAGAAGGAATAAGCACAGTAAAAGTCAAAACACAATAAAACAATAGTCTCGATGTCAACCGGGACGAATGAGTTCCTTGGACGCGTTAGTAAAGTCTTTTTCTCCATAGATTAGGGTCCCAGTCAACCCTGTTCCAGGAGATCTACCGTCCTGTAGGTTTTCACTCCAACCCTAACAAAGCACACCTCATTCAACAGATAGAGATCTCATTGCGGTGGTTATTAGTAGAATCTGTTTTGTGAAATTAGGGTTTAAATGAAAACTGACTGGACGGTAGATTGGGAGTTTAGGGGCACAGCTCAGGGAGTTGTTGTGTGGCAGAGGTTTTGGGGCACAGCTCAGGGAGTTGTTGTGTAGCAGGGGTTTAGGAGCACAGCTCAGGGAGTTGTTGTGTGGCAGGGGTTTAGGGGCACAGCTCAGGGAGTTGTTGTGTAGCAGGGGTTTAGAAGCACAGCTCAGGGAGTTGCTGTGGAGCAGGGGTTTAGGGGCACAGCTCAGGGAGTTGTTGTGTAGCAGGGGTTTAGGGGCACAGCTGAGGGAGTTGTTGTGTAGCAGGGGTTTAGGAGCATAGCTCAGGGAGTTGTTGTGTGGCAGGGGTTTAGGAGCACAGCTCAGGGAGTTGCTGTGCAGCAGGGGTTTAGGGGCACAGCTCAGGGAGTTGTTGTGGAGCAGGGGTTTAGGGGCACAGCTCAGGGAGTTGTTGTGTAGCAGGGGTTTAGAAGTACAGCTCAGGGAGTTGCTGTGCAGCAGGGGTTTAGGGGCACAGCTCAGGGAGTTGTTGTGTAGCAGGGGTTTAGGGGTACAGCTCAGGGAGTTGTTGTGTAGCAGGGGTTTAGGGGCACAGCTCAGGGAGTTGTTGTGTAGCAGGGGTTTAGGAGCACAGCTCAGGGAGTTGTTGTGTAATGGGGTTTAGGGGCACAGCTCAGGGAGTTGTTGTGTGACAGGAGTTTAGGAGCACAGCTCAGGGAGTTGCTGTGTGGCAGGGGTTTAGGAGCACAGCTGACATTACTCACAGAAGATTGAAAAAGCCTCATTGAAACGATGTGCTAGTTTAAGAGTAGAGAAAGCAGAATACATTGGAGTGTACATTAAGAATGAGCGGAGAAAAATTAATACCAAACAACGGCTCAGAAGATGCACAGCACAGTCCAAACAATAAGTAGACAGCGTGTCAAAACACAGAGAAGCAAGAGGAGAAACTGACATCGCAACCCCCTGACACGCTCCAGACGAAGCTGCATTCTTCGACGAGCGCATTTTTCAATTCCTCGAGGCTGCTGGGGGTTTACGACCCCCGAGCAAATCTGCACACTTCACTTAAACCAAGATCCCTTCGGACTCGATTCCAGGATTTTTACAAAAAAAAAAAAAAAAAAAAAAAAACGTTTTTCTCCTGAACTGGTCGATTACAAATTATCTGCACAAGAAAACAGGGCTGGAAGGCCACTGAGGGAATTCTGGGAGCGAGGTGAGAAGATCTTTCCAAACACTGCACAGAAAAGCAAAATGGCTGCCGTCCATTCCAACCAACTCCGCCAACGCAGAAAGACACGTCCCTCTTCATCCTCACAATCGGCACTGTCAAGCAACGACAGGGGGATACTGTTAAAGAAATGACCCTGATTAAATTAAGTCACAAAATTTAAACCTTACACTTTCATTTAATTTCAGTTCATCCATTTTAATGTACCTCGTTGTTTTTTAATGATCCCCTGCCACCACCCATTTTATTGTAGGCTTTGAATATCTTTTTTTTTTTGTCGAGGAGATATAACTGCACTTTCTGAGTGTGTGAGCTCCTTCCCACAGATAAAAAATAATAATGAAGACAGCATAACGCTATATTAATATACTACCACTCAGGGCCGGCTGAGGGTCATTCATGTTGGGGGTGGTGATGGGGGGGGGGGGCAGTTTGGCACCAAGCATCCAAAGAGAGGGCAGATGGGGAATACTTCTCAGGGACAGTTGTAGGCATAGACAACATAGACAAGGGGGGGTGACACAAGTGGGCAGGGGGAATTGGGGGGGGCGCAAAGCATTATGGGGTGGGAGGGTCATGTGTCACGTTCATGATAGTCAACGACAAAACCCCCACTGCCACGGTCCACAATCACTACCACCCCCCCCCCCCCCCCCAATTTTCAAGGAAAAAAAGGCTTCAGCCGTCCCAACAACCATACATGCCCATGGGTTCCAATGACCACACCGAATGTAACACACCACAGAGTAACACTGCTGTCAATCACAGTTAATTGGCACTCAACTTCCCATCGTGTGTGACTGGGGAGGTGTCATGTGATAATTACCCAACACGTGTGAACACTGACAGCTCAGCTGGCCTCATGCTGACAGATGATGGAAATTCTGGACAGAAAACCGCTTCGGAAACTTGCGTACGAGTGCTGATTGTCAAAACTCTTTTATCGCGGACACATGCGGCGAATTCGTTTAATGACTCGCATGTGCAGCGGTGTTTGTAATTGCGATTTTGTTCCTTCAAAGTTTTCAAGTCAGTTTTCATGCGGGGTTTCTGGTATTTTGTCCAAATCCCTGCTTGTGCATTTATGTACGTATACATGTGTGTGCGCGCGTGTATGCACGCATGTACGTGCGAACACCAACTATATTGTGTGTTTGAATGAAATGAAAGAGAATGTGTTCTTTGCCCACATTTCATATTTACTAAGTACATTCATTTACATATGTAAGATATACACGGTAGTCTCATATTTTGAATATGGACAGGAATATATTCCATATTTTGAACAGAATCCTGGAGAAACTGGAGATAAAAATCCCACCCAAGCATACAAGCCAACTCTAGTATCTAGCTGAACCCTATAGGCTGTAAGATCACAAACATGTGATTAGAATGTTCAGAACATTCTGATGCTGATGTCACAATCACTACTGGTGACTGAAAGCAGTGGAGTTCTAGAACACGGACTTAGAATTTTGGAAAGAGAAAAAAAACCCTACTCTTCAAAGGGTTAATATCCGCACTCCCTCTCCGCCTCAGCCATAGGGTGAAAATTCAAATTCAAAATGGCGGGCAAGCACTGCATGCGGGACACTGGCGGTGGTTAGCTTCCCACATCACTGCAAGCACTATGTGGAAGATTGTGGAAAGTGCGATATAAATGTGATTCATTATTACTGTCCGTTAAAAGAGGAGGGAAAATATGAAGTGAGAACTCTGGTCTCAGAAGCTATTCCTAGGATAGCTGGAGTTGCTATTGGCTACCCGAGAGTTTACTTGGCTGTAAAATTTATGGATGTGAACTACAGGGAGGAAAGAGTAAAGAGAGTTTTTTTTTTTCAGTCCAAGATCTATTACAACAAATGCACAACCCTCACACTGCTGAATGTGTTTCAATCATTTCAGTTTATTGCAGGAAATTAAAGGTTTGGCTGAAGTTCAGTGTTTTTTTCCCCTTCTCATAAAGAGTCCGTGCAACAACCAGAATTGATTTCTCTTCACAGGCTTTTAATGAATTTGTCATTGATCCAGTGATCTAAAGAAGTCTGCTTAGCAAAATTAATACGCAGAGCATTTATTATGCTTAATTATGCTGCATTTGTGTTGCTTTATAATTAGAACTCCAGTGCTTTGGTGGAAACACTTTGAGATGAGCCCACAGAAAATAAACTGAGGTTTGGCACAAGCGGTAAACGTCGAGACTTTAATTCCAGGCTTTTCTCTCGTAGTTCTGCTCAGCCTGTTATTACGTTGATTTATTTTAGCGAAATCGTCCATAAAATAGCGAACAGAACGTTGCCATTTTGCGCTAGCTCTCAATCATGGGAAGTCCAGGGTGTTGATGGCCGTTGAACTTGGAAAGCAAAGTGGAAGGGGCCACCTTCGTAAGCCATAAAACGATATTTTTAATATACTTTTGGAAGAACGTAAGCACAAGTTGCTGAAACAGCACTCAAGAATCTAAACCAGGGGTGTCCAATCTTATTCGAAAAGGGCCGGTGTGTGGGTGCTGGTTTTTGTTTTGGCCTGGAACTAAGACACCCGATTTTATTCATCAAGGTCTTGATTGAAGAGCATGAGTAGTTATAGTTAAATTAGGGGCATTTGTGATAGGCTAAAACAAAAACCCACAACCACACCGGCCCTTTTCAGACTGGACACCCCTGCGGTAAACTTTTTGGCAATTAGGAGTGGGGAGGGGGGAGTGTGGTCATACGGTAGACAAAATGGTCACCATTTCTGAACACAGAGCAAGAAATCAACCAGCTTGTATTTATTAACTGATGATTTATTTATGTGCATTTATAACACTGGTGCTAACATGGAACACGCCTACCATCTGAAACTGCATCCAGTTCAACAACGCCTGTTTCAGTCAAACACAGAGAGGGTTGGTATGGACTGAAATTTCACTTTCAATGTTATTTGAAGAAATGTAAAATTAAATTAAATTTCATTAATTGATGTGTACAATTACGTTGTTTCTCCATATTACTATATTTTACTCAACCCGATTCTAAATTAGTGTGAGACTCAATCAATAATTTATGCCTTTAGCAATTATTTTTGTAAATACATTTTTGAAATATGTCCCACCATGTTGTTTTGCTAAAATAAACGGGTTCTTCATGTACTGGAAGTATTGTTCAGTTCAGCATTTTAATTTAGCTTATTAGAAGAGTTTTAAAATGCATTTCCCAAATTGTTTGTCTATACACTATACAAAGCATAAAGCTATGCACTGTAAGTGTCATTAGTCCGGCTTCAGCAACATTTGTGCTCAACTCTGACTTATAAATAATTGTGAGTGCTCTTTTTTTCCCTTCACAAAAGGGCCAGTTCTGTAATCACCCAAATTAACTCGCCACTCACTGTGTGCGGCTCAAAGGAGCCAAAATAAAAACTGAGAGAATGTAGGAAAAAAACCTGGAGTTGTGTGGCCCAGTAATGACTGTGCCCCATAAAGGACTGTGTTAAAACCCGCAGCTGCCCGTTTCCTGCGTACATGTACACACAAGTGCTCCTGTCTGGGACTGTGCCCCACTGACCAAGTCTTTAGGCTTTAGCCATGAGCTGCCCACCCCCCCCCCCCCCCCCACTACCCTGCATACCCCCACCCATCGCCCTCACCCCTAATACCACCCCCACCCCCATAAGGAAGTTCCCCTCTGTCTGACAGGAAACAGAGCAGGGTGCTCCAGTGATCCGCACCTGACCCAGTCGCGTTTCGGGGAGTGACGCAGGGCCCCAAATTTCCTCAGGCACGGCGGGAATCCGCCGCGTTCGGAAAGGGGGGGGGGGGGCGGGCGAGCGGCGAGAGAACCGCGTTAGAGGTGCGCATGAGAGTGACGTCGTAAAGTCAGTCATGTGCCAGCCCGTCCCGGTCCTCCCTACCGGTAACGAATCTGGGTCAGCGGGAGAGAGGTTACCTTCAAAGGGTCGGCCTTCGCCAGCGGGACAGTCAGGTTTTTTTTTTTTTTTTTTTTTTAATAAATAAAAAAAACCTGGTCTGAGGAGCCCCGCGACGAGGCTGGAGCACAGCTGCACAAGCCATCACGGAATTCTTCCGAAAACCCTCAAGTTCCCCCCCCCCCCCACCCCCCCCCCCGCCCAGGCGAGCAGATGACTGACTTTACGACGTCACTCAGCACACTTCCAATGCTTTTTGTGCATGCGTCACTTAACCGTGGGGGCAATTAATGGCTTGTTATATATACCTCTGCTGGTTTATCTCTCATGTTTAATGAGGGGGGTGGGGGGGGGGGGAGGGGGGGGCAGGATGTTTTTAGAAGCCGGAGTGGTAACGAGGTCAACGAGCTTTAAGGAATCCACCACAGCACATGGTAAAACCTGGAAAAACCTTTTTAAAAAATACAGCAAAGTTTGTTTTATTTCTGGAAAGTAAAAAATCCGCACAAGCGGAAATCCCATAAAACCACACCCAAGGCCCATAGGCCACAGGGCCCTCTTTTGAGAGGGCACCTCCTTAAATTTACCCAGCAGTGACTTTATTAGTCAGCTGGCTTCTGCCGCTCTGAGGTTAATGGCGGTGGCTACAAGCCACTGCTGTTCGCCCTAAACACAACCAGCCTGCTGTGTGCCCTCAACACAACCAGCCTGCTGTGTGCCCTCAACACAACCAGCCTGCTGTGTGCCCTCAACACAACCAGCCTGCCGTGTGCCCTCAACACAACCACCCTGCTGTTCACCCTCAACACAACCAGCCTGCTGTGTGCCCTCAACACAACCAGCCTGCTGTGTGCCCTCAACACAACCACCCTGCCGTGTGCCCTCAACACAACCAGCCTGCTGTGTGCCCTCAACACAACCAGCCTGCTGTGTGCCCTCAACACAACCAGCCTGCTGTGTGCCCTCAACACAACCAGCCTGCTGTGTGCCCTCAACACAACCACCCTGCTGTTCGCCCTAAACACAACCACCCTGCTGTGTGTCCTCAACACAACCAGCCTGCTGTGTGTCCTAAACACAACCAGCCTGCTGTGTGCCCTCAACACAACCAGCCTGCTGTGTGCCCTCAACACAACCAGCCTGCTGTGTGCCCTCAACACAACCAGCCTGCTGTGTGCCCTCAACACAACCAGCCTGCTGTGTGCCCTCAACACAACCAGCCTGCTGTTCACCCTCAACACAACCAGCCTGCTGTGCCCTCAACACAACCACCCTGCTGTGCCCTCAACACAACCAGCCTGCTGTTCACCCTCAACACAACCAGCCTGCTGTGCCCTCAACACAACCACCCTGCCGTGTGCCCTCAACACAACCAGCCTGCTGTGTGCCCTCAACACAACCAGCCTGCTGTGTGCCCTCAACACAACCAGCCTGCCGTGTGCCCTCAACACAACCAGCCTGCTGTGTGCCCTCAACACAACCAGCCTGCTGTGTGCCCTCAACACAACCACCCTGCTGTGCCCTCAACACAACCACCCTGCTGTTCACCCTCAACACAACCAGCCTGCTGTTCACCCTCAACACAACCAGCCTGCTGTGCCCTCAACACAACCAGCCTGCCGTGTGCCCTCAACACAACCAGCCTGCCGTGTGCCCTCAACACAACCAGCCTGCTGTGTGCCCTCATCACAACCAGCCTGCTGTGCCCTCAACACAACCGGCCTGCCGTGTGCCCTCAACACAACCAGCCTGCTGTGTGCCCTCAACACAACCAGCCTGCTGTGTGCCCTCAACACAACCAGCCTGCTGTGTGCCCTCAACACAACCAGCCTGCTGTGTGCCCTCAACACAACCAGCCTGCTGTGTGCCCTCAACACAACCAGCCTGCTGTGTGCCCTCAACACAACCAGCCTGCCGTGTGCCCTCAACACAACCAGCCTGCCGTGTGCCCTCAACACAACCAGCCTGCTGTTCACCCTCAACACAACCACCCTGCTGTGCCCTAAACACAACCAGCCTGCTGTGTGCCCTCAACACAACCAGCCTGCCGTGTGCCCTCAACACAACCAGCCTGCTGTGCCCTCAACACAACCAGCCTGCTGTGTGCCCTCAACACAACCAGCCTGCTGTGCCCTCAACACAACCAGCCTGCCGTGTGCCCTCAACACAACCACCCTGCTGTGTGCCCTCAACACAACCAGCCTGCTGTGCCCTCAACACAACCAGCCTGCTGTGTGCCCTCAACACAACCACCCTGCTGTGCCCTCAACACAACCAGCCTGCCGTGTGCCCTCAACACAACCAGCCTGCTGTGCCCTAAACACAACCAGCCTGCTGTGCCCTCAACACAACCAGCCTGCTGTTCACCCTCAACACAACCAGCCTGCTGTGTGCCCTCAACACAACCAGCCTGCCGTGTGCCCTCAACACAACCAGCCTGCTGTGTGCCCTCAACACAACCAGCCTGCTGTGTGCCCTCAACACAACCAGCCTGCTGTGTGCCCTCAACACAACCAGCCTGCTGTGTGCCCTCAACACAACCACCCTGCTGTGGCCAAGTCTGTATTTCAATAGGACAAAATAATGGAGTCTCACATGTAGACTAAACTTTATCTATGTCAAGAAACAGCTCGACATGAGGATATAGTACTGTTGATGAGCCTTAAGCTAGAGTGGGGTTCACAGGGAGCATTATTTTTTTAAAATAAAACATAAAACTTTTTTTTTTTTTATGGAATGTTAAATAGTGCTGTGGCATGTTCACGTGCGCTGCTGCACCTTCCTCAGTCACAGAAAAGCACACGCAAGCACAGGCTCCTCCCCTCCCCTGTAAGGCGTGACGTCATCCTCCGCCTCCTTTCACGCCGCAGTCCGCTGCAGTCATAACCCACTCCAGTCCAGCAGCCCATGTCCTGTGTGAACTCACTGCATCCCCCCCCCCCCAATGTGATGAACTGACAGGTAGCGGGATGCGGCACTGAGGGCCATATCCAGCTCAGCTCTTGCATTACAAGTGTTTAAGTGCACGATTTTATCCAGGTTGACTTACGCAACCTTTTGCATATTTACTTTTTTTTTTTTTTTTTAAACATAGTACCCATTCATTCAGCTGGATGTATATGCAAAGGTGATGCAGGTTAAGTACCTGGGCTCACAGGTACACCGGCAGTGACACCCGACTTTAGGCTACAAGCTCGCCTCCCCACACACTGCCGCACCCGACGAGCCAATCGGAGCGAAGCCTCTCGCTCCGTTCACAGACGAGCTAAGCTAGCTCAGCGGCGCTAATCCGCACACGAAGCTCGTTTTCACACGCCAGACCCCGCGGCGTGAGCTTCCTCCCGAGCGGCGGGCGCGGACACATGACCCAACGACCCTCGCATTAAACATCACAGCGGACTCCGGACCGAGCCGCTCACCCGTCTCCAGGCCATCGGCCAGGATTTCCCCGCCTCTCCACGGCTCCTGGGCTGGTTTCTTCTCCTGACGCGCTGCTCAATTGCCGCTCTCTTCCTCCTGCAAGCTCTCCCGTGCTTTTAAACTTCGCTGCGCTCAAACCTAGATGAACTAACCAACAGGTCTACTCAAGGCAACATGCGCTACAGGCCGTTATATCGTTGCTTTTCTTCTTCATAAATGCAAACATATACTTTCGGTTTCAGTTGGGTTGGGGTTGGAATACACTCTTGACTTTCCAAGCTGTTTGTGGCTGTTCTGCATGCCGATTCTTTTCTCCCCCCAGTCATACATTTCCTGATTTACTGCGTGCTTGGGATCGTCGTACTGTTTTGCACTATCCACTTTCAGCTAAGCTTTAGGTGTCAGACAGATGGTCACACCTATTCACACACGGCTTCTTCATGTTGGTGTATTTCTGGTGGAATAAAATAACGACCAAGTCAAATAATTATACTTCATATGAGGGCAGATTTATCTACTGCAAGGAATTGGTGAGAACTAGACAAGGATTAGTTATGTCCTGATATGCAAAAACAGAATTGAAAGATGATGTACTATCACTGTACGTGTGATAATAAAAACTCCCCTTCTGAAATTTTTGGTTCCTTTTCCTGGGATTGCATGATCACACGCCTTGAAGCCAAAGTGAAGAAATTTTAATGTGTTTTGATACAAAATGAAAAGATTGCCAATTTCCACAATTTTCAAACTGCTATCATCATCAAAGCTGCAATTTTGTCCCATGTTTCCTTTCGACATATTTTATGTGGTTAATACTGGGGTCGACCTCAAATGAACTGCTGTGATATTCTAATGGGCACTATTTCACACTCATTGCAATAATGTTTTTTATATATATATCTGCAAACGTATCTTCAAAGCATGGTCAGGCAGTCGTCCTGAAACATTTAAGCCAGTCACATTCAGTACTTCTGCATGTTGTAGAATTGTTTACGTCGTACTCTGAGAACTCTGGGATATTGGTTTTGTCTTTAGTTTTCCATCCATCCATCCATCCAATTATCTATACCCACTTATCCCGGTCAGGGTCGCAGGAGGTGCTGGAGCCTATCCCAGCATGCATTGGGGGGAGAGAGGCAGGAATTCACCCAGGAAGGAAGAGTCATAGCCAACGGAGGCATGAGCTCCTAACGCTCAGACTGGGTGAACTTTGACCTCAGGCTGTGGCCATGTAGTTTCAGCACTGTGTTGGGGGTTGTTCCCCCGGTTAACGGGGAAAACAAAAATTACTTGCCGTGTTTTTGTTTTCTTTCCGTTTTTCCATTTTCTGCACATAATTTTTTGGTTTGTTGCAGTGTGTGGCTTGTTCAACTGGTCAGACAGAGAACAACGATTCTGCATCTTCTTTTAAAATTTATTTATTAAAAGGGCGTACAAAAATGGCCCCTGGATTCAATCTGTCATCAGCTCATTTTAAGGGGACAGTACAACGTAAGCACACAACCCTGCTGAGGTTCAGCACTTGTGTGACCTCTCTGCACCCCTGCAGTCCACAGGACTCTTTTCCTGAGCTCTCATGAGTTCGCTTATTTTTAGCGGTGACATCATCGCCCCCCCTGCCTCCCCCCCGCCCCGCCCCTCCCGCTGAGACATTCCGTCACCTCTCTCTCTCTCTCTCTCTAAGCACAAATTATTGCGAGAGGCCGTGATATGATTTACTGTTCCTTTGGCTGCACTTCCCAAACACTTACAGTGGCCTTTCATTAAGCACTGCAGTGAGTGGGTGAGTGGGTGGGTGAGTGAGTGAGTGAGTGAGTAGGTGAGTGTGAGTGAGTGAGCGAATGAGTGTGTGTGTGCGCGAGTGAGTGAGTGTGTGTGTGTGTATGTGAGAGTGAGTGACTGACTGACTGAGTGAGTGAGCAAGCATGCGAATCAGTGAGTGTGGTTGTGTGCGTGTGTGTGCGTGAGTGAGTGAGTGAGTGTATTTATGGGGATACACAACCTTGAGTCTACATGTACAGAGCACGTATGTCTCTGTGTGTTCAGAGGCATGCATGCATGCGTCTGTTTGGGAAGTGCCCATGTGCATGCACATGTGAATACACACACAGTCATGCACAAGCGGCGGTACGTGTGCAAGGATGCACGTATGTGCACGAGCCCTCTTGTGCACGCACCCATGCATGCACATGCATTCATGTGTATATCCATGTGGGCTTGCACAGATACATGCAAGCATGCATGTACCTGCTGGCCAGAATCTATGACAAAAGGATCAAGCTGTGAATCGACGACAGGAGAGGAAGAGTCGGTGTGTGAAGTCAGTGTTTTAACGGCAAAAAAAAAAACCAATCGGTGCGAAGCTGCTAAAAGCCTCACGTCCAGCTGCTCCGCTCTCCCAGAGCGCACGTGTTACACTGCACACTGAGGCTGAACGGCAGACAACCGCTGGCGTGTTCTCAGACAGACAGAATTCCTATTCAACTATGCAAATGTTTCTTACTGTATAATTTAACGAGTGATAAAACAGCCATCCGAATTTTCCACATGTGTACGTACTCGTTTTCTTGACAAGTGCTGGCCACGGACGCGGAGGAAATATGCAGAGAAGTCAAATGACTCAGAGGAGGCTCAGAGGAGGACCGTGAGGAATCAGCGATTTTTAAAGTGTTCATTTAAAAGTGTTCACTAAGCCAACGAGAGAAAGATGTATGCTTGCCATTAACGGAATTATAAATATGAAAAACATCTCCATTTGACAAAAATACTCTAATTTCCCTATTTAAAAAAAACGTGTATGTATGTGCATGTGGGTGTGTTTGCATGTGTGTGTTTGAGTAGCCCTAAACACGTGCATGCATGGTACGTCTAGGTTTATGAGTTTGTACGCGTTTGTGTGCGTACGCATGCCTGCATAGATTGTCTGACCTCCAGCATTTTTTTTCCAACTTTATTCAGACAAGTGCAAAGCAGTCAGGACAAAGGGATACAGACAGAGGTGTGATACTGACAAAGTTCGTACACACCCTAGAGACTGCACCACCATCATAAAATCACTTTTGACAGACGGCCTATTAAATGGCCTCCAGAGTTTAGTTAGATAGCCGGCAGAACGTGTACAAATGACTGGAAACCATTTCTGAGATTGACAAAACCGTAACCAAACCAAATCAGTGGTAGAGATTCACATGTACAGGCCAAAACATGTACAGAGGAGCTGTAAATGTACTTTTTAGGTAGAACACAAAGAAACGGGCGGAAAAATCCAAAAATTACATTTAAAAATTGGCTGAAAAATGACTTTCCTGTGTACTTTCAAATTGCAGAATCTGAACAGAGGGACATATCTGTCAATCCTTTGAGATGCTGTTTAAAGCTTTGAAATCCCCACACAAACACACCAAAAAATAAATAATAATCAATTTAATGTGACACACTAAAGATAGCTAGCGTGCCAACTACCTACAGACAGAACACACAGCTGCCTGCCAACTGGGGAGCTACCAAAAGAACATCAGATAAGCCGGTGCAGACCCCTAGTTGTTTGACTAAATAGAAGAGTACGACAGCTTGAACAATTCATTCATTTATTCAGACTCAACAGATGGTGTCTTTCGCCATTATTTACTTCTGTAGCTAATCTATTTGTCCCAATTTTGCTGAACTGTGTCGAGCGAAAGTTGCCATTTTCCGTTTTCCGTAAACAGCGCATTCAGAAAGTACTGACCCCCTTGAACTTTGACGTTTTGTCCCGTTACACTCTAAAATGGGCACACGCGGCCCTACGTGTCTTGCATAATGATTTAAACAAATCGTACATGACAAAGAAAAACACACTTTATTTCATTTTTTTATTTGTTATTTTTTATTTTAAGAGGTTTATTTGGTTTGTGGAATCGAAATTTCCCCGCATTCTGCTTTTGCTAAGTGGTTTAATGGCTATGGCTAAATGAACTGTGATTAATATACACAAGATTTTTCTGAGCCCATGCATAACGGTTTACATGACTGAATCTGTGGGAAAAAAATGCACTGGAAACACATGGTTCTGTATTCAAAGAAATAAAAGCCTCCACCACACTACCTGCCTCTTGGGACTGACTGCGAACTGTTCCGCCACCAGTGAAGCCATAAGGAACAGCGACCCCTACTGGAGCGGAGGTTCTACGCAGGTTTGATTGCCTGCATCTATAAATGCTAACAGCACTGTCTGTTGCTTGGCAACTGAAAAGAAGCAAGCTACCAACCTCAGGCTGCTAATGTCACCATGATAATTCGGATGTTTGTGTCACTGATCAATGATCTGTTGATCCGTTCGTCAGAAAGGATGACTGCAATTTCATGGTGAATTTAGCTTTTTTTTTTGTTGGTACTTAATAGCTAACTAAATTTGTTAACAGAAACCACTGAAATAAGCACTGATTACAGACTGACATTATAGATAACTGCCTAGCTATATTCCTATGGTTAGTTCATTTTCATTTTGCCATGAACCTCATTGTAAAGCAGGTGATAACACAGCAATAGTATTTCACAAGAAAACAAATTATGCAAAAATGTACACTGAAGCAAAATCCAGATGAACATCTTTGTACATGTTGTGAAAGACTATCCGTTGTAGAAAGTGACAGACAATAAAAATTGTGGTTTTGCTCACCCTCCACAGAAACCACAGCTCCACCCCTTGATTAAGATTTCAAGTAATTCTGCAAAAGCAAGCAGCCAAACGTCTCCCAAAAAAAAGTTAAGAAAAACAAGCAGCAACAGATGAAAGCAGAGCAGGAGGAATTAGCAGACATCACGGGGAGATGTGAATAACTGAACAAACAGTTCGGACAGGAGATCTCCAAACTCCTGGACTGCCTCAGCGTCTGCAGGTTTCCCTCTCAATCCTCAGCCAACCGAGGCCTTGCGCTTGGACCCTTTAGACAATCTACGCCTTCAATAAATCACAAAAGTGTTGAAACAAAGCAAAAAAAAATCATTCAACACGTTGGTCCCTCCAGGACCAACTTGAGTTTCAGATCCCAGGAGTTAACGTGAAGCAGGAGACCAGGCAAGGGAGGAGGAGGCCTGCTCAGATCCTGCTCAAAATGTTCTCTCAATGTTACGGGAATGTTTTTTTAATGTTACAACGTTGTCACAACATGGCTACAACACTGTGACAACATTTTTGCCTTTGCTGGAAGAGCCATGGGACACAGACAAGCTGGACAAGGATCAGCCAGATGACGATGCGCTAAATTCAAGAGGCTGCTGAGGATTTCGTCACAGAGGTGAACATCGTGTTGAAAAGACAAAGCGGTAACACGGGAGTACTTTCTGGGGGATGCTACGTCAAGCTAACCAGTGATGAACCAGCCAAGTGGAGGAGCAGATACTGTATTAGCCAAAAGCCAATACTATACGCTATTATAGCTCATACTGTATGCTATTATAACTAATACTATATGCTATTATAAAAAGCTCCTGACAAAAGCTCTGAAGTAGATTAAAAAAAGAAAACAGGATTGAGATTTCAGTCACCTGGTGCTGCTTAAAGAAGGGATGTATTGATTCTGTGGGTAATTCTCCAAAATATTGAACATTAAAGCAGAGAGGAGACTCCGGCATTCAATCAGACACCTGGCCGCAGGTTTAAGCAAAACGGCGCTCGCTGGCAGATTGGGCATGAAGCCAGCGAGCGCCAAGATTCAAGAGCCGTCAGGACAACACAAGAGTCAAAACCCACATCCAGAAACAACCATCACAGGGCATTAGCGAGATAAATGTCAAAACAAAACAAGCAAGCAGCTCCACAAGCAGATGCACAATGTCACAGACACAGAGATCATGAGCAGGATAAACGGCCAAAAAAAAAAAAAAAGCTTGAATGCGTACATCTGGACTGCGATACAAAATGGATCTGAAACATGAGCTGGGGGAAACCGCAGGAAAGTGGGTCTTTTAATTATTTTAAATTATCTTTCAACAATAACTCACTTGAATGATTTTTGCCATTATTTTCATTAATTGCTCAGACAAGAAAAAAGACAACATTTGAAAAGTAATCGGAGGGAAAACGTTTTTGGGCGGACAGGCGAAGAAACAGACAAAGCAAGCAGCCGTCACTTCGCAAGGCCCCACAGCCTGATTGGCCCCCCAGACTGCTCGGCCAATCACACGCTTGGTTACAAGCAGCGCACAGCTGGATGTACAATGAGCTCTGAATATGTGCAGCAGAAGGGACCGGTTTTCCAAGCGTGCGCTTAGTTGGACAACCAAACGCTCTCCCTGGGAAGAGTGGCAGCAAAAAGCCACGTGTCCTCCAGGAGCCAATGACATGCAGTGAGCACAGGGGAGTAGGAAGCAGGAAGTGATTGGGGATTGGACGAGACGACGGGGGGGGGGGCAAGGTGACCAATAGCTGTACCTCCCGCGGAGTTTCTCTCCACAAGGGGCCTAAGAGATCCCCTGCCCCCACCCCCACCAGGAGCTGTGGGATCATGGCTGAGAATATGCAGAATGTGTATTATGCATTATGCACGTACGACTCATTCTCCACCTTTACTTTCCTGACTGTTTCAGCAGGTTCTTATTCACCATTGTTATTTTAACTCCTGCTGTAGTTCTCTCCTAATGTGGGCTTCCCAGCCAAGCCTCAGTCATATGGGGAAAATACAGACAGGTATGCGCCTCCACTGATCATATCCTCCCCCCCCCATTTCTACCCCACTCCCCCCTTCCCCCCCCCCACCACCCCCCCCCCCCCACCCCCCCCCCCCCCCCCGCACAGTCACTGCACTGGAGAACCGCACACTAATGCCTTACACAGTTTGAACATTCAACCAGAGCAGTTGCCCTGTCAGAATTTGATTATGGTCTGTGGGTCAAAACAAAGGATCAACTCTTTACCTGGATGCTCTGTCGACAGCCCAGACAGGTGATTTTTTTGTGTCAGACGCGTTACGTTTTCAGTGGCCCATGATGGGAAAAGTATGTGTCCATATTGCTGAAGTTCCTGACCTCTTTGCTGATTGGTCCATATCGCTGAAGAAATGCTTACAAGGTTTGGTCGGCCAATAGGTTGACGGCAAGAGTCCACAACAACATCTTGGCCTTGCATCTAATAAAAGATAGCCGAGAACAAGATACTCCACTCATGACAGCTAGATCCCTCAACATTCTTTGCCTCCCGTAGGCTTAGCCTCCACACAATGATTCGTCATTGTAGTCCGGTATAAAAAGAGAGACAGCTCTTTTGAGAGCATTACTGAACAGAATGTAGAATTGAGACATAACGCACATGTCTACCTGTTTAAACAATACTCCACTGGCATAGTTTCAGCTGCGAGACAGCGCAGGAGACTAGGGTCTAAGATAAGGTCGGTCTGTCCTCTTCCGACGTGCGTGCTTTTCTCTTTATATCACTAAACTCTCCATTAGTACGGGGATCTTAAATAACACAGCTGGTGCCTGGCTCCAACATTTAGATGTAAGCTCAGCGTTTCAAAACAGGCCAAGAAAACAGCTAAACAAATACCACAGATCCATTATCTTGACACACTATTTATCCCTCTTGGAAAAACATTCAGAACCGAATGCATTGATACAGTTTTTTTTTTTTTTTTCTCTTAAAGCCAACTATGTCTAAACAAAGCAATAGCCGTTGCTGTTGGCATCTAAGATTCGCTCTGAGAGCGACAAACTGTCGCAACGCGATTAAAAAGATTTTACATTTTCTCCTCTGGAAAAATCAAACAATGCTGTTGCTACACTTTGAATGCACTGGGCCGAGGTTCATCTCCAGGGAAGCATCGCTGTTTTACGACTACGCCCTCTATTCAACTCAACCTCCCAGTGCCTTTGTGCACGAACGCGTAAGTTAGTCCATCCCCCCCCCCCCCCCCCCCCCCCCCCCCCCGGCCTTTGTCATTTTTTTACTGTGAGCAATTTTTTTATTGCCATTTTCCACATATTTGTACAGTACAGTAAATGGCTGGGACAGTGTGGGGATTGGGGTGATAAAAACAGCTAAAACCACCGAAACTCTCCAAAAGTAGCATGAAAATATGGACAACGTTGATTTTAAACTGTAGCTCTGCCCCATCCCCTTAAAGGATTCACTTCTTACAGTTCAAACCTGAATTTACAAACAACCACGGAGCGTGAAGCCTATCTAGTTTGCACTGCGGTATCTGTGGCCTGTGTCATGTGACCCGTTTGTTTTTGCGGTAACTATGGTGACACCAAAGGCAGATTTCCCCAGAAGAGGACAGTTAAGAATCTAACTTGCCATTAATATTATCATATTGAGTGGAATTTGGATGCCCTATTCTAAAATCTGCCACATAGGGCACACACAGAAGGACTTATTTTCTTCAAACTTATTTATTTTCCTTGCACATCATAACAACTATAATGCACACACGATGTAATACTGCACATCAAATAAAAATTTGTGCCAAACCCTCAAAGTATACTCTTTAAGGTGTCATACACATAGATGTCATGAAAAGCATCATTTTATTTCTTTCTACAACACAATTTTCATATCCATTTGCATTAAAGCAGCCAGAGAGAAAAGCACAGGTTTACACACCTGTGCTTGTAGCAGAAAGACCAGCTGCTGACTTTTCATCCAAAACCCAGGAGAAAAGCAGTGCTGTCACTAGGCTTACATTCACACCTATCTTTACCAAAAATAATTAAATAAATAACACTTCTGACTTCCATTATTTCATTTACCCTCAGAAAGGCAGGATGTTGTAATCTATTCTTAACTCTTTTAACAGATGACTCAACACTTCCAGAAAAAGCCACCATCAAGAAAGTCACTTTATACACGCAAACGCACATGTGCACATGCACACGCACACATATGACAGCAGCGTGTAAAATGCACCTGAATGAGGCTAAATCCCTGGCAACCAACACTTTACTTGGACATCCACCATCCAGCAGGTTTTCGTTTCAACCCTACCAAAACACACCTCACTCAAAAGCCATAGATCTCGTTGAGCTGCTAATTAGTAGAGTCAAGTGTGGCAAATTAGGATTCAAAATAAAACCCTACAGTATGGTAGATATCTAGGTACAGGGCTGGTCACCACGGGGATAAACAAATTACTAACAGTTGCCATTATGTGAAAAGACACAGTGTGTGGAATGCGCCATTATTCCAACATCAGCCTAAAAATGGAAAAGGCACTCTGTGTCAGAGCGAAGACATTCTATTTCCGTGGCCAGGACACGAGCCGTAGATTAGCACAGGCACGGTGTTTTTATGTTTTTGTTTCTCTGGTGGAAATGGCCGCTCCGGGGGGAAAGAACGGCAGTCTGTCAGCCACACATTTTCACACTGTTTGCAGCACAGGGGTCTGATGAAACGCGCGCTGGACTGTGGGGAAGGGGCTCCAAGAGTTCAGCCTGAACATTCACCTGAGAGCAGGGGTGTCGAAGGCGGGGGGGCTTGAGTTAGGCCGATTCTGAAGGCCCTCACTATGTTAAGAGTGGTTCCTTAGCTGAGCTCACGATGGTTCAGTGGCTACTAATGCTAATGCTAGTTCAGTAGCTATGCCCACAGTGGTTCAGTGGTTATGCTCACAATGGTTCATTGGCTATGCTAACGGTGGTTCAATGTTCAATAGTTGTGCCCACAACGTTCAGTGGCTATACTAACACTAGTTCAGTAGCTATGCTCACAGTGTTTGAGTGGCTATGCTACAGTGGTTCAGCAGCTACTCATATTCTTATTGGTGTCTCCAACCTTTTTGGCCACTACCTGTACTTTCCATTGAGGATTTCTAGCGAGGCGTCAGATGAAACACAACTGCAGATAACGTCTAAGGACTGACAGGGTTATTAATAAAAATGTTTCCGAGCACGCACGCACACACACACACACACACACACACAGAAAGAAGGTGGAGTCAGGAACTCAGCTTGCAGATTATATGCTTTTTATATCAGTGTTTTTGTTAAAGGGTGTGAACACTGCACATCGCCCATGGAAAACTCATGTTCATGGAAAGTAATGCTGATAGGTGTGCTCCCTTCAGCCCTAATGATAAAACATTAATTCGTATAAGGGAAGTAATATCATTCATGTCAAAGCTTCCATTTACCTTTGCCAAAACAAACACAACTAGAATTTAACAGCGACTGACTCAATGTAGGACGTCGGCCTTTTAATTGACAGATTAAACCCACTTGCATCTGATAAATCGATGTGCAAAACATTGGGGGGGGTCCTGGTTCTGTTTGGCCTTCCACTGATTAAACAGCAACACTCCAGAATTTGAACCTTCCAGATGATTACAAACAGCAGCAAACACTCCAGAATCTTGGCCGAACACATAAACAAAGATAATCTAATACAACAAAGATCCTCTACTAATGACAGCAAGAGCCCTCGCCACACACTTGGTCTCCTTTCAGCTAAGGCCCCTTCATAGTGTAGCTGGAACTGATCTTCCATGAATATATTCAAAAATGCATCTTGTACGTGGTCCTTTAAATTCTGAAAATCCTCCAATGTAACTATTGCTGGTGATGTCACCCAGATTAAATTATAGTGCCATGAATTCTGTCAAAGCACTTTGATGTCTAGCACTGTAACTGTTCAAATAGCTTCCCTTTCCTACATCATTTTTTTTAAACACCTTTGTATTGTTTTACAAACGTGGACCGACTACAACCACATACAACATAAATGATACTCTTTTTTATGCCCAAGTCAATGATAACTTCAGTTTCACAGCATGCAAGAAAAAAAGTCTTGTGCGTGAACAGAGGTAAGTAAAGAGATACGGAAGCTCACATACGGAAGGATTTCTCGTGTTTTGCTCCAAGCAAATCGAACATTAGTCAGACACTAATTCCTCAGACAAAGATGAGCAATAGTGTTTTGATGCAAACATGTACAGACAACATCAATATTTGCAGTATGCAAATGTATGACTAATGTTTTATTTACCTCTCATTTTCACTGCCATCTGTATAAGTCTGCTAAACAAACAAACAGCTTTCATCATTTTCCCCAGAAGTTACAAACCTCTTCAGTTCTCCTTCCTGCATGACGCAATACCCACATGTACACAACTTCAAACTCTTTTTCTTTCTTTCTTTAAAATCTACTAGTATCCCAACATCGTGTGCGTGTCAGTGAGCTGGAGAAAGGAGAGAATGGACTGTACCGCTGTGGGGGAAAAATGTACACGCTTCACCCAGATGGACGGAGGTAGAGCTTTAAGGGAGGCAGCGATTGTTTTTACGATGTCTGACAGACGCACAGAGGCGAGGTAGATGCTCTACACACACACACACACTCTCTCTCTCTCTCTCTCAAGACCTGTTGACATGGGCTATCCTGTACGCGCGTGCCATTTGCTCTGGGAGAGAGATCGGTTAGCACCGCAAACCGGAGGGCGGATTCCTCGCTTCGCGTTTTTACCCGCCGGGACGGCGATAAAAAGACACCTGGAGGCTACACACAGAGGACAGGGAGCGCGCAGATTTACCGGCCTGCCGCCCAGGGGACACTCCGGTCCTCAAGTCCGTGACAGTCAGCGTGCCTAGACTTTCCGCGGGCATGGTTGGTTTTCCCTCACCACGAGACGCGGTGAAAGATGACGGGGAGAATGCTTCCAACTTTAAAATAGCAGGTCCTGCTATTTCTGTATAGTGATGATTAGTGGGAAAGTCCACCAAAACCGAAGTCCTGTGGAAAATTGTGATTTCACAGCCGTCCACAGCTACTCACCTGCAACATGCAACCTTTAGGCTACATAAAATGAATAAACTGTTCTGCAAACACTACCGGTTCTTTTCATATATTCGAGAGTGCAGTGAAAGTGCTCATAACTAGTACAGAAGCAAGCTTTGTAAATAAATAAAAAAATTATTATTATTAATTATTATTATTATTATTATTATTAGTAGTAGTAGTAGTAGTAGTAGTAGTAGTATTTACATTCAACTTGGTGCAGTGTAAACAAGTCACAGCTTTCAGGAGACATAGCCTACTGAATAAAGTGAAGTGGGACTGAAATAATAAACGTCTGAGATGCAGCACCAGCCGTCCAGGTACGCAGTGCATATGTGCAAGGGAACACTGACAACAGCTCTCAACAGAACGAGTTTTCTTTTTATTTTATTTTTATAGCAAACGAACGCCACGGGGTTGCAGTTTACTCTATTGAAACGGCTCCAGACAATTCTCCAATCTAAACCACCGTGGTCATCGACCAAGTAACGAAGAAATGTATATAACGTTTGAACGACCAAACATCAGGGCAGGGCATGGCAGGGCAAGGCAAAGCAGGGCAGGGCAGGGCAGGGCAGGGCAGGGCAGGGCAGGGCAGGGCAGGGCAAAGCAGCGCAAAGCAGCAAAGCAGCAAACCAGGCGGGGAATATCGTGGACTCACCCCTACTGGAGGAAACTTCCCTAGTTTCCGGGCCTGGGCCTAGGCCTTGGGACCACGTCAGGCGTCTTCAGACCGATGCAGAAGGTCTAGCACCGCACACTGGTTTTCTGCACTTGAACCGTGTGTATATTTAAGGTAACCAAAAACTAAAACAAACTTCTGTGTAGTGTTCTGTGTAGGATACTTCAAGCGGGGTTTACAAAAAAAAGTTTTACAACTGTTAAGTCTTCTTCAGAGATGCACACAAAAAGGAAAATCCCCCTTTGCGCTCTCATCTGCGTTTCTGATCTCCAAAAAGAAGCTCAAACGCCAAAAAAAGGGGATTACGCCAAAATAAGGGGATTACTAAAACGCCGCAGAACACGCGCACTGGATGACACGGCCTGCCAGTTAATCGGTAAATCTAAAACTCGCGAGCATTGATTGCTGTAATACGACTCCACTGCGAACCCGTTAATCGTATCAGCTGTAGCCTATCGCGCTGCCTGATCAGATATCTCAGTGAATAGTTTAAAGCAGGCGCGTATCAACGCCGCGACACAAACCACATCTGAGAGCTGTGTATTGATAGTACGTCGGGAAATGTATTGCATTCGTTATCTTTTTTTAAGAACTTGAATCATGTCATTGCTTAAACTCAATTTACACTATTGCGTACGGTGTAGCAAGTGCGTCATTTTGCCTGACCCCATAGCATGCACATTAATTTTATTATATTGTTTTTTGTTTATTACCCTTTGCACATCAGGGTTCATTTAAATAAAGTGTTTCCTGGTTGTCATTAATATAAATAAGGTGGTGTCATGGATTTTGGGCCCCATGAAAACACCTCACATTGGGTCCCAACCCCTCATTTGAGGGCCCCTGTCCGTCAGGGCCCTTGGAATCATCCTGACTTCTGTTCCTTGATTTAAACGGAACACACCGAACCCTGTTGTATTGCAGTTCATTTATATCACAGGTGTAAAGGTGTGTCAGTAATGAATGGTTTCACAGTGATGAGGATAACCCAACCTGGATTGTACAGAAGGTCCACTGTGAAAGCAGACAGTAGATAACCCCTTAGCCCTTTTTTTAGATAGCTATACTGTACAGCGAGCCAGTAGATTTCTTACATAGAAGGCACCTTTTAAATAAATGAAAAAAACCCAGGGAAGGTTTAGCTGGAAGCTTGAAGTATATTTCACTACTATTTTAGGTTAGTGTGCGGTGCGTGTCCAAATATCTTTCCCATTAAATTATTTTCAAATGCGTACTGAAGCTTCCAGCAAAAAAAAATGAATGTCTGCTGCACAATTAGATGAGACATACTTAATGATAACTGCATGGAAAACTGCTGATACGGTTTATTAAGCTTGCTTTTAGCAGATGAATTCCCCAGCCCCACCAAGATCTCTACCCAGGCTTATACCATTTGTATACGGAACCGTCAGGAAGCAGTAGTATAGTCAAAGTAGCGACTCTGTGGCCTCCCGTCAAAGCTCTACCCACTGTGTTTGTGTGTTTTGTGGTTCTTTGACATGGCTGTTTTTTAAGGCTACTGGAGAAAAAAAAACTGATTTGATGAAAGCCACCAGCAGGCCTTACGACACATCAGGATCATCTCGGGCCAGAGGAAGCACTTGCATTAATTTCATTATTAATCACGATGAAAACGAGAGAGGGAGCGTTTCACTTAAATCACAGCGGCGGGAGACGTTGGCTGTATTCCATAGGAAATATTACTTTAAATCCTCCGTGACAGCTTCTTAAAACTTTTGGTTATATTTGCGCACGACTGTAATGATGACTAAGAAAATGTTTCTGTACATTTCATAAGACTGCCAAGAATAAAAAAGTATAGAGCCAGTTTTTTCTTAAACACGTCATGCCCTGCTGGTTTAATAAGCCAAAAAGATGCTTCGCTGTACGTGCATTGTAACCGATTGTAGCCGGAGAGTGGTGCACTACTGCCCTCTCCAGGACATGATGAAAATTGTCTTTGCGAGATGCATGGGGCCCAAATTGAATCTCACTGAAGCGCGCTTTGCCGTTAAAAACTGATGAACGGTTTAAATATGGGGTTAAAGTTCAATATTAACAAAGCGTCAGGAGTTTGGTGACCATGGTAATGTTGTTGTGCGTGGATGGGCCCGCGACAGTCTGGTATCGAAACCGGACCATGTCAGCAGGGCAGCCTCGTGTTGCGGCGTACAGGTGGCTCCAGCGTCACTCAGAGATGAGTCTTCCACCACACCGACGACACACGTGCGTCGACCGGGCTATACACACGTAAGTTTCTCTGTCGAACTTACCTTGAAATGTTCGGTTAAAAAAAAGAAAAAAAAACGGTGCCAAAAAGCGGCGGCTGACATTGCATGCTCTGGTGGAGAGTGCGTGCTTAATTATGCGCAAGCAGTCGTACCTGCATATCGGCCGGCGGTGCACTATTGCGTCTGCGAATCACAGCTCGCACGTTCGATTTCCAGGCGGGACACCCTCGAGGAAGTACTTGACCTGAATTGCTTCAGGAAGTATCCAGCTGTCTAAACTCTTTTTTTTTCTTCTTTTTTTAATGTTAGCTGTAAAATTAGCTCTTGGTAAGAGCATCTGCAAAGTGCCTCAGTGTAATATCATGCCAGCATAGCCCACATGCTAATACCCAGCAGTACTGTGCCAGCAGCATTCTGTACGGTGGATGATGGCAATCTGCTGGAACTTCACCAGCGTCTAAGGGGTTAAAAGTATTTCAAATAATTATTTCCAAATTAGGCCTGAATGCCATTGCACGGAAACAGTTACACTTGCCAGACTACCTTTCTGCATGTTTTATTAACAGTTTATATTAACTTTTGACTTAAGCCATTATTTTGACTTCACACGCTCACATATAAAAGGATTAAAGATAGAATAAATTACACACATTTTATACGCCGTGTTTATTAATAAAGCCTACAAGGTTTACAGAGCCTCTGAGGCGTGTCTGCAATATTAAGTGGCTGTTGCCTGGGGAATCAGTTCAAGGCTAAGCAGAGCTTCATTTCAAGTGCGCCTTCCAAGATTTACAGGCACAAACAATTATTACATTCGCTAAATGTGCAGTTTGATTCAGATTTATTTAATTCTGAAATAAACAGCGAGGCACCGAGCTGTAGCGCGCTTCGTAAAAAGACAGAACAAAAGGCACTACTGGACCGAGACAGTAACAGTTACGTCCGTCGGTTGCTTCGTAAGAGTAATGTTTGAATTGGCCGTTTGACAATCTTACGTTTCGCTCAAGCCACATCGAATTCTGTATCCCGACTTGATCTCTGATATGTTGGACCACTTTTTTTTTTCTTGGCTTAAAAGATGCCTTGCATCACGTCTCATGGATGTGAATAACTGAAACCAAGTCTGATCCTTTTGAGCTGTTCATGCACTCTGATCGTAATGAATTAATCATGCATCTCAGCATATGAACTGCTATCAGTTCTTTTCAGGGGAAAATATGCAAATGGAGGTGAATTTGTGGAAATACAATGTAGGGTTGTGTGGTCATATTTTTGTAAAAATATTAAGTTCAGTGCACCAGTCTCATCATACCTGGCTGAATGAATCAGTTCAAAGCTGCAAGGTGCTGCTGCCTAATCCTAGGCAATAAAGTTGAATACTTATTCATATTATCAAAAGACAATGAAATCGAAATACATTTTTAACAGTTAAATCATACATAAATTTCCGAAGAAAATCAGTACTATGATATGAAGGCCATTTCATTCAGTTCAGATTTTAAATTCATTTGTATCCTGTGAAAAAACCAAACAAACAGAAGGACTTGTGCAGTACGTACAAACATTTAATTAAGCCAGCAGATACAAAACAAATGTGTGTAGTTTTATTTACGTAACAGAGTTTAAAGTGCACACGTCTAAAACTTCACAACAGAGAGTACCTTCAACAGCTGCTTCACAATCAGTGTGAACATTTATTAAATAGGCACCTTTATTAATTCTTCAGAAAGAAAAAATGACCTTTCTACCACATCAGACTGTGCTCTTGAACAGTGTGAATGAGACCAGTGGCAAACTGTACTCTGTATTTCTACAATCAGATTCTCAGGCTCCTCTCCAATCTAACTGTGGTGTGTTCAATCCTTAGATTTGAGAAACCAAGGTAAACCTACTTTTTGTACATTTTATGCTGATTTCAGTAACTTTAAAGCTTGTAATGACATGCAAGTACCCAAATGAATGACTCATTTGTCAGTTATTTGAAGTACAGCCCATAATCCACTTTGGAGATCAGAACAATTCCTGCAGATTACTGACCATCCAGAAATATAATAAACCGATATTAAGAACAGAATTCTGTCATGACTGCATGATTTGGCTGATAACATATTTCACTGGAAACTTAGGGATCTGCAGGAGTGCTGTCAAATTTTATCTAAATCTTATCTAAAGACCTAAATAAACATTTGTCCCAGGCCAGCTTGAATTAAGGACAGAGGGTGTAGAAATGAAATTTGATAGTTTATTTCTTAGTCTTTCCTTCTGATACCCAGAGGCTAATACGCACTACATGGCCAAAAGTATGTGGACACCTGCCATCCGACATCAGTGACTTAAAATAAGAGTCTTTAGCCAATCAATGATTAAAAATACGTATTTAAGTGCTGAACTACACCAAAAACCAGAAGGTACAGCAACCATCCAGAATTGGAGATAATCCAAGTGGAAATCAACAAATTCGATCGAACCGGGGTCAGAGTATTCAATCCCCAAAATTAGGGGTCAGGGGAGTGTGAACCTAAACACAGATTTAGAGGAGTTAAGCAGGACCTGTATTTCTCATTCAACATAACACATCATGCTACTATACAGGACCAGGATATGGGTAGCAAGAAGTGCGAGCTAAAAAACACAATGAAAACAATCGTTAAATCTTAAAATACCTCAGTATGCATTTAGTACTATATGCTTGGACCAGAACTAAATTGGGTTGAAATACAGTGCAAGAATGTTAGATAGAATATTAAAGATGAAGAACGTGCGGGTTTGTGCAGGTACTTTGCGCACGTGTATGTGGAGGTCCCAGAAATTTTTTTCCCTTCTTAGCAGATAAACATACAAAGAAAACAAACCACCTTCTCAGAAGAGCGCCTTGATGATTTTGAGATAGGTATGCAGATACAGTGTGCTTCTACACAACGTGTCTGTGTGTGTGTGTTTGTGTGTATATATGTGTGTGTACACAGCAAATTATTTAACCGCTGCATTCAGTTAATACAACACTGCTGTCTGATATTTATTATTCTAAACATTTTACATTTATTGAAAACGGGTGCCAAAGAAGGTCAACACCAAGTCAACGCGCAACTCAACAGCAACCTACAGACACGGTGCCGTGGAAGAGTATCTGGCCAATGTTCAGGGGTTCCAGCCTCGGAAATGGCAGTTTTTGCCCCACCCCTGACACCATCACCTCCACCTCCACCACTGCAGTGGCGTGATGTTCCCCCCCCCCGCCCTTCCTGATTTCCTCTATTATTGCATATTTGTCACACTGAATGGTTTCATATCTTTATATAAAATGTAATTATTCAACAAAGGGAACCTGAGTAAACATAAAACACATTTGTTAAATTATTTCATTTATTCAATGAAAAAAGTTATCGAACACCCATTTCACCATTTCAAGCAATTGCTCCCTTAAACTTAATAACTGGTTGCACCAACTTTAGCAATCATAACTGCACCCAAATGATTCCTATAAATTGATATCAGTTTTTCGCATTTCTGTGGAGGAATTTTAGCCCACTCTTCTCTGCAGAACTGCTTCAAATCAGGCAAATTGGAAGGTTTTTTAATCATTAACTGCTCAATTTCAGGTCCAACCACAGCATCTCTATTGGGTTCAAGTCAGGACTTTGACTAGGCCACTCCAAAACTTTAATTGAGCTTCTTTTCAGCCATTCAGATGTGGACTTGCTGTTGTGTTTTGGATCATTGTCTCGCTGCATAACCCAATTATGCTTGAGCTTCAGCTCACAGACAGATGACCAGATATTCTCCTTAAGGATTTTCTGATACAGAGCAGAATTAATGGCTCATTCAATAATGGCAAGTCGTCCAGGTCCCGAGGCAGCAAAGCATCTCAGCACCATCACACTACCACCACCATGTTTGACTATTAGCATGATGTTCTCACTGTGAAATGCTGCATTTGCTTTACGCCAGGCATAATGGGACCTGTGTCATTCGAAAAGTCTTACTTTTTGATGCATCTGTCCGCATAACATTAACCAAAAGGCTTGAGGATCATCCAGGTTGCATTTTTGCAAATGTGAGACGAGCGTTGATGTTTCTCTAGGTTAGCAGTGGTTTCTGCCTTACTACTCTCCTGTGAATCCCATAAGTTTCTTTCTTATTGTGGAGTCATGAACACTGACCTTAACTGAGGCTAAACAGAACATTTCTTCTGGAATCTTTTGTGACTTCCTGGATGAGTTGTCACTGCGCCCCTGGAGAAATTTTTGCAGGCCAGCCACTCCTGGGAAGATTCATCACTGTTCCAAATCCTCTTCATTGGAGATAATGGCTCTCACTGTGGTTCAGTGGAATCCAATAGCTTTAGAAATTGCTTTGTAACCCTTTTCCAGACTGATATTTCGACTACTTTCTTTTCTTCATCTCTTCTGGAATTTAATTTTATCGTGGCATAGTGTGCTTGTAGAAACTCTGTGGTGAGTACTTCACTCTGGTGGTAAGGCTGTATATGACTTGAGGTTTAGATTCACTATGGCTGGTTGCAATCAAGCCTGGCTATGCTCAATCAGCTGAATCTAATATATCTACTTATCAGTTGCTCAATCAACCAATTAACAATTTAATTGATAATTAGATTCAGCTGATTGAGCACAGCCAGGCTTGATTACAGCCTGACCTGTTGAATCTAAACCTGCCATATACAACCTTACCATCAGAGTGAAGTACTCACCACAGAGTTTCTACAAGCACACTATGCCACGATACAATTAAATTCCAGAAGAGATGAGGGGAAAAAAAGTTTTCAAAATATCGGTCTGTAAAGGGTTACAAAGCTATTTATAAAGCTCTAGGCCTCCACCAAACCACAGTGAGAGCCATTATCTCCAAATCGAGATCACTTGGAACAGTGGTGAATCTTCCCAGAGGTGGCTGGCCTGCCAAAATTTATCCAAGGAAACGGCGACAAATCATCCAGAAAGTTATAAAAGATTCCAGATGAACCTCTAAAGAACTGCAGGCCTCTCCAGCCTTAACTAAGGTCAGCATTCATGACTCCACAATAAGAGAGAGACTGGGAAAAAATGAGATTCATGGAAGAGTAGCAATGCGGAAACCACTGCTAACCAAGAGAACCATCAATGCTCCTCTCACATTTGCAAAAAAGCACCTGGACGATCCCAAAGCCTTTCGGGATAACGTTCTATGCATGGATGAGGCAAAAGTGGAACTTTCTGGATGACACGGTTCCCATTATGTCCGTTGTAAACAAATACAGCATTTCACGGTAAGAACACCACACCAGCAGTCAAAAATGGTGCCGAGATGCTTTGCTGCCTCGGAACCTGAATAACATTATCGAAGGAACCATTAATTCTGTTCTGAACCAGAAAATTCTTAAGGAGATAATCTGGTCATCTGTCAGTGAGCTGAAGCTCAAGCATAATTGGTTTATGTAGCGAGACAATGATCCAAAACACAACAGCAAGTCCACATCTAAATGGCTGAAAAGAAACAAAATTAAGGTTTCGGTGTGGCCTAGTCAAAGTCCTGACTTGAACCCAATGGAGATGCTGTGGCTGGACCTGAAACCGAGCAGTTCATGCTCAAACATCTACCAATTTGTCTGAATTGAAGACGTTCTGAAAAGAAGAGTGGGCTGAAATTCCTCCACAGCAATGTGAAAGACTGATATCAAATTATGGGAAGTGTTCGGGTGCAGTTATTACTCATAAAGGTGGTGCAACCAGTTTTTAAGTATCAGGATCAATTACTTTTTCACATGGGTGATATGGGCATTTGATAACTTGTTTCATTAAATAAATGAAATAATTTAACAAGCGTTTTGAGTTTACTCAGGTTCCCTTTGTCTGATATTACATTTTGTCTAAAGATTTGAAACCGCTCAGAGTGACAAATATGCAATAATAAAGAAAATCAAGAAGGGGGGTCAAATACTTTTTCAGGGCACTGCAGTGGTGGAGGTGGAGGCGATGGTGTCGGGGGTGGGGCGAAATCTGCCATTTCCAAGACTGGAACTACTGAACGCTGACCAGGTGGGAACCTTCTTTTTCATGATCTAAAATCTCGGGGACACAATTAGGCGGCGCTCCCTGCAGTCCCCCCCCCCCGGCCCCACCCCACCCCCACGGGGCCAAGCCTGCCGCGCGGGACCGCGCTCACACCTTGGACAGCAGGCCGGATTCCGGAGCGCTGGCTTTGATGATGTTCTGGATCTCCTTGAATTTCGGGTGGTCCTTGTCGGCCACCAGCTGGAGAAGCACCGCCTCGCTGGTGGTGACCGTTATTCCGGTTCGGGCCAGTCGCTGGAAGAAAAACCCGTTAAAACTGAGGGTTGGATGCTCCCATCCGATTCAGGACTGTGCGCCAATTCAAACTCCTTAACTATTTAATCCACCAGGTGCATTGTGTTCCTGAAATAAATAAGCTTTCCTTCCTGCTCTGTCCATCCCCGGGGTCAAGTTCAGGCCTGTCTGTCTCCTAGCAACTGTTTCCCAGGGGCAACCTGGGGTTTCCTGACTCAAACACGACACAAACCCTGCGTGGAATTTTCTCAATCTGGCCACCCTGGTCTCAAGTGTAGTATAGTATCATGGGTAAGGAACTGGGCTTGAAACCTAAAGGTCACAGGTTCGATTCCCAGGTTGAACACTACCCTTCAGCAAGGTACTTAACCTGCATTGCTTCAGTATATATCCAGCTGTATAAATGGATGCAATGTAAATGCTATGTAGATTGTTGTGTAAGTCGCCCTGGATAAAAGCGTCTGCTAAATGCCTATAATGTAAAGCCTTAATGACACATTACCTGACACTGAATAATCTTTTTTGCTCAAAGATCCATAAAATAACCACTGTGTGTCAATGGATAACATGTGAAATGTGAAATGCAAAGACGTGACGTGGTAAAGCAGCCAGGGGCCACGGGTTTACCTCCAGGGCAAACATCCTGTCCATCATGCTGCGTGACGACGAGGCGTCGGCAACGATGTGAACCTCCAGGCCCCGGCCAATCAGATCCAGGGCCGTCTGCTGGATGCAAACATGAGTCTACAAACCAACAACCAGAGACAGAGAGTTATCCCAGACAGAACTTCATCTTTTAATGAACCCAGTCATCATTTATATATATATGCATCTATAGTTTCTGATATTTATGAAGTATTAGACATTTTGCTCCTTTGCGCTAATCCTGCTATACCCACTTATTCCTCGGCAGGAACGTGGGAGTTTCTGGAGCCTATCCCAGCATGCATTAGGTGAGAGGCAGGAATACACCCAAGACAGGCTGGAGCACCCACAGCACCACCGTGCCACCCCCTCCTGTTTCACTTGAACTAAACAACTTGTTTTGCCACCAGATGGCAGTAAAAATCCTTTTTTTTTTTTTTTTTTTTTCTTCTAGTCAGTTCTCTGTGCTGGTAATGAGATCCAGCTACTGAATGTGGTCTTAGGCCTTAAACCGAGATGAGGAGTCAGAGGAACCAGGGTTGTGAGGACCTGAGTGGTCAGTGTAAGTGTGTCATTAGATGTCAATGGGGGAGCACTGGAGCCGTCAACAAGAGGAATTCCCAAACCTGAGCCAATTAGCAACATGCTGTACGTGTGAGCATGGAGGGGGGGCGGGGCCTGAGTGGTGTCAATCAAACTTACACACTGGGAAGCAGCCAGAAACTGAATATACCACTGCACTTTAATGAATAAAATTTACTGCTTTATCCAGTCTTTAGTCTGGTTTCCAGTTGTATGTGTACACATTCACTCTAAGGGGGCCTGTAGAGTAAGGTCCACACTGAGACTGCATATGGTCTAAGACTACACTCTGCAGCAGAGTCAACATTAGTTTCACAGGTCAATCTATGCTGGTGGTTCCTTTACCTCTACCCTAAACAGAAGCAGTTCCACCCACTGCACCTCCACCCCGAATAAGAGCGGTTCCTCCTACCTGTATCCCAAACAGGAGAAGTTCCTCCTACCTCCACCCCAAACAGGAACGGTTCCTCTCACCTCCACCCCAAACAGGAGCGATTGCTCCTACCTTCATCCTGAACAGGAGCAGTTCCTCCTATCCCCCCCCCCCCCCCCCCCCCCCCCCCCCCCCCCCCCCCCCCCTAAAGAGGAGCAGTTCCTCTTACCTCCACCCCGAACAGGACGACGCTCCGCAGTCCGGGGACCTCCGCCAGGGCGACCTCCACCTCGGGGAGCACCATGGAGAACTTGGTTTTGGGGATCACCAGCTTGGCCCCTGTCAGGTCCATCTCCTGCACCGTGCTCCCCAGGCCCTTGGGGTACTGCTCCGACACAATCACCGGGATCCCCAAAATACGAGCCCCCTGAAGCTGCCGCCACAGGAAAGAGGGGAGAGAACCGTAAAACACCGCGCACCCTCTCACGCTGAGCCGAGCGTCTGAATGCCAGGCGGAGAACCACTCAAAATTTCAGAAAACTACTCGGTGGCTTAGCCTCATTTTAGAGGTGCCTGTCCATCAACGGGGTGTCCACACATCCGAGAGTCCTTACAAGCCCAGGTTCAACAAAGAATAAAGATTTTTTTTTTTTTTTTTTTTTTTTTAAACAAATATGTTCAACAAGAGCTTTCACGTTGGAGGCAACCGTCAGGAAATGGTGGAGGACAACGGTTTAACTGACAGGAAGACTGAGGCGACAGACTATCGGCTGGCTGAGGGGCAGACGAATGGGGGCGGAGCTTCACGGCCACAGCAGGTGCAGTGATTGACAGCGGCAGTGAGCCCCCGCCCTCTCACGTGAATCACGCTTAACTGAGTTCTGAAGAAAACGTGTACTGCTTGCATTTACGAAAAATTTGAGGACAAACGCTGATTGAACACAGGTCAATCCCAAGCGTAATTTTTCACTGAACAAAAGCTTTGTATGCAGTTTGTATAAATAACAGCCTAACAGTAGTATAAACCAGACCATATATGTATATTTAAACACTTTAACTCTTTAGATACCAGTAGATTTTAAAAACATCTAGCAAAATAAAATATTTTTTTGTAATGAACTTAACATGTATGTAGGGCGACATAGCTCAGGAGGTAAGACCGATTGTCTGGCAGTTGGAGGGTTGCCGGTTCAAACCCCGCCCTGGGCGTGTCGAAGTGTCCTTGAGCAAGACACCTAACCCCTAAACTGCTCTGGCGAATGAGAGGCATCAATTGTAAAGCGCTTTGGATAAAAGCGCTATATAAATGCAGTCCATTTACCATTTACCATCCATGTAAATAAAAAAACAAGCAAAAAAAAATTCTCACCAGTCTCTGGCCCACACTGATGATGTCACCAAAGTACTTGATGGCAGGACGGAACCTTTCCTGCATGTCACAGCAGAAGAACACCGTGGTGGAGGCGGACAGGTTGCCCAGCGTCGTCATCTGCAAAGGACAGACGTCGTTCTCCACTGCCGCATTAAACACTTACCTACTGTTCTCACCTGAGCAACTGGATGGCTGTTAAGCACACCTGGAATTAGGTATAGTGACTGTGAAGCCAATTTTGCAGTCATAGACATAATATAGTATCGAGCATTTTTTTTAAGTTTGCATTATACCCTGACAAAGGTTAGTTGTGTTAAAATGCACTGGCAGCAGCCAATTTGGGATAATTAAAACTTTTTTTTAACATTTTCATAGATTATTTTTCATAGCATTATTTTCATCAATATTCTTGGCCCTGTTTACTAATATGAATTTTTTTTTCACCCAATACCTACAGAGAAGGAAGTCTATTTGAATCTGCTGTCTATGCATATCGGTGCATTTACAGTTCAAACGTGGAACTATTTTAGTTGCACTATCAACTATTTTAGTGAGCCAGAAAGTACAAACAAAACTGCACTGGAGGAACAAGTGAACCGGACAACGCAAATAAGACTCCATTGGTGGAACGCAGAATTGCAAAATGTGGGTACTGCCCTTGAACTTGCCGCACGTCAGTAAGATTCGACAGGTGCACAAGAGAAGCTCTGCCATGCCGTGCGGCTGGAAGTCAAACCATCACCGCAGTCAGCAGCAGTGTCAAGGGCCAACCTGGCACGAGCCCACTCCACTGCAGATAACGGCACTTAAGCATGGTCTAAAGAGACACTGCTGACAGCTCACTGGAAGTAAGGACAGAATGTCCTGCGATTGATTGATGGGAAAAGGCCGCCTTGGCAGAGGAACAGTGGCTCATCGCTCAAATTCCCCTGTGGAGTCGGACCACCCAAGCGGGCTCATTTGCCGTCTTTCCCCAACAACGACAAGCGGCATCACGGTCGACTTCCCTCTGAATTGCGAAGCAGCCTTGCATGCAGCCCACTAGTGCACACATAATTACTGTACTAACTCCGCCTTCCCGTTCCTGTGTTTCCATTCAGACCGATGTACCAGCAAATCAGAAAATACCCAACCCTCTCGGGATTATAAATGTCCCAATCTGTTAGATCACTAATACTGCACATTCTGCAACTACTAATGCGTCCACGCGTTCGCGGTTGTCAGGTCGAAATACAAATGAACGTGTTCCTTCACTTCGCAACTACACCCATTTAAGAAATATTGTGCCGTTTAACCGCATATAAAATGTGATCTATTGCGCGCACTCGCAAGAGCATTCACCATGTATAAACATTGGCCGTTTTACATTAAGCAGTTTATACGAATGCAGTTTTAAATGTCAGGATTATAGGCTAAAATATCATTCATTTTCAAAATAATTAAATACTACATAAGAACTCGGCAGTGGATATAGCTGACCTGTAACAAGCCAAATGGTACACCAAGTCTTAAATTCTCAACAAAATACAAGCACGCGGGCTATTGTAAACGTTAAACTGAATATGACAAATTGCACAGTAAGTCCACAGAAAGTAACATTCTGCCATTTATAACTTATTGATAAATACTGAATTAGCGACAAACGACAAATCGTTTTTCAATGCAGTTATAATTCTAAAATTATAGGGATATGAAAATCAATTAACTATTACTTGATTTCATATAGGCTACGTACATCATCTCAATTCCAACATGTGTTCTATCTTCAATTGACCGGTTATAGCCCACTTCCTGACCAGACGGCTGCGTGGCGTATAAACAGACAACACACAAATCGCTTAATAACACTGTTTTAGGTAGCCTATATATAGCCTAGCTACAGTTTTATGAGAAAAAAGGTGCTAATTTAGACACGATGTCGAAGCCAGGTGAATAGCCAGCATATTAATAAAGACAACGTTCGCAAACTACCACGCCGCTATAGATGTTAAAGTAAGTTAAGTTAGTCTAGTCACCTCACATGCGAAATTCATTCTGGCTAGGTACCTTGCTAGGGAAATTCACATTCATTCAGCACAAGTAGACTAATTGATCCTTATCGTTATGTTTCAAGGTAGCTACTGCACTAGCACTACGACTGATCGTTAACTTAAAAGGAAGCAATCTTACATCTATTTGCAGAGGTACCAATCGTAGCTTGCATTTCTCAGTTATGACAAATCCCTTCGGCAAATCAATATATTGACCCCACTCGTCCGAGAAGAGCTGGATCACGAACTTGCGGTGGATGTCGATCTGGTATCCGTATATTGACAGAAACTTCTGGATAAGCACTTCGTACCCCGAACCTAGCGGCACAGAGGACGGTCGTGAAAACACAGAAAACGAGAAAAGGACCGGGACGTGATTGTTGTTGCTGTGTGGAACATCCGCCATGATGACTGTTGAGAGCCGGAGTGGGCGGGGAGTCTGCTCGCTCCGTGTCGCGCCGACCTCTCAACCTTCACCTTACTGTGAAACAAAGAAGAAAAAGAATTCACTCATAAATTATGGAGCAAGTAGCGACGTAGATGGGCCAATTTCGCAATCAATTTCAAATACAAAATTTCTCCCGAAAGTGCGAATATCTTGAAATAATTTTGCCTAAAACTAGGCAAAACAGTAAAGTCTAAATTTCTTTGGACTGTGGGAGGAAACCCACGCGGACACGGTGAGAACATTCAAACTCCACACAGAAAGGCCCAGGCCAGGATTCAAACCCTTCTTGTCGTGAGCAACTCTTTGTTTATTTATTTAGTCATATTGTCTCATATTTTCCACCCATGAACTCAGCCAGCTGGTTTAAGTAATTAGTTCTGCCTCCCGCTTGCTGAAGAATTGTGCTAATTGGCAAATCCAGGTGACAGGAACAAAAGAGGAGGACGTTCTACTTCCTGAAAATAGGATTTTCCACCTCAGATGTTGACCTTGGTCAAGTTGACTTGGTCAAGTGTAGATCCGTGCTCTGTAAAGCTGCTTAGTGAGAATGCCCTCTATATAAAGCCACATACAAATAAAATTGAATTTAATGTAAGAGGATTACGGAAAGGTTTGGCCTCTACGAATGCCCCAGCCTTTGCAAACCAGACTGGAATTCTGTTCGAGCACGACCCACCTGGCGCGCGTGTGAGCGCAGCGTGTTCTTCCAATGTCACAGGTAAACTACAGAATTTGCGATCAATTACAATTATGGATATCATTATATTATTGTCTTTTTGATTCGTTACTGTATTCGTTAATAGACGCATTACCACTGTCCGTCCTTATTGACCTGTTCCTACTTTTGCACAGGTAAGTTCTTAGTGTAATTAGAAATATTGTCGTGACCATATTCATAGAACCCCCTCAGGGGGGATTAGGAATGTAAAACAAATTCAAACTGGGTGGAATTTCAAAGGCATCCGAGGTCCTCGCAATGAAACATTTGAAGTGAATTCAGAAAAATCATTTCTATTTTTTATTACATTAACATTTTTTTATGATACTCCATATTCACAGAAGCAGAAAGGATATTCACAGAGCAGAAAGTTTAAAAATATAATTCTTAACAGCACTGTTAAGGTTTAAAGAATGGCAAAAATATACAATGTATTGCTTCTTACATGATTTTATACAAGACTGCTGAGATGCTTTCTGTGCATGACAAGGAACCCTGAGTTGATCAGTGTAATAGCTGGAAGAGTTTTGACACTTTTTGAAAAATTTTATAGAATGGATCTGTTTCACAAAATGGCGCCAAGAATAGTATTTAATACAAATATCTGCAATAACTGTACCGTGCTACAAAAGAATCCGATCCTTTGGGTCACTCACAAAATTTACCGGCTCTGAAATTTGAAATAACCGTTTTGACAACCATAAAAAAATCACATTTCTGACATTCATACAGGTATGACTACACGCAACCACAAGCACTGCAAAAAATAAAAAAATTATTAAAAAAAAAAAAAAAAAAAAACATTAGCTGCATTACTGATTTTCAGTGAACATTACTTCAGGTTAAAAATGGTAGTCCACAAGAATGCTAACAATGATCTGTGCTGTTGTAGTAGGCCTATACATGATTTTCCAGAATATTCCATAATGCTATACGCTACAACTACATCATGTGGGTGTTCCCAATTTGCTTCATGCTTAATTCCCTTTCTTTTCCCAGTTTGTGTTTTGTATGTGCGTGTGCCTGTGTGTGTGTGCACATATGTGCACGCGTACGTCTGTGTGTGTGTATGTGTGCATGCATGTGTGTGTGCGTATATGCCTGTGTGCGCGTGCATGTATGTGCATACATATGTGCACGCGTACGTGTGTGCATGCATGCGTGTGCGTATGTGTGCGTGCGTGATGTCATCAGTTATCATCTATATAATTGCCAATTGCGCCCAGGGTACGGAGGGTTCAGTCAATTAGGGGTCTGTGCTTCATTGCTCTCTAGCGACCTCCGCTGGTCAACTGGGCACCCGTTTTAGGCCAAAGGCACGTCTGAAAGGTCCTCCTCCGACTCCACTCTGTGAGAGCTTAGCTGTTGTCTGTGGTGTGAAAATAAGCAGCTGGCGACGCCACATGTTTCTGAAGAGGACAACTCTCCCGGATCAACAATGGAGATCCCATATGAGAGGGCCTACAAACAATTTGGTTGAATACTTCAAATTTAGGGGGGGGGGGGAATATGTTCAGCTCCACCTTGAGCACCAGATGTATTTATTTTTTGTAACATTAAAATAAAAAAAGTATTTTGTTCAAGCTAAAGGACTGTATTTTCATTCGATTGGTCAAGTTAAATCAAAGTACACTCCTTCATAGAAATAATTAAAATACATTACTGCATTACTAATGTACAATCAATTTCAACATCACACATTCTAAATGACGTATTACATCATAAATGTTAAAGGAACGTACAAATTACCAGAGGAAAAAGTAGCACTTTACACAGTGTAAACCGTTAAACACACAAATTGATCCATATTAGAGGCTGGCAGCAACAAGCTTCAATGATGTCGAGGAAACCTTCGAAAGAGTAGAAAGCACATCTGCTGATTCTTCAGTGGAAAAGCCCTTCACACTTTCCTCTCAGTCTTCTGCCACTAGCTCGCAGGGTAAACATTTCACTTTAAATCACAATTCACAGTAAACCACGCTGGAAATAACGCAATCAGAGTGACCAGGGGATTTTCCGAGGCCTTCTAACTATTCCACCATGTGGATAATTTTTACTTTCATTTTTATTTTATTTTTATTTTTTTTATGCTGTACATTTGGCTGATATCGGCCAAAGTAGGAGCCAACTGAAGTTTTTCCGCAACCAGATCCCTTTCATAAATGGAATATGCTGCCTTAAGGCAGAACGTCAAGCTAATGCAACGCTGTAGAAAATACGGGGTAAAACCCATTCAGATTATTGCCACGTTTACATATTGCAACGCATACATTTTTTTAATTAAAAAAAAAAAAAAAAACAGCGCTGTGAAATATATTAATCATTATGTGAGCTTATAGTTACACTCCACATATTTACATCCCAGGTGAAAAAAGTAGTACACTCAGCACACTCGAAGCACAATTATATAAAATAATTTATAAGTGTTCATTATACTTTGAGTATTCTGTACAATTTTTTTTTCACATGGGACGTTGCAGTATGAAGCCTTTCACTGAGGGGTCCCGTGGAACACCGGGTGCCACGTTGGCTGAGGAGGTAGAGCTCAGGAGGTTGTCGGTTCGATGCCCAGCAGGAAGCGCTGCACATTTGGGCGCCCTGGAGAGTTCAAGGGCGCTGATGTCTGATCAGAACGAGCACAGCCATCGCGCGTAGATGGCTGCAGTCCCCCCACCCCCCCCCCCCCCCCCCCCCCCCCCCCCCCCCCCCCCCCGCCCCGACTCAGCCATTCGATCTCCCGACGTTTGATTGAGGCTGACGCGCGTGTCACTGCGCCCCCGTTCTCTCTCTCTCTCTCTCTCTCATTCATTATTCAGCTGCGCCGCCTGTCCCAAACTCTCACAATGAGGGGCTCCTTCATTATTCAAAGAGAGGGGCTGATTATGAGCAGTATTTCCATTGTTAACCCCCCCCCCCCCCCCCCCCCCCCACCCCCAAACGCATACAGTGACCCTGCAAATGAGCTGAAGGCGATCTGGAGCCCCTCCTCTGTAACGGAGCGGCCCGATCCCCTGTCCCAGTGGCAGCCGCCCCTCCGCTCGCGCCCCTCACAGCTTGAGCAGCCCGGACACGATGTTCCCGTAAAGGCCGTCGTCCAGCGGGACGTAGCGCTTCTCTCCACCGTCCAGGAAGTAGAGCGGGTCGGATATGGCCGACGGATCGAACCCGCTCTCCACCAGCCGGAATTTCTGGTGCTTCAAGGTTCCGGTCATTTCCATGAATTCCTGGAACGTAAAAATTATAAATATATATATTCGAGAGAAACACATGGTCAGTGCGCACTCCTGTTACTCATGTTGACAATGCCTTGGTCGGCAATGGCACCGTTCAGGGTGGACCAGACAGTGCATGATGTAGTCAGTTAATATGTCTAAAGCACAGAACCATTTAATGCTTAGAACCCTTTAATGCACAGATCCCTTTAATGCTTAGAACCCTTTAATGCTTAGAACCCTTTAATGCTCAGAACCCTTTAGTGCGCAGAACCCTTGTAACTCTTTAAAAGTGCCTGTCAGAATGAATGCATTGGAAATACATCTGAGATAAAGCAATAAAGTAAATGCACCCTTCCTGTGTTTATGTGGAAATGGACTCATTAAAAACGGGCTGTTTCTACTACTCACCTGAATCCGGATGAACAGTGGGCGAGCGTAGCCAGGTAAGTGGCAGACGACGTGGTCGAACAGCTTCTTCCCGTCGAACTCACAGTTGGGCCTGATGATGATGGCGGCCATCCCGGCTCTGCCCTCACTCCCTGCAAACACAGTCGCGCTTGTCACACTGACTGTCCATTGGATAAAAACACAACTGAAGCAGGGCCCGATGTGTGCAAGCTATGTGTATCCGTGACGACTGTTTGACGGACACAAAGCCAGCCATTTTGAGTTTGGAAAGAGAGGAGTGAAGAACAGAAGCATGCGCACTTACCTGGGACCTCCACCCCGTAAACGTTGACCTCCTGAATAAAGTCCACGAGCCCCAGAATTTCTGCCACTTCCGTCGTTGCCACATTTTCCCCTTTCCACCTGAAACAGGCACGTCACGACAATCAAGTTTAAAACTGAATTTATTATTAACCTTCATTTATACAGGGTAGGTTGACTGCGCACACATGCTCTTTTACTGCTACACACACATGGATACCCAGTCACACAAATTATTATTTTAAAAAAATGGTTTTTCTTAGCAGACAGCCTAATCCTTACATTTTTAAACACTACGCATTTACACAGGAAATTTACTTTTAATTTAACACTTAATTTATTCATTTACCCAGCACTTAACCTATCATTTACCCAACATTTAACCAATCATTTAATCATTTACCCAACATTTAACCAATCATAATTACTCAGCAGTTAACCAATCATTTAATAATTTACTCAGCACTTAACCAATCATTTTATCATTCATCGAGCATTGATTACACAGGTGCCTCACCTCAACCTGGTTTCTTGGGTCTAAACTGATTGCTGACTTTCAGGTGAAAACAAAAAACAACTGAACCTGTGTCTCTTCAGAACTAGAGCTCCAGACCCCCTGAATTAAACACTTAAGTTAATTACAGAAAAAACATTAGAGATACGAACCTCAGAGTTATGGACTGACCAGTCAACAGAAAACGTTATGGACCATAAGCAATTAGCACCATAAGCAATTATGCCTTTTAAAGCTTCTCATTATACAATACATAAATTTTGTTTTATCGCCGAGGCAAAAAAGTGAGCACTCAAACGGAAATGAGTCACGCTTTCTATTGATTAAAAGGGAAATGCACCTCTATTTATAACTGTTTTGGGTTCCATTTAAATCAGATGCAAGTTTCCAAGGGAACCACGAAATATAAAAGCATGTTGATGTCCGTATTTATTAAAGGAAAGAGAATTTATTAATTAAGCACGTCAGTAACAGTTCAATGTTCCCTCGCTGATGCTTTCATGACCAGGATCGTCCATTCTTTCCAGGACATTTCAATAGCTTTCAGTTTTTGTGCAATCAACACATATCTATTCTTTATAGCCTTTCAACAGTTTGCAATGTTTATATTTTTCCTGGGCAACAGAAAGACCCTTTTTTGGCTTTTTTTTTTGCTAACAGTCGTCAATTATTATTATGATCAATTTTCCGGAAAGCTGGACAAAAAAAAGAATTTTCTAATGAGATCCCTTTTCAGGCTGCTTGATTGGTTATTCATTCAAACTTTTCATGCTGCTTGATTGGTTATTCATTTAACAAAGGATTTGCAGCTAGAAAACAAAACAAAAAAACAAAAACAAAATTCAGTTGTAAAAAAAAACAAGTAACCATTCCAATGAACGATTCAAACTGAAGCGGATGTATGAACAGCCCCCTTTCCCAAAGGGCTCATATCTCTGAAGTGTGACCGTACATATTTATGATTAAAAAGCCGTGGGTAAGCTCACAGGAGAGGATGTCGGCCTGCAGCATTGCCAGAGCGCGATGTTAAGACCACGGCGCGTACCTGAACGTGTCGCCGACTCTGTCCCTGAAGTAGATGAAGTCCTCCCTGTCCTGCATCATGAGGTCGCCGGTGTTGACGTACAGGTCTCCCTTGGCGAACACGTCTCTCATGAGCTTCTTCTCCGTCAGCTGTTTGCTGCCCGCGTAGCCGAAGAAGGGCGCGCTCGCGTTCACCTTGGACAGGAGCAGGCCCGTCTCACCTGGGGGGGGGAGACGCACAGGTGACCCACAATGCAACAGGGGCAGCTGGGCGGCGCATCCTGCTAATGCACTGTTGCTGGTTTGGTGATATGAACATGACATGCCTCGGAGAGCTAACGCCCCTCAGTGCTCTGCTGAATCCACAGCGGAAGTTGTAGCAACGAGCGCTGATGAACGCAACTGGGCGTGCAAAAAATCTGCATACAAATCCCCACAATGCCCTGGCAAACCGTTTAAACCATCTGAACAGTCTCCTGCAGTTTAGAACCATTTGATAACAGAAAAGACACATGCACACACCATAACAGCAACACAACACGGAAGAATGGGGTATAAAGCAAGATAGTAAATTTAAATTTTTTTTTTTTTTTTAAAGAAATAATTTTTTTTTTTTACCTTTCTTCACACGTTGACAGAAGCCCTGTTCGTTGAGGAGGGGCTCGTCCTTCACCATGTCATATTTCACCAGCTCATACTTAAAGATGAGCTTCGGGAGCAAAAGAGAGGAGAGAGAGAGAGAGAAGACAGGAGGCTCAGTGACACCGTTAAATAGATGCTGTCATTACGCATCTTCACACTGCGCATACTCCACACCCTGAGGCGTGTCTCACACGGGCAGTGGGAAATTAAATCACTGCGGGCCCTTCTCTGAGAGTACAGCACCACAGACACATTTCCCTGCAGTTACCATTTAAATACACAACCTTTACACAGACCAGGCACAGGTTATGGAACCCTCTGTGTTTAATGAAGAAGTTTAGTTCTCTAAACGTTCAAAGTAAACTTTCTATTCAAACTGTTTTAAAACAAGAACATGAAAAGTATTTGAAAATGAATTAACCCAATAACGACTGGGACAGACTCCGTGCTGTAAATCATTCACTTTCATCATTCAAAGCATTTATCGTTCCCATGAAAACCACGTTTGGTTGTTCAAATCGGTGTGGCACTGACAAGTGATGACAGCGTCGACCATTTTTAGTCATGAAACCTCACTCTCCCTCACAGGACCAGAACCATGGACTGTATAAAACCAAAGAACTGCATTTCCCAAGTACCCCACTAGAGGGCAAGAGGGGAAATGGCTAACGGCACAGTGGTGATGTCCTGATCGCCGTTTCAGGGAAGGGCCAGCTGGGGTCTCTCTTCCATTACAATTTGCTGTACTAGTGTGACAAATATATTCATGTTGCTGAAGTGTACAGCATTCATATCATAACACAATGCAATATCACACAACGGAATATTCTGCAAAAATAAACTGCATTACAAATATAAAATTCAACAAAAGGAACAGGAAAGGAGTACTAACAGTGGCATCTAAGAACTTATTAAAACTGTTGAATTAGAAAGATCTGATTTGAATTTGATGTAAAAATGCAAATTAAGTAAAATACCCAGAAAAATGAAGAGGAAAAAACATGTTGGTCTGTTTCTCATGGGGATGGGAAGCTTAATCACGTGAACAGGATGAAAACATTCTCGGCTAACAGCTCCAGGCCACAGTTCCTAGCCCCAGGGTGCCCTCTCTGGCCACACTAATCCCTCTCAAACACAGGCTGAAGCAGACTGCGTGTGTCGCACAACAAGAGCCTAACCCTGTGCCCAGCAACAGCTGCTAAGCTAATCGCGGAGGACAAATCAAACGGTCTTAGGGGGAAAAGTGACATAAATCTGTCCCTCCAGAGAGGACCCTTCTGCGTCCGATGGCTTCTGTTCAGCGGGAAGCCCACCCTAAATCCCGCTAATCTCGCTAATCTCGCTCCGGATTAGTGTGGCCAGAGGCAGAGAGCATCCTGGGGCCACAAACGTAGCGTGGCGAGGTCAGCATGCGTTCGATACCAGCTAATGCCAATCCCTTTGACTTAACTGGTGCATCGTTTAGTGGGTACTGTTTTGTGGGATACACTGTTGCACTGGGGAGCAAATACAGCGCTGCACCCATGGTCTTCATTTCCAGGAGAGAATGGTTCCTTTTGGGAGAATCCCAGCATTCCAAAAGCAGGGGAGTTTACACAGACGCAGTGCTTGTTTAAACATGATAGGCCAGATTATATTTTTTTTTTCACCATATGACTGAAACATGAGCCAAGTTATCACGCAGCTCATAAATAATGGGGACAGGCGTGGAGTATCCAGGCCATAGCAAAGGCTCGAGCAGCCAGCGCTTCTCATCTTATTCCCTGTAGGTCACAGGTCTGTCGCTTCTCTTTATGGACGGCCGTCGCGTCCGCGAAGAAGCAGAAGCTGAAAGAAGCTCTGAACTGTCAGGCCACAGACGGGAGTTTCTCGGAGAGGACAAATCGGTTTCAGGGCTTCTCCTGATAAAGGCGAGCTCTTCGCTGGCCTGGCGGTACTCTGGGGCTCATGGTACGCTTGCACAAACACACCGCTGCTGCCGCTGCCCAGAAACTCACAAAGAACAAGCGGCCTGTTTCTCTCAGCCCTGGGGGCTGCACAAGCCGGTCACTTCTGGAGCCTTCATAAATCTCTCAACAGACTGGAAACTAATCTCAACCTGAAAAGCAGCCGCTTCCACAAGAGTCAGACGTGCATCTTCCTAGGAAACTTAGAGGAGAGGAGAGAATAACATTACTTTTCCCAGGGGGGAAGTTGAAGTAGCCAGCACGCAGGAAATTAAATAAACAATTAGCATAAATGACATTAAGAAATAAAATTACAGAAATTACATTTAGAGGTTCCTAAAATGCACTACTGTTATTACAGATTAAATTTAAGAGTTCTATTAAGGAAATTAATCCATGACCAACACTTCTGGGGAAAAGTAAAAAGGCATCAGAATAATATATTTTAAAATCCAAGACCTTCACAAAGTCACCACAGACAGGGAGACATCTTAAATTAAGAGTGCAGACGATGCTAATATGGATGACATACAGGAAACCACACCCACTAACTCTGGGGACTTGGATAACATACTTCATTTTTTCCCCTTTCCAACACCCACAAGTTCTGGAATCTAAAACTGTTCAGCTGCAGTGCTTCCACAAACTTCACGCCCCTCAGATTATTTCTTATTTATTTATGTCTAAACTAATGTATTATGGGATTTTCTACTCCTACACAAGTAACGGTCTAGTGGAGGCCACTGCTCCCTCCCAAACCACGAACAGAGACGGGGGTGTGGAGGCCACTGCTCCCTCCCAAACCACGGACAGAGACGGGGGTGTGGAGGCCACTGCTCTCCCTCCCAAACCACAGCGAGAAAGGGAAGACCAGAGACAGGGCTGCTATTGGTCAGAGAAGTGGCCTCCGATCCAGCTCCGCTCAGAATGGGAGTGAGAGCAGCACTTAGGGAAGGAGGTGGAGCTGATCCCAGACCCCAGTGACACGTTAACAATGCGGGAGGCGGAGAGGATGAGGAGGCGGGGTTTGAGTGGCAGGGGGAAGGGGCGGGGCCAAGCTGACAGTTGGAGGAGCTGGATTTCCTTATGCCCCTGTTACTCAAATCACAGTCATCCAGGGCTGAAAACTGCTGGTTTTCCACCCTCCCTTTACCTGGGAGTCAGGTGTGAATTACATTAAATTACAGGCATCTAGCACACGCTCTTATCCAGAGTGACTTACATTTTTTCATAGTATTAATTTATACAGCCGAATATACTGCTGTAAAGACAGTTGGGTCAATCAGTAGCACCAATTGTTCAGTTATTTACCCGGGAGTAAAGAAAACCAGGGCCGGATTTCCATCCTAAATTCATACGCTGCCTGGCCAGCTAACCAACCTGTATAACCACAGAAACATGCTGAGACTGTAGCAAGCCTAGTAAACAACTCTATAAGCAGTCAGTGGCAGCAAAAAAAAAGTGTATATTTTGAGGGCGAATTGCCCCAAAATATTTACACCCCGTCCTTATATTTCAATCTTTCCCAAATGACCATGGTGTAAGTGGAATAATCCACTCTGAGGAGTGTGTTGAAGGGTTCAAAGCGCTCTGCGGAGGCAGCTACCCTACCCTTGAGTGGTTCATTCCTAACTTATGAGCGTTGAGTTGAGTCTGTGTGAGTAGAAACTGGAGGAGGTTGAGTCCATATTGATATGGCTACAGTCTGGGGGCACAACCCACACAAGCCTGGAAAATAAAGTTGCTGTTTGGGTACGGCATGTTTGCATACAAGGTTTCATACAAGGTTTCAATTTTGCCGTCACCACATGCATTATCCTCCACCCAGCTAGCCAATAAAAGTGAGAAGTCCAATGAGGAAGAAGCACACCTTCGCTTTAACCGCATACATTCAGGAGGACTCGTTTGATAAATTTTGTGGTGATCATTCGAGGAATGAAGTGAGCAGGATACAGTTTCCTTCACAATTTAGGCCTTTGAATCAGACCACACAAGTCTGAAAGTCTTTGCATATTTATATATAAGGCTTGTGAACCGGTCAACACAACCTGCAACATTTTTACCAACGTGCCATCTTTATGGAAACGAAGTCATGCAACTCAGTTTATAAAACTCATCCAACCCTTTTTGAGTAAAATGCTCCCAGCACTATGCCCAGCAAAGCAGTGGATTAGAAAAATGTGTGACATGCAAAATAAGTCTATTCCGACTGCACTGAGCACACCACAGCAAAAATGCCTGAACTGTAAAAATTACAAAAATTGAAAAGAAAGTTCAGCATTCATAAATGAACATTTGCTTTTAGGCATGTAAACAATACAATGTGTTGTATTAATATCTGAGGTGTGACCAGTGCAGTCGAGGAATAAACTTATTTTAGACTTATAGACATATTCCCGGTATTGTTTTTTTGACTTTTGACCGTATTGTTGCCACTGATTTACATTAAAACGGGCGGCTGAAACACCTATGCTGGAGCCAACCACACTGGCGCTAGTGAGCAACGTCTCTCAACAAGAGAAGGAAATGTGGTTTAAACTGGGTTTTGGCCACTTGGTTTACAGCTGGATATTTACTGAAGCAATTCAGCTTCAGTACCTTGCTCAGGTGTGCAAAGGCAGCAGGCCATCTGGGATCTGTAGTCCCCGAGTTACATTTCCCTGTAGTCCAATTCATGCACAACTGTTGCCCTGAAAGCCCAGCCCCCCCCCCCCCCCCCCCAACCCTCTGGGGTTTAAACTGGGAAAGCCCATTAACCCAGGCCCATCAAAATATTTTGTGTAACCTTGTTTATTTTTAAATAAAGAGTTTCTATTTTAAACCTCCTCTGGAGGCCAGGGGACTCCAGTGCGGGCGGTCAGAGCTAATTTTGGCGGAGTTAAGAGGTTTATCCGCTGTTTTTTCCGCTGCTTATTCTAATGAAGAAGTGCAGCGGATAACAGCCGCCGCGGTGGACTGTGAGAGGGGGCGGAGCCACGCCTCTATCCTCGAGAGCACCGTCAGTCAGAGACAGTGAAAAAACAGTATCATGTGCATGTTAGTGTGTGTGTATGAGTGTGGGAGTGTGTGTGTGTATGCGTGTATGCGTGTGCGAGTGTGTGTGTGTGTATGTGTGTGCGTGTGAGTGTGTGTGTGTGTGTGTGCATATGTGTATGTGTGTGCACGCATGTGCGTGCATGTATGTGTGTGTGTATATGTGTGTGTGTGCGTATGTGCGCGCACGTGTGTGTGTGTGTGTGCGTGTGTGTGTATGAGTGTGGGAGTGTGTGTGTGTGTGTATGCGTGTATGCGTGTGTGTGTATGTGTGTGTGTGTATATGTGTGTGCGTGTGTGTGAGTGTGTATGTATATATGTGTGTGTGTGTGTGTGTGTGTGTGTGTGTGTGTGTGTGTGTTCTGTAGCTGCACTGGCAGTATTTTTACTTTCTGTCAAAGCGCATAGAGCAGAATCTCTGCAGCTTCTGTCCCTCATCGTCTGCACTAGCGAAGCTTTCACAATCAGGAGCACGTTTCATTGGGCAAGCTTGTCTGGAGCAGACTGACCCTCTCCTTCTGACAAAAAACGTACCGCGTGCCACACAAACAGAAACAACCCGTTCCTGCCCTGTTGTTCCTTTCCAAATTAAGGACAAAACCCTAAACGTGCACGCAGTCACCCAGATTAGCTAACGGCTAACGTAGCCAACTCTGCCAAAAAAATCATACGTCTCGTAAGTCAAGAGTTACATTTCTGGCTGGACGAGTTCGACAGGTACCATTTTTATCCTTAGTTGGGTGTCATAGTTCGTGTAGTACTACACGAGGAACTGAAGGCAATCCTGGGGTCTGATGGGACTGGGGAAACGGCCAATCCTGGGGTCTGATGGGGCTGGGGAAATGGCCAATCCTGGGGTCTGATGGGACTGGGGAAATGGCCAATCCTGGGGTCTGATGGGACTGGGGAAACAGCCAATCCTGGGGTTTGACGGGATTCGGAAACCAGTCAATCCTGGGGTGTGACTGGACTGGGGAAACAGCCAATCCGGGGGGTCTAAGGGGATTGGGCAACGACCTCGCCCTGGCGGGACTCACCTTGTAGAAGAAGTTGGAGCGGCCGACGGAGCCGATCTTGCCCACGTGGTTCATGAAGCAGAGGTTTCCCTCGGTGGAGCCGTACAGCTCGCACATGCGGATCTCGCCGAAGCGCCGGTGGAACTCCCGCCAGACGTCCTGCCGGAGCCCGTTCCCCACGCCCATGTGCACCTTGTGCTCCTTCTCGCCTTCCACCTGGGACGCCCACCCGAAAAAAAAAATATATATAAAAAACAGAGCATCATGGGTAACCTGCAGGGGCTGTGAAACTCACTCAAAATCACTCAGAGGGCGCAACTCTCTGCCCACAGAGGCCCAATCTGTAGGCTGGCTTTTCTTCCACTTCGCTTGTCTGTCTTAATTCTGTAAACAGCTGTACAGATTGCTGGTGAACTCCCTGTATGACAGCACAGTGAAACGTCCTCACCAAGGGTGCAGGAGAAGTCTGCAGCCTGTGACTTCGTATCAAAATGTCAATTCAAATAAGCGACTGGCCCAATTCAACAATTAAGAGCACAAGTCTTCATGAAATCCCAAGACAGTTCAGGCCTTGTTGTGCAACTCTGCTCTAAAATACCTCTGGCGTATCCTAAAGTAATCTCAAATGCAAATCTTTAATCAAATTTGGTCTGGTGATATTCGCTTTCCACACATAACAGGAAATGCAATGATCGGTCTGCAGATTTCACATGAGAGAACTAAACAGGCTGGAAATATTCAACATCAATGTGTAGTTAGAAGTAAATTAGACAGACTCAACGACAATCATGTTGGACTTGGGACCACACCTCCATGGTGTCAGCATGACAACAGAATATAAGGAAATATTAGTAATACACCAAGAATGTATAACAATCAAACGCCTCCAGTTCAGAATTACATTTAGGCTGAAATGGAAAATGTACTTCTTGAGCAGTTTTCCCACTTGTTTGAGCAGGGCGTGTTCAACCGTTACTATTTAAAAACGGACGCAAGCAACAGACACTCGCGCACGCGCGGAGAAAATCGCACACGCGGAATCTCGGTCGGGCGAACTAAACCGGGTTTTTCTTGTTTGGCTTGAAAAGCGAACGCGCCGGACTGGTAATGCGCGGGACGTTGGAGAAGCGCGGGGGCGGTACAAAGGCGGCCAGTCAGTCCACGGGCTACGCGCGGCACACAATGCGCGCCTGACGACCGTTGCACTGTACTCCCATTCTTCTCACATCATCTGTATTCACTGCGGCAGCTAAACACTGCTCCGCTGTTAGCGCGAGCAGAACAGCAGGCACGTCAGGTCACGGAAACATCAGACCACGGGGGAAGGGGGGGGGGGGGGGTTGCTCTCCGCGATACCGTAATCATCAGGGCTTGAGGGCGAGTCACCGCAGAAATTGGGAAACTGTGGTTATGCATTATCCTGTCTTTTGGTGGAGCCATCAGAATTTGTTACTCGTGATTAGCTGCGCTCTACCTCAATATGGTAACAGCTATACATTTTTATTTATTGAATCAGTAATAATAATAATAATAATAATAATAATCCTTTACAGAAACTGAATACACTGCAATACATGAAAGAAGAAAAGTGTGTATGTGCCCCATTAAAAAACTGTTAAAAAAGCTTGATAATACATTTTAAAGACTTCCCCCCATTTCTGAAAGGGAAAATAATAATAATAATAATAATAATAATAATAATAATAATAATAATAATAATAATATATCCTAGTTCTGATACAAATACCTTCAGCCACTATCCAAAATACAACAGTAACACATCCTGTTGGTGCTTTCCATTGGCAGGAAGTACTTTCCAGAATGTCCAGTCATTTGATTCTTACTTGCACTTCTGGGCGGTCAGCAGGGTGCTGGTGGGGGGGGGGGGACAAAGACAGCTTCGGCGTGTGTGTGTGTGTGTGTCGAGGGGGGGGGGGGGGGGGGGGGTTGGCCAACAGTGGGAACCTGGGACACTCGAACAAAAGCTCCTCTTGTGTCCCAGCCAAGGAAATTAGACACAATTCAGAGGAATGTTTTCACAATTCCGCCACTTCAGAGGCAGTCTGTGCCTGAAGAGCCTTGGAAGGCTATCTGCAAGCGGGCACACTGTGCCCAGATAAGCCCCATTCAGGAGATTAAAGGCCCTCCCTTAGGATGCCAGCTTAGATCAACACACATCTCTGAGTCCATTGGATGAGGTCAGGGCTGGGTGGTATGCCTTTTTTTTTTAAAAATTTAAGTACACCAGTATACTTCGCGAAGTAACAGTATACCACGGGACTTTTTAAATTTACAAAAAAGGATTAAGTGAACTACAAGAGATTCTTCATGCAGAGTTCCGTCAGCAGAACGAGGGGACAGAAATGGAAATCAACACAAAGGCAAATTCCACACAGACATCAGGCAATATTTTTTCACGCAGAGGGTAGTCACTGTGTGGAACAGCCTGCCTGGTCACACAGTAGAGGCAGAAACTCTGTCTCTACTACTATCCAGTCTGTAGGTAATCAGAGCAGCAGACGGTGTTTAGTCAGAAAAATGGCGAGCATTGTTCGGCTGAACGGCCTGTTCTCATCATTGTGTTCCGTTATGTTTTGGCCATATCACCCAGCTCTAGATGAGAAGGACTGTTAAATGCTCCATTTGAATGAATGAATGAATGGAATGGATGAATGACACAGAAATTCTCAGCTGTCAATACTGCACATTCATCCATTTTGTAAATAATCTAATGATCATTTAATTATTAAATGACTGCTGTTGATTGACAATTAATTTTCCAGGGATAGGGTATAGGGTCATTCTAAGCACTCGTCAGTCAATTTTTTTTTCTTCTTATATAAATGACCTATTGTCACATCTACCAAAACCAACCACTCAGAGCCAGAAGGTGCAGTATGCACCATGAAAGCTTTCTTATGCAATGTGTTCTAGAAAAACTGAAAGGGTTGCCCCAAAAAGCAACATCACCCCTGCTTTCTTCGACTAAAATGCACTGAAGAATTTTAGGAACGCATTTTTGGACCGAGCTCCTGGAGGGTGGACTGTTTCAATTGCAGGTTGTCACACAGGTTTGTAACCCTGGGGGGGGTGCAGGCTGGGACGTACCGTACCTGGGGCTGGTTGCAGAGGTAACGGCAGAGCTCTCCGATGTACTGGAAAATGGTCACATTGTACTTCTTGCAGTCGACCCAGAACTGCGAGGCCGAGAACTTCTTCTTCAGCACGCAGGTGGCACCTGCAAGACCGGGAAGGAAACGTCACGACACGGAACGGAACGCCGAGTCCAACGCTCGTTTTCCGAACGTTCCGAGGCTCGCCGAATCGACACCCCCCCCTCGGGGCTCAGCATGGGGTCATTAGGTAATGCGGCCCCAAGTTCGTCCAAGGTACAAGCAAACAAAAAAAAGGCATAGTACCGATTCGACCGGAGCGTTCAGCATTTGCCAAAGCAAGCCATGTGTAAACGCAGCAGCGTACAAACACTCAGGGTCAATAAAATGTTTTTACGCAACCCAACAAGTTAATTATTAGGGAAAAAAAAAAGGATGAAGAGGCACACATGGCCTAGTAGAGTAGAGACTGCGTCATCAGAAATGAAAGGTTATGAGGACCGTAGGTAACGGGAGAAGACTTTGAAGTGTCAACTAGATAAAGTTTACTGAAAACCTACTGCTGGGTGGCTCATCCGGTTAAGCCGCGGTTACGTAAGAACCATTTGGCAGGCAGTCTTATTCAGAGCGGGGAACAGTAGCCGTGTTCTAGGGCACGAATGGGCCCCACAGACTGGCATTAAATCCGGGCTGCGCCAGTGCCAACTGTGACTGGCATCCCCTCTGGGCAGCACACCCCTGGGTGAAGGATGGGGGGCGATTCTGGGCCTGGAGGGCCGCTGCTGTGTGTGTGCAGGTTTCTGTTTCCACCAATTACCCAGGCTAAGTGAGCCAACTGGCAGTACTGTACACACCAACACTGGCTCACTCAGAGACTAGATCACATTAAAATGTTTCACATGGGGAAACAAGAACAGCCTTCGGGGCTGTCAATCGTGCGCTTATCAAGAGCTAAAATGTCGGATGACGTAAATTTTAGGAATAATTAAGTAATTAAAGCCAGAAGTTTGCATGAAAACCAGACGTGGGTACAACTCTCCTCGCCCACCTCTGCTCTGCATTCACCCAGGGATGGGAGAGTTTCAGTCAGTCAGTCTGTTCAGCTGCACGTGTCCTCCTCAGACTCATGTCTGTGCTAGCCTGCCTTTTATACAAAGGCGTGATAAGATGTAATGGGTAACGTCAGTTTCTGCAGAGGAGAGCACACACCTGTCTGTACTAAAATGACAATGGAGGTTTGTGATATGTGCTGGGAGTATAAACAAGCTATTTCAGTGCTATTCAAAGCAGTTTTTTTTTTAAATAAACGTTAGACAAGTGATACAAAAACATCTCATTACCATAATTGTTCCCATTAATTGTTGTTTATTTTAAAAATCATACCTTTCCAGAGACAATCCATTTAATGCAAGCTTAATGCATTGTACTTGACAAGTAAAGCATACCACGTACAATGTGGAAAATAGAGGCTTTAATTTCAAAACAAACTGTCAGGTCTAGCTGAGGGGGCATGAGATCCTTAATTAAGGAGCTGCGCGTTCGAGACTCGAGTGTGTTGTCAGCTTTGAAGACCACGACTGAGTGAAAATAATTAGGCTATTCTGAGCAGATAATCAGCTGAATCTTTTATTCAGAAGTGACTGAATTGCAGGCAGGTGTGGGGGGAGGCGGGAACAGCCATTGAAAAACAGAACTTATGACAAGCGGGAGGGACCTTATTATGGATTTTTCTATTATCGGACTTATCTCAATGCGAAATAACAAAAAAGAACAAAAGGCCAATTTCAAAGCCAATTTACCCGACGTCAGAATTGATTACTATTTTCATGCGCTCTGCTAGTGCTTTTTTAAATCCTTCTCATGCACACAAGCTGTTGAGTCACAAGCTGCTGAAACGATGAAGAGCACAACAATGAGATGAGATACGGACTCGCAAAAGGTTACGTTCCTCTGGTGATGAAACTTCGGCGATTTTTTGGCAAGAGCGGAAAGCGGGCTATAGACCAGCGTTCCTGTCATGAACATCGATCCCAGGCCATTAACTGGGAGCATCCCAGCAAACACAAAATGTCCTCGCAACGTTACTGATATTGTTTTGTCGATGTTCCCACTTCCACCATTCACCGAATTCCAGCTCAGCTAACATACCCCCATTTCTGAGAATCTGCCTCCAAATTTTTTTTTTCCCCCCAGGAGACCAACAACCCCACTAGTAAACTCTCTCGCTGTCTAGCCAATAAACGCCGGTGGAAGCCAGATTTTTTCCACAGCTCCCCGTGTCCGACTCTTCTGCCCAACCCCAGGGGTGTGTCATGGCACATTACGAATGTGTGTGTAATTAATACACCCATTCCAGGCCTCCTAGCCCCATTCACTTCGTTAGACCCTTTACTGGTAATGAATGGCTCCCTGACCCCTTTTAGAGATCCTTTCTCTTTTCTCTTTCTTTCTCTGGATTTTCTTTTGGATAATGTTACAGGTATAGCTGTGTCTAGTCGTATCTTCCTTTGTTACAAAACAAACCGTTGTTCGTTTGGTTGACATTTTCCTTACTGAGTATAAATGGACTTTCTGTGCCTTCTTGGTGGTGCCGCACTTTTGGATGTTCTATGCTCCTGTTCATTGGTCCAGATAAGAGCATCTGCCAGGTGATTGACTGCGATGAACATTATGATCTAAGTGCTGAAATGACTACATTACCCAGCTTGATGGTACCTCCGATACCTCTAATGATCTAAGTGCTGAAATGACTACATTACCCAGCTTGATGGTACCTCCGATACCTCTAATGATCTAAGTGTGGAAATGACTACGTTGCCCAGCTCCACTGTGCCTCTGATGCCCGTAATGAACATTGTGATCAAAGTGCTGAAATGACTACATTACCCAGCTTGATGGTACCTCCGATACCTCTAATGATCTAAGCGCTGAAATGACTACATTACCCAGCTTGATGGTACCTCCGATACCTCTAATGATCAAAGTGCTGAAATGACTACGTTACCCAGCTCGATGGTGCCCCCGATGCCGATGAGGGAGGCGGCGCTGTGGTAGAGGGGGAGGGGGATGTACACCACGTCCTCCGAGGTGCCGCCGTAAGCCCAGAACCCGGCAGCGCCCTTCAGCGACTGCAGGTGCGTGATCACCGCTGCCTTGGGGAGCCCTGGGGCAGAGAGGGAGGAAGTGACACGTTAGTGACATCACAACCACCATTTAGGGGAGGAGCTACACATAGCACCTAGCAGCAAGGCTACTCCTGTCAACTGAACCCCTCCCTCCCCGAGCAACAACACAGCCAGTTATGTGGTCCCCGCGGTGACCACTCCCAAAGGTGTGACATCACAAATACTATTAACTGAATTCTGAACCGAACATTCTAATGCTGATGTCACAATCACTGCTGGCGACTGAAAGCAGCGAAGTTCTAGAACACTGACTTAGAATGTCGAAGACAAAAAAAACCTATTCTTCACAGAGTTAAAAAAAAACATGACCATAGGACTCATTCACACACAGTGCCATTAATCAGTTCTTGGCATATATGTGTATAGTAAATATTGACGTAATAAGGTGTGAGAAATGGATACACAGTTAATAGATGGCAGAAACATTAGTGTTGGAACACGGGTGGTTCAAACTGTACAGGCCTGGACCCTGATCAGGGTAGTCTACAGCCAAAGGAAAACTCAAAGCCAAACGCACCAGTGTTTCTGGGAACTGACTCACAAAACACACAGGCCTATGCTGTAAAAAAAAAAAAAAAAAACAAGATAATCTGCAGAATTTAAAAATAAAAATATTTTTTATAGCTAATATGCAGCAATACTAACTGCAGAGAGCATAAACTTGATATTTTTTTAGACCGTAAGTTTGTGTATGGTCCTTCCGACATGCTTCGTGAAAAACAGACTCGTGAAGCAATGTAGCAACACACCTACACTGAACTGAACACCTGGAGTCTGTGTCATAGGTTCCACGGTCATCAAACAGTGCACCATGCTGGGTCCGTCCCTGGGTGACAACCTCACAATTCCCATATCCTTATACATACAAACAATAAATCTATACCGCACTGTTGAACCTGCAGCAGTACCCACAGTCTTGCCCCATTGTAAAGGAAATTATCTCTGCACCTCAGCAATTCATACGCTTGAATCGTCAGACATGTTTGAAGAGGCGCTGCTGTCCGGAGTTTATCGGCCTCACGGTGTACTTTCTGATAACAGAGCACGCATGCCGTTACTCCACTTTGGAATTTAACCTAGAGAACAAAGAAAACAACACCTTTGCCCCAGTAAATGGACTTCAATAAAACCAATGGCAACCTTGCGATACCAGTATTGGTGCGTTTTAACAGGATAATGAACAGGCCCTGTATTCATAAAGCATCACAGAGTAGGAGAGCTGACCTAGGATCAGGTTTTCGCTGGCTATACTCTAATCTTATCCACTTAGGAGCTAAAAGAACTGATCTGAGAGCAGCACTCCAACTACTGTGACATGCTTCATGAATACAGGGCCCAATCTAGGACCAGTGACCGTAACTGAAAAACCATAGAATTCAGCACTCCTATGGTGACATGTTTCATGAATACAGGGACCAATCTAGGACCAGTGACCGTAACTGAAAAACCATAGAATTCAGCACTCCTACTGTGACATGTTTCATGAATACAGGGCCCAATCTAGGACCAGTGACCGTAACTGAAAAACCATCGAATTCAGCACTCCTACTGTGACATGTTTCATGAATACAGGGCCCAATCTAGGACCAGTGACCGTAACTGAAAAACCATAGAATTTAGCACTCCTACTGTGACATGTTTCATGAATACAGGGCCCAATCTAGGACCAGTGACCGTAACTGAAAAACCATAGAATTCAGCACTCCTACTGTGACATGCTTCATGAATACAGGCCCCAATCTAGGATAAATTACTGCAACGGGAATACCACAGAATTCACAGAAAACGGTATAGACAAGGCTGCTGATGTGTATGTGGGCATGGCCTGTATCCAGGTTTTAGAGAGTGCGGGCACTAGACCACTAGAAGAACCGTATGCAGACAATGCAGGACATTTCCTAACCAGGAGCCTATCCCAGCATGCATTGGGCAAGAGGCAGGGATACACCCTGGGCAGGTCACCAAGCCATCGCAGGGCACACACATCATTCACTCACACACTCACACCTACACACTCGTAGACTCTCCAGTTAGCCTGACCTGCACGTCTTTGGACTGTGGGAGGAAACCGGAGTACCCGGAGATAACCCACCCGGACACGAGGAGGACATGCAAACACCTCGACAAAAAGTCTTCGGCCCGAAGATCAAAATGAGCATTTCACTACTGTGAGGCGACATCACTACTCGCTGCACCACAGTGCCACCCTCCATCAAGACAGACCGGAGATACTGATTCACGTGAGAAAGATAATGCAGCTTTTAAAAACATGCGGGGAAAGACGGATTTTGTTTGGGTCAGGTACAAGGACATGGTTTTTCGGGGGCGATATAGCTCAGGAGGTAAGACCGATTGTCTGGCAGTCGGAGGGTTGCCGGTTCAAACCCCGCCCTGGGCATGTCGAAGTGTCCTTGAGCAAGACACCTAACCTCTAACTGCTCTGGCGAATGAGAGGCATCAATTGTAAAGCGCTTTGGATAAAAGCGCTATATAAATGCAGTCCATTTACCATTTACCATTTGGCACGTCTTTGTTATTCCTACATCCAGTATGCTTATTAGCAGGCTAAAGTGCACACATAGTAACCTGCCATTTTCTTTTGTAAATCCCACAAAAAAACAGTTTTGAAGTATGTAGTTATGATTAGTGGACTACATTTAACACCATTGCTGTTTTTATTGTTAAATGTGTGTTCCCAATTTGTTCCCAAAATGTTCCATTTTTCATTTTAAAAAAAAAAAATTAAATATAAAGAAATAAATCAACAAAAATAAGGACCTGCAACAAGGTCTTGGTCTTGACAAGAAGATCTGAGTTCACCTCCCTACTGCGCAGTCTCCAATTTGTACAACATGGCGGCGCCCACAAACTACACTTCCCTGGCTTTAAAACCCTTATCACCAAGCCCATGGAGAGTCAATGGGCTGGGCCTCTTGCTGATTGGTCCATTTCAGAGCCTGACAATGACCCTATTGGTCAGACACTTATCAACCTTCGCTGCTGTCTGGCAAGACATCTGGAGGGGAGAGATATCACTGTATTCCACGTAGAGAAGCTTCAACACAAGCTGCAGCCAATCAGCCGTAAGTCTTCTGCACACAATCATACCGTATGCGTATATGTAGCACCCCTATGGTACACAGACCTGTTTACTTGCTTCTGCAGTAGCAAGGCGTACACCTTTTAATAGCCGCACTGCTTTTGTAAAAAAAAAAAGAAGGGACCAATCAGGAACTCCGCAGGGACCAGTTTCCAGAGTCACACATCACTAAATGAAAGCAGTTACTCTGCAGCTGCTACTGGCGATTGCGCTTCCGTGCAATGTAGCGAAGCCCGGCTAACTCCCAGCTAAAGAAAGCCCTAGCCCTGAGCTAGCCTTCACACCAGCATCCTCACAGGCCTGACAGCTGCGACCTTAGCCAGGCGACTATCTTAGCCTGGGGACTATCTTAGCCTGGGGACTTCCTCATCCTGCAAACTTCCTTAGCCTGGGGACTTCCTCATCCTGCAAACTTCCTTAGCCTGGGGACTTCCTTAGCCCAGCTCTGGAGGATGGTTAACATTGACATGTTTGAGAGAACCCTATAAAGCCATATAAAAACCCTATGAAAGGTAAAGATGCATGTGGATTTGTGTGGAAGGTGATGGACCTACCCACTGATGGATTTGTGTGGAAAGTGATGGACCTACCCACTGATGGATTTGTTTGGAAGGAGATGGGAGTACACACTGGTGGATTTGTGTGGAAGGTGATGTGCGTACACGCTGGTGGATTTGTGTGGAAGGTGATGTGCGTACACACTGATGGATTTGTGTGGAAGGTGATGTGCGTACACACTGATGGATTTGTGTGGAAGGTGATGTGCGTACACACTGATGGATTTGTGTGGAAGGTGATGTGCGAACACACTGGTGGATTTGCGTGCATTGGGAATCTTCTCCCGTGTGGAACCAAGTTCGGGAAAGGTGAAGTAACACACTGAAGACCACTTTCCAATTGAAAAGGTTTTATTTCGATGCGCAAAGGGAGACTCGCCACGGTGCCACAACAAGCGTTCCGTACGAATCTCAACGAGACAGCCACAAGTGAGGGTTTAAAGTATACTGTTGAGAGGTATATACTATTGCCATGCGTAAATGTTCCCAGGAAGGAATATACATTGCACCAGACTTCCCTAGGACACCCAAATGGCCTGCTGCTGGTGACACCCCTTTGATCTGTGGCTATTACTACATCCTTACGAGCAGCGATTGAACTCTATTTGTGCCCGTTTGTCTCCACCAATGGAAAGCAGTTACAGCGTGGTGGGAAGGTGTGAGTGTGGGAATGTGCATTCAGAATGAAGCTACGACACAGAAAGCAACTTAATTCACGTGTGAGGTGACTGAAGGTGACTGAAGGTGACTGACGGACCGACGGACGCACCTGTGGTCCCCGAAGTGAAGATGTAGAGGGTGGGGGTCTTGAGGGACGTGGCGGCTCGGCGGTCGGCAGGAACAGGAAGCGCGGGGGCGTGCTCCAGCTTGTCCAGCAGCGTGTGCACGCCGGGCTGCGAGCTCTCGGCCTTCACGGCCCACACCTGGATGCCGTCCTCCTGCAGGCTGGGCAGAATCTCCTCCAGCGTGTCCAACAGGTCTGCGGAAAGAAACGTACGGAGTAAAACCGGAGGAAGCCAAGCAACCTCGGGGCCTTCCCTGGTACTTGGATCGAGCCATGTTCCTGCGGCAAGCAGAGTCGTTCAACCAGTAGGGGGCCACCACAAAATCATTTTAAGAACCGCAATAATAAAAATAATAATATTAGTTATTAATAATAATAATTATTATTATTATTATTGTTATTATTCAATATGACCTCATTCATTTCTATAGGCCTAATTTAATCATAGGCCGGATAACAGAGTACAAACTTAGTAACAATTACAGCATCAGAGTAAAGAATGTGGTAAAGAATTTTCCAAAGGAACTTAGAATGCTGTCCTCTCACATATTTTGAAAACTTTACAGTAGCTTTGAAGTTACGACATTTGATTGCGTAGCTTATTTGTGAATTTCGACACACAGTATTAGACGGAACAGTCTCAGAGAAATAGAACAGACCTCTATTCAAAACCGGACAGAAATCTGAGACTTGACACTGCTACTTGTTGTTGTTGTCCAAGCACAAGCAAAGCAAATATGAGCACAGCTATGCATATGTACAACTTCAAACAGAAAGCTTTGTTTTTTCTTTTTTCTGGTAAGCTTGTTGTCATTTTTCTTTTTTCCTTTAAGCTGCAAGCTAGGTCAGTGCAAACTCTGATGTCGGTGTGTTGCCCATCTGAACTAACCAGATTAATAAGGCCGATTTAATACTTAGGCATGAATTTTCCATTCCATGTTAACTAGCTTGTTCCTCATCCAAGGTTTGACCGCATGGTTTCAAAGGACGGTCCAGCCTGATTTACCTCAGTCAGCACTTACGCTTCCACTGGAATTATGAAAATGTGAGGAACACAGTTGGTCCATTTAGGGATACCAAAAAATAAAGTTCCTCAAACAAAAAGGAGAAGAAAATAAATGTCATTAGATGATCCCGGATCCCTCAGTTTCGTTAAAAACCCAGCCCAATCCTGGAGGGTCACTTTGTGTGCTGGTGTTTTAATGTGTTTCTTGCCTTAAGCACTTCATTTAAGTCACTGATTGGCTAAAGAGTCTGCACACCTTCTTGCCAAGGCCTGAATTGATGGTTGAATGATTAAGAGGAAAATAACAAATACCAGCAGAGACTTCGGCTCTGCAGGAGTTCGGCCTAAATGAAAAACCGAAATATGTCTGCAGGGAGAGAGAGAGAGAGAGAGAGAGAGAGAGAGAGCAGACTGGGGATGGGAGCCTCCTAATGTCTAGGTGCTCCCAATCAAGGGCGTAACATATCTGAGTTTCGTTCAGTTTGAAATCCTTACACCCCCCCCCCCCCCCCCCCCCACACACACACACACAGAGTTGGGGGGGGGGGGGGGGCGTAAGGTTGAGGGCCATTCCCCTCTGAAAGACTTTTAAAAGAACAGCTGCTGGGAAATGATCATTTCTGGTCGATTCCACTGGGGAAATACTTGAGACTACTGATCAGTAAAACCCAATCACAACATGAAACCCCCATTTTAATTATATCAAATTATTCAATTCAATTCAATTTTATTTGCATAGCGCTTTTTACAACAGAACAGTCACAAAGACACTTTACAGAGTAGCAAGGCAAGAGACAGAGCACAAAACCAGCACACGGAGCAAACACCAGGCCTGAACCCCCAAATAGCAAGCAAACAAAAAAAATAATTCCCAGTGGGGAGAAAACCCTCAAGCGGTGGTGAGGAAAAACTTGAGGAAGAAATCTCGAGAGGAAGCCGGTTATAGAGGGGGAGCCCATCCTCCACAGGCCGGCCTGGTGTAAAGTAGTCTGGAAGAACGCATGTACTTTCCGGGGCAAAAGAGAGGAGTTGCCTGCCGCTTCCCTATTGGTTAATCGAACTGTCTGTCTCAGTGTGCTGGTTCTCCCCCCCCCCCCCCCCCCCCCCCCTACACACTCCCTCTGTTCCGTATGTGCTGCAATCTAAGTCCCGACTGAAAAACACCAGTGAAACGGACAAAGCTATCGAGCTAACCCAAATTGTCTGCAAAAAACAGAATTCTGGACAAATTCAAAGAAGATTTTAATTCTGTTATATCACAGACTTGCCAAACACATGGCGTGACTTCGTTGAAGGACCTTCAGCGCACGTGTTTGGATACTCTGCTATCGAACAGCGATGTCCTCGCGTGCTTGCCTACAGGATTTGGCAAAAGTTTAATTTTTCAAGCGTGGCCTACAGTATGCAGTCTGCTGTCAAATAAATACCCAGAAAAATGGCCAGAAGAAGCAATGGTTTTGATTGTTTTCCCATTACAATCAATAATGGAGGAGCAAGTGAAATTGTTGAACCAAAAAGGAATTAAATAAATTAATTGATTTGTTTCTTTTATTATTCAACCTTTGAACCGCAGACTTGCATATCTCAGTGATGGTGTGGTAGGTGCTCTGACGTTAACGTTAGCCATTTTCCCCCAAATAGTGGTGAACTGATGCAGGTCTGTGGAAAAGTTTGCCTCCGGTAATGTTCTTACGGTGCACGTTTCAGACCACACCTGGCCAAAATCATCACCACATTTGGAGCGCCGCCCCTCTGCACTCTGATTGGTTGGGAAAACACAACTATCCCGGGAAGGTTGCCTCTTTCGTTCACGCCTAGAACGTCAAGGCATCGGTGAAGTGAAAACAGAGACTGGCTCGCGAGGCTAGATGTAAAGTAGCAGTAAAATGGAACGCAGCAGAAAGGCTACAAGGAATTGAACACAGCAAATAAAACGGGTTATGCAGGTTAGAGCTGATGTGACTGCTAACAGGAATAACAGAAGACCAAATGGTGTAGTTCAGTTATAGTGCGGTTTCGAGGAGCCGGATGACGGATCTGGAGCTCCAGGCTGCGTCAGGGCATGAGGGCAGGGGAGGAACAGGGCTGAAGCAGTCCATGACCACGGAGCGAGGGACAGGACTGGAGCGAGCCCCTGGACTCAGGGCCAGGAAACACTTATTATTTCTCATCATCATGCTATATTATTGGGGGTGGGGGGGTATCTGACCTGTTTGGTAATATTGCGGGGGGGGGGGGGGGGGGGGGGGGGGGGGGGTGTACCCTCCCTATCCACCCATAAGTTACACCCTCACACCCAATAATAGTAATGACCTTCCACTCTGCCCACCAGGTACGTGTGTGTACCGGATAAACAGACCAGGGGGCTTGCCCCCAGCCCCTTGCACAACAGTGGGCAAAGAGGCCTGTATCCCTTCCTGAATTCCATCCCGAACTTTGCTCTTAATTATTAAATTAGAGCGTTAATTTATTAAATCGATATTTTGGCTACACTTCTCAACAAGTTCAGGACTGACAGCTAAAGACCGCTCCCGCGGTTTAGGCTAGAATTCAATCTCGGTCATCTTCAATTTGAAGGACCATTGACTTACTACAAAAAAAACATTTCGCGCCCTTTACATTACAGGCATTTAGCAAATGTTCTTATCCAGAGCGACTCGCACAAAATTTTTACATAGAATTTACATTGCTTCCATTTATACAGCTGGATTTATACTGAAGCAATGCAGGTTAAGTACCTTGCTCAAGGCCTCAATGGCAGTGTCTTACCAGGGAATTTACTCTCTGTGACCTTCAGGTTACAAGGCCATTATACTACACAGCAGTTGCAACTTAAACGGGAAAATCCGGAAAAATGCCACCTCGAAGTTACATACTTTACTAAAACCCCTTTCAGAATGAGCAGTCCACACGCCTTAAATATCTCGTTGAAAGCTTTTACTGCAGTCATTAGGAGCGCTCTTTCCCAAGCACCCGTGATGAGTTAACAACTCTTTAAAGTGGAGAGGGATTAAGGATATGCGCCGAGACGCACTCTTATAGGGCCAGCTGTTTAAAATTAGAGTTCGTATCCAAGAAAAGGTCTCGTCAGGTTAGTTAGAGGGAAACATCTTTATGTGCTTACACAAACCATCTGTGACTATAAATAGGTTGGAGGTGGCTAGTGTATCTTTCCAGTATTAATGTTGCAACGTACCAAATAAAATTGGAAGTTAAAAAAACGGCAATCGGTCATGCCGATAATTTTTACGTCTGTCTAGCGTTGCATGTGGCCTACGGCACGTGCTATCGGGTAGCTCACAGGGGGAAAAAAAACGGTCAATTGGATTCCGAAAATGACACTGACCGTAAAATTCATGTACTGGCCCCAACTTAAATGTCACATGCAGCTGGAAGTCATCACAACCAAACAAACAACAGAAGAAGAAGCTGAGAAAAAAAAAGAAGCTGAAGAAAACCCGTACTGGATCAACTTCCCAGAGGAACGCAAGTATCTAGAAAAAAACTAGGAAATAGTCATTCAACTCGAATATAATCGACATTGCGTTTTACTGACACAGACCTTTTGTTAACTCACGTGAAAACGTAATAATTGACCCAATCTTAAAAACAAAACAAAAAACACACAAATATAACTACATTACCAAAACCGCAGGATCGGCAAAGAATACTACTAACAACTGCATTAATTTAAGATTACACAGGAAATAGGAAAATATAGTATGCCCATTGAGTTCACACACACTGCCAGCCCAGATTAGCGAGCAATGTGAAGTCCGTGCACCACCTGCAAGAAGCGCACATGTTGACATTTTCATAGAGACGCTATAATAACCCGTCGAGCGCTGTAAATCATCCTATTTCACAATGTTGTTCAGCGCGCGCGCTGCTACAGTTCATGTGATTCTCATTCGGAGACCATTACGAAAACAACCACATTTCGACGAAAAAAAAATGTGGTCGTGAAACAAGTCCCACCGCTCAAATAATTAACCCCTATAAGGTTTAAAATTGACAAAAGTCAGACTACTGTTGTCAAAATATGAAAAGCCAATCCAGAAATGACATTGTAAACATCCCCAGAAACATGTGTTTTTAGCACGCTGTCATGTCAGTTGTGCAGGCAACCGAGAAGGCAACGGGGGGGCTAATCTGAGAAACAATGCAGTCGCCTACCAACGCAGTATGAAAACGTAAACATTTACCTTTACCAACAACGAGAATTTTGGCTCCGCAGCAGCTGAAACAGTGCAGCAGGGATCTACATTTGATGTTTGTGTTGAGAAAAGCGACGGAGCAGCCCAGCTTGTTCAAACCGAACCAAACGCACACAAAATCTGGTTCGTTGTTCATCAAAAGGGCGACAGTGTCTCCTTTCTTCACCGTTCCCAGTTTCTCAAAAACCTGTGCCACTCTGTTGCTCCGTTCATCAATATCTCTGTACGTATAACCCACTCCCTCGTAAATAATAAACGTTTTGTTAGGCGTTTGTGCAGCCTGTTGCACAAACTTGTCCAAAACCGTGAACACTTTGGAGGTCAATTTATACATCTCCATCTTCAGACCGCGTCTGACGACTTTTGTCAAATGGAAAAGGTCTTTCCAAAAGTACGGAAAACACAACTTCTGTCCGATGTGGACGGCAAAAACACCAGCCACAAGTGCTGTCAGCCATCCTAGCGATATAAGCATCACGGTTGTTCAACTTGTAAAACAATACCGCGACTAATGCACAGAAACGCGAGTGCAAAAAAAATGGAAAAACGTTAAATTTCCACCGCTGAAAAACCGCTCCTTTCTTATCCCAGATTATGAGATCAAATCCAACTGAGGCCAAACCATCTTCGGTGCTAATTTATGAAACTCGCGAACGGAGTAGTCACGTGGACTGTTGTTGTACAACTAACGTAATCTGTCAGTGGGAGTGTCCGCGAGGCTAAGCAGCCGCTCCCTTCTCACAAACTCTGCGAAGGGCAGTACATTCCTTGGATGTCGGTGGAGAAAGGTTTGGGAGAGCCGTTTCGGCCTGAAGACAAACTGTTAAGCTCTCCCCGCGAACATCGTTTTTATTTTCATTTCATTTCAACTTTATTTAAGACTCGTCTTAAAAATTGGATATATCAGGTCAAATAAATCAATGTTTACAAGTAGCTGTTGTTCAATTCTTCAGTTACTGTCAGCGTCACTACGCGACGGAGGTCAACTCGCTTCATCCAAGTTCGTCTGATCTTTATGGAGTGAGACTTCGCGTTTATGAACTGATAAAACGTACACAGAAAAATGCCCTGTGTTAATTCAACTCTAACAGTACATACGAGTCAAGTTGGGACCATATGCACTCCGTAAGAGTTGATTTAACACTGACCAATTTACTGTGTAGTAACAAGGATTTATTTTATATAATTGGCATAATAAGCATTGTGGAAAAAACAAAGTATAGGCTATTGAGTAACAATGTGTAACATTTAATATTTGTCTGTTCCTCTGTTATACAGTTAAAGACCTACATGCATATATTCGTACTTCTCAAGAAAAGCCTGACCTGCCACAGACATTACAACACCTGACAGACAACATATAATACTGTTGTTACTTAAATTTTCAGTAAAGATTAAATATCCACTTTTTAACTTAGGGCACACTTAATACTACTTTCTCATGAGTATGTTTTCAATAACCACATTCAATAACTATATAACAGGCATGCATGCAAATGTGTACTATACTTACGAATAATGAAATCTCTCTTGATGCCATCATGCAGTTTTTACTAAAATTGTGCTTTATCTACCATTATCTACAGGCTACTCTCTCTCTCTCTCTCTCTCTCTCTCAAAAAAAATCTTTCAGAAACAAAATAACCTGACATATGTAATGATTAGGTCGGTAACGGCAACAAATGAGCGGCCATCTTTCTTTTCAAAATGTAGACAGCAAAAGTTTTGTATGACCCTATTAAATGGTAGCTGTCTGTATCAGAACACCCACCACACAACACTGGGGGGGGGGGGGGGGGGGGGGGGTGCGCTTTATTTACAATCTATCAAACTGGGGGAAGACCAGATGGTTACACGCTGGGAACTTGTAGACAGAATTCACGCTCACTCTTAGGCAATATATACTAAATAATCTTTTTATTGTTTAAAACACGACGTTTTGGCCGCCTTGATCTTCATCAGATTAAAACAACGACAGAACCACAAATAACATGCAGGCTTTTCGACACACAGGTGAACTGAGGCTAATGCAGAATCACAGGAAGCAAGCAGATTAGGCAGCTGCTTGCCCAAATGGGAGACCTTAAGTGCAAGAAGGTGTGAACCAGCAGATGGCGCTGTGACGAGAAGCCAGGGAGGGAGGGGAGGGAATTGGAAAGGGGGGGGGGGGGGGGGGGGGGGGGCTGGGAACCTGACCAGGGGCTCATTCCAATCGCTTATTTCATCCGTCCTTGCTTCGTTTCCTTGCGTCCTTTCCAAGTATGGAAGGCCAAATGGGTCAAAAATCCCTTGCCTACACTGCTGCCAACAGGACAGCCCCCATCTACTTGCAGGACATGATTCGCTTCTACGTGCCTGCTCGACCACTCCGCTCTGCGGCAGCAGGGCGCCTAGTAACCCCTCCCACCCGCCCAAAGGGATCACAGAGCTTCTCCACCCTAGCTCCCCAGTGGTGGAACGAACTTCCCGTCCCTCTCCGAACCTCCCCCTCACTACCCATCTTCCGCCGTGGCCTGAAGACTCATCTCTTCAGACTATACCTAGATTAACCACCACCATGCTGCATATTTCACTCTTTAAAAAAAAAAAAAAAAAAAAAAAAAAACCCCCCCCCCCCTTTTTTTTAAATTTTTTTTATGTCACTTGTTACATGTTGCCCCATCCCAGCACCTTTTGGTAATTTGTATTTGTCCTAATACTGTAGCTTATTCTTCTGCCTAGTTGGCTTTGCAGAGGTTAGGTTAGAATAGTGTTCACTGTGTGAACTGTGTTCTTGGCTAGAAATAGCTGTACAAAATAAGTATTATACCTTTCTGAACTTGTGTTCAGCAGTTGCCTACGACCATGATATGCACTTTTTTTGTACGTCGCTTTGGATAAAAGCGTCTGCAAAATAAATGTAATGTAATGTAATACGTGAAACTGACATCTGGAATCACACGCTGTCATGTTGGCAATGTTTTGTTTGCCTGTTCTCAACGCATTGACAACGCATGATTCCAGACGTCAGTTTCACGTATTTTTGACCCGCTGGGCCTTCCGTACTAGGAAAGGACGCAAGGAAAGGAAACGAGGACGGATGAAATAAGCGATTGGAATGGGTCCCAGGAAGTGCCCTTGGCCCCTCTGCTCTTTGAACTCCGTTAAAAGGTATCCATTGTGTCCCCAGATTCAAAGCACGTCTTATCCTAAAGATTTTTTTTTTTGTCCTGCAGTTTTTTCACCCTTGTTCATGGGGGCATTGTATTTTGCCACTTACTTGATCCAGAAGGAACAGTGCCCCCTACTGGCCCATCTGAAACCATGAAGTGCGGTGGCCTTTGAACACATACAGTAAACATCAGAGTTGAAAAGGAAAAGGACATTTGGTAGGAAAAACAGGACAATTTAAACCATGGACACTTTTAAAATTTTGAATTGAATGTAAATTGTAAAGGAAATGCAGTGTAATCTAACGATGTAGCAAATGTACTTTGATCAACCATGATCAGTAATCTGCAGGGATTTTACTGGTAATGTTTTTTTTTAAGGTATATTTTTAATAAAATAATTATTTGACCCGGTTCAGGTTCCCCATCAACTTCTCCACGATTCACACTGTTCATTAGAGTTGCGTGTCTATTTTGTAATATTTGCAGCATTCTTGCATTTTTTTCAAGTGACTCATAAAACTTCCCTGGTTACGAGGCGAAAGCTCACTGGAGGTCACTGCACTGCGCTGCAATTGTTTAGAAAGCAACGTTCGTCAGAGGTGACCCCGGTCTGTTTCCGTAGCCATTAGAAAATTGGTTTTAGTCCCCCATTTTGGGTCGCCCTGGCTGCGAGGTTGGTGCGTTGTGACTGGAACCACTGCGGGGAAAAATTTCGGTACAACGTGGGGGTGAAATCATCCCACCTGTTTAACCGAAAAGCCCCAGGCCTCTGGAGAGCGGTACCGTGCCGTGCGAACGGTGCCGGCGGGACAAGGTTCATTGTGCGGTGCGACCCGGTTGAGTGTCACCGGGTTCGTTGTGTTCCTGGCACAACAATCGTCCTGACCATCCCCATTAGCTGCAGACCAACTGTCTCCATTCACAAAGTGCAAAGGGTTCTGTCGCCAGGGTCGTCCGCAGAACAGGTTTCTGCGTTCTCGTTTTTTTCTTCTTCTCTTTTTTTTTTCCCTCCATTCTCTTGTTCTTTTGATTCTGGAAGGAATTGCCAAAAAAAAAAATAATAATAAAAAAGTGCTTTGTCATCAAGAACACAAGGGTTCAACGAGCTTAGCTTTTGCAAGGCTGCTATTTGTGTGGGACGTCACAGCAGAGCCAAGAACTATTGATTTTTTTTTTTTTTAAACTGCGTGCCAGGTAGAGCGTATTTCATTCCCTAGTGCCACTGATTTCGCCTTCCGTGTCCTGAAAATGAACGGACCCTGGATGCCGTGTCAAAACCTTACCAGCAGGCCTTAGCCATTTCAGTTCAGTTTACTTCACCACTGCCGCAAGCCTTATTCCAAACACGGGCATGGGTAAAATATGTCTTTCGTAGGTCAGAATAATGTTCACTGCCTGAACTGGACTGTGTCCTTGGCTATGAATTGCGGTACGAGATGAGTATTGTACCTTATTGAACCTGTGTTTTCGTAGTTGTTCCAATCACCTTGACGTGCACCTTTGATATGATGATATGCGCTTCTGTACGTCGCTTCGGATAAAAGCGTTTGCTAAATAAATGTTATGTAATGTCTCCTGTTAGACTTTTTTTCTCCAATCAACAGCCCCCACATTTCACATCTCAACAGTGCAGACCTTAGGCCAGCGGTGGCTCGGAGTCACTCGCCGATTGACACACACGGGGGGGGGGGGGGGGGGGGGGGGGATTTTTACAACTCTCCGTCTCTGACTAAAAATATAACTGCTGCTAGCACGCTACATGCTAATGGGTTCTGTGAAATACTCCAGGCAGCGCAGTGTAGTGTTTCTTGCTTCCACTGCCTTTGCCGTTGCTCAATCCCGAGATGTTCTCATCTGTGGAATGAGTCGGTGTCACTTGACATCTCCTTCCACGCCGCTCTCCCCCCCCCCCCCGAGCAGTAACTGGCCTGGTGTGGCCGGTTAAAGCCCATTTCCTCTTCAGACCCAGCAATTAATTCCGGTGTCCCTCGTGGGGGACATGAGTCTCCGAGAATGATATATTCTACTGTGCTGAAACCTACACACCAAGAGACGATCAATAAAAAAAAAAAAACGAATAACATTTTTTCAAAATATTTTTTCCTCGTCCAAGACACTTGCATCCAGGCGCATCCAGGCGGCAAGATGGGCTTCCCCTTCAGCTGTAGCAGATGATTCGGCGTCAAGGCCTCCAGGTCATTTGTGTCCTCTGATACAGGAGTGAGGGCTCGATCATTGAGGACGGCCTCCACTTCACAGAGAGCAGTCTGCAGACTTTCACCTGTCAGGGTCTGTAGTCTCATTAACAGAGCGGAGTCTCTCCCATGCACCTCCATGGTGTGAGCCTGCGGGAGGGTTGAACGTCCACTTTTTGACTCCCCCCCTTTTAGCAGTGTATGCTGGACCTTGCTGTGGTCTAGATTGGCAAGTGACTCACGTAGTTCCCTCTCAGCTCCCACAAAGTTTGCGCCGTTGTCTGATACTACTGCATTTTTTTTTTTTTTACCATAGTGAACCTTGCTAGTAAGGTTGTCTAACTGTAAAAGTTTTCTTTATTTAAAATGTGCCTACTACTAAAACGTTGTTTTTACTCTCGTATATTTTCTGTTGGAGGATAGCCGATGAGCAGTAAAGACATTTAGAATAAAATGTGAAAAATATTTCTTGTTTTTGTCCGACGGTTTACAGTCAGTAGACTGTGCCTTCATTTCAGTGAGGTTTTGGCGCATTTTATCAATAATGGACCATAAAAACCACACAGCCATTTGACCAACTCCATAAACGGACCTTTCTATGTCCCCATGTCATTCCAACGCGCTGTTTAATCATTTCAGCGGTTATCTTCAGGTCACAGAGCATCAGTTCATCGTTGTGTGTCACAAACGACACTTACACGCAACGTCTCATGAAGAAATATCATCATCAGGTTATCTGGGTACTTCACAACAAACAAGATTTGACTCGGCAGTGGTGCATTTAATTTGCTGTCGCGCGAAGCTTGTAGAACTACGTCTGCATCGATTTGAAAGTTTTGTTTTTTGTTTTTTGAAATACGCACAGGTCAGAAAATACACACATGTGTATACAGTTCACATAATTATAATATATTTTATTTTCCTTTCCATCTCTTGTTCTGCTTCCTGCTTGCTTGTTCACTTACAGCGTGTCCTTTCTTGACAAACACTGCTACTGTTCTTCGGTCTCAATGTTTTGGCACGCGCTCAGCTTGTTTGTTGGAGACGTGCACGTTCAATATCAGCGTGTCCAAGGACAGGTTCTCTTTGTGTTTGTGTCATACTCAAGGTTTTTATTTAATCTGTTAAGAGAGGTGACACTATGCCTTTAAAATGCTAACAAAAGCGGCATTCTCGGGGGCAGCGCATAACTGGCTGCAACATTGCCTTAAGATGGATGTATTTTAGCAATGGGACGTCCGTATCTCATTCCGCAACAGCGACATCTTCTGGTCAGCCATGGGAACTAAGAGTGTCCGCCTGCGACTTAGTGGCTGGGATGGGGTTCAATCAGCATTCGCCCTGAACTTTGGCTAAACAGCTAAACCCACACACTAAATTTGTGTCATTTAACTTTACTTTCAACAAACAACACGCTTAGGTTTGCATCTCTGAGTTTCTAATGTCGTAGGGGACTAAGGGAACACAATCACAAATTCACACACATGCACGCACAGAGACACACGCACACACACACACACACAACTAAACTACAGTACGGACAAATCAGCCTCCATAAACAGTCACAAAAGACCTGAGTACAGGCACTTCCAAAACAGGATTCCAGCACAAGGCAGAAAGAACAAAACAATCTGCTGTTTTACAGCAACTCCAGTGGTCTCCGGAGAGCCAGAGAAAACGGTTATTAAAAATGATGGAAACCCACGAGCCCAGTGAATAATTACACATCCCTCCTTTGTTGTGAAACGAGGCCTTTATGAGCTGGGCTCCAGCACAGCCAGAACAGCCAGAACAGCTGCTGCCTCCATCAGCAAACCTGTTCCCCTCGACTCCCATTATCCTCAACAACTACTTCCCCCATCCGTGGGGACAGGCGTCTGACCAGGGATTGGTTCAGTAAACGTATAAATGGACTGCGCATTAAACTACAACCTGTGAAAGCTTCTCTCGATAAGACAGCCTTGCTTAAGTGTCTAAATGTAATGAATCGATTTGTTGAAATCAGCGGTTCTCAAACTCCTCAATCTTATCCAGAAAGGGCCAGTCTGGGTGTTGGCTTTTGTTTCAACCAGGCAGTAACACATCGGATTCTACTAATCAAGGTGCTTAGCAAAGACTCTAGTGGTTGATTAGTAGAATCCGGTGTGTTACTGCTTGGTAAATGGACTGCATTTATATAGCGCTTTTATCCAAAGCACTTTACAATTGATGCCTCTCATTCACCAGAGCATTTAGGGGTTAAGGTGTCTTGCTCAGGGACACTTTGACACGCCCAGAGCGGGGATTGAACCAGCAACCCTCCGACTGCCAGACAACCGCTCTTACCTCCTGAGCTATGTCCCCCCCGCGTCTGCCTGGTTGAAACAAACGCAGACACCCACATCGGCCCTTTCTGGATAAGATTGGGAACCCCCGCTCTAAAACATGAAGGCACCTAATCAAGAAAAATTAAAGCTTGTTAAAATTCTGTGATTGCAATTGTGATTGGAACAAAAACCAGCATACACAGGGGCCCAGAGGACCGAGTTTGAGAACCACTGGTTTGAATGATCTGCAAACCTGAAATTTGCACACGAGGCCACTAGGGGGTAGCAAAGGAACGCATTACTGGGGAATAATAGATGGCTGAATAAAAACACACCTGGCTAAATTAGATTAAAGCCATTGGACAGATTCGCTTTTGCTTGCAGGGTTAGAACTCAAAGATAACCGTACAAATACACTTAAATAAATACACGTATGCACGTGCACTTAAATAAATACACATGTATGTGAACAAAAATGTTTTCACTGGCCTAATTACTCACACTTTGGATTGTCGGGGAATGCATCAAACCCAAACAATATTGTTTGAAACTTTGCAGACTCAGATGATCAGACTCTCAGTCCTGTGAAACAATAACTTAGACCCTTTGACCTCATATAAACCCACAAAATACAGTTATAACTGTATGTGTGCACTAGAAAGTCTCAATTTTTAGTTATTCTGTGTTTCCTCCTGATAATCTTATGGTTTCTTCTACTTCTTAATTTTGTTCCCAATTACATCACAAAAAGCCTCTCAATTCCTAATATTTGAGTTTATAACTTTCTAGGCAAGAGACTTTAGAAGTTTTTATTTTATTTTTAACAAATTGTCAACTTAAACTTCAGATGTGAATTTGAAACACCTTGATTCAAAACAAATCTTTTATATAAATATTACACAATAACATTACTGAAATAAGCTGTCAGCTAGCCATTTTTTTTTCTTTTTTTTTAGGAAAACGTCCCCCTCTGCTGGCCATGCAAGGGAGAGTAAACTTTAAATACTGTGATCTCAAAGAGTCAAGACATCCAAAAAAAGAAAAAAAAATTGGGGGGAAAAAGGCATTTGTAAAAGTCAACAACATGTGTATGAAATTGGATATATGTTCCATTACAGACGAGACCTGGTTCAAATTTTGCTTTTCAGCAGAAAGCGTGGGTGGGTGGGGGGAAGGGGAAATAGAGTTCCTGATTTTCTAGGTTACAGAGAGCAGTGCGGAATAGGGTTTAGCCAACTCAGATCCAGATTATGGTGTTGACAAATGAACTACGTATGCGTATTTCTACGCTTTTCTGTGCTATTGCATTGTTTTTTTTATTTATTTATTTATTTATTTATTATTTATTTTTAACTATATCCTTGTTTATGTACTCCTGCTGTCGTTTCCAGGGCTCTTTTGGGAGAAAAATATATTTTCCCCCCAATGAGACTTCCAGGGTAAATAAAGGACGAATAACAATCGGTTAGATTGGCAACTATACTGAGCAATACAGCTCCCTTTATGGTCAGTAACTCACCCACAGAGATTTTAGGGGCTGTTTTTATACTCAGACAAAACTCCTGTGTTTCACCCAGCATCGTCTGTGCACAATTAGCTATGGCAAAAATCCCAGTTTTATTTCCCGACTAACCATTGTGTTTGGCACGTGCTGTGTGTTCTTTCACTGCGAAAATTAAACGGTAATTATTACGGCTGCTCTTCGGTTTTTGGTTGCGAAAGACCAGACGTAACATGTTTACGCGGTCTGTGGAGGAGGAGGATCCGAGGTTTCAGCATCGCGCCAGAATGAATACTTCAATCAAAGATGGTGTAAAAAAAAAAAAAAAAAAAAAGCCAAGAGGTTCTATTCTATATGCTTCACAGTGTGAGCCCTGTGTTTGCGTTCTGTTCATTCTAATTTCTTGCCTACGTGTTGTTAGTAAGCATGCACAAATTAATGGTGCCCACTGTTAATTGCTGTAGAAAACAACTGACACCATTACTGTGATTTATTGTAATTTTCCCATGTAGAAATTATTTTAGTATAGTAAAGACTCAAAGGAATAAATTGCTTTACTCCTGAGATTATTACTTGGTGCAGCTTCCCCTGCCATTTCAGCAGATTTTGAGGTACGCTTGAGGGCACAGTTTTGGTGGTTCCAGCTACAGCCAAGCCTCAGCCTGCTGGCAAAGACAACCAGATTTTTGGTTAAAATGTCCTGGAACTTTTTTTGGAATTATCTGTGCAACTGATCTTAACGAGACAGACCCTAGAGCATGGGCAACAGAACAGTCCAGTCTCAAAGCATAAAATGATCCACCACTATATTTTACCCTTTGGTGCTAAGGTGCTAAGATGACAAAGAAGTGATTAGAATGTCCTCAACTGAACATTCTAACGTTGATGTCACAATTGCTGCTGGCGACTGAAAGCAACGGAGTTCTAGAAGATTGAGAAAAAACATTCCAAAAAAAAAAAATCCTACTCTTCAGAGTAGACACGATGTGCTTTTCCTTGTGTGCATCGTTCTTTTGACACCAACCATGCAGACGGAGTACACAGCCGAAAAGTTCAGTTTCGGCCTCATAGCCCCCTGCTCCAGACATTGCCCCAGAGCGCAGAGGCACAGGGGCTTGATTGTGTTAGTTTCACTCAGTGAAGACTTTCTTTAGGGCAAAAGAGCCTATTGCATTACATTGCATTACTGCCACTGAGCACACATATCCAAGGTGACTTACACAACTGTTTGCATTGATTTTACTTAGTATCCATTTATACCGCATTTATACAGCAGGATACATCCATCCATCCATCGTCAATATATAGCCTATCCCAGAGTGCATTGGGATCGAGGCAGGAATACACCCTGGACAGGCCCCGCCAACCTATCACAGGACGCACACACCATTCACCATTCACAGTGCTCCCCAATTACACTGTAGGAGGCAACCGGAGTACCCAGAGGAAACCCACACAAACATGTGGGGAGATCATGAAAATTCCACACAGAAAGGCTCCCAAATCTCCCAGCTGCATATATACTGAAGCAGTGCAGGTAAAATACCTTGCTGTCAATGATACAACGACAGTGTCGAACCCGCAACCATGTCAGGTTAGAAGCCCAGGTTCCTTACTCTTTATACTACACTACCGGCTACAGCTGTAGTTATGGAAGGTGGTCTTTTATGGCCCCAAGACGGACCTGAACTCTGCAGTTTTTAAACTGCGATCCTCAAGTTGCTCTGAGCCTTCCTCATTACCTTCCTCCGTGCACGTGAGGATGTGTGGTTGTGGCGTCTCCCTGGCGAGTTAGCATCGGTTCCAGATTTAGAATTATTAATTACTGACCTATCAGTGGTTAGCGTGTATGGTTAACCATTTATATATTTTTTTCGTACCCATTACCTGATTTTATGAAGGTCAGCCACCATCTCTCTCAATGGTGATGGATGACAGGGATTTTACACGCATGTTGTTGTTTTTGTATGCCCTCGTTTGAGAGGAAATGGTGGAAGGTCCCAGTGCAGTTAATTAAGACTGAGATTAATTTAGGCAAGTAGAATACTGCTGCAGATTTGATTTTGATAGGTTTTATTTCAGAGTCTTCAGGGGTGCCAATAATTTGGACACATACATTGTTTTTAGAAAAGAAGTAAGCCTATTTCTCAAACTCAGTTTTAAAAAAAAGAAAATTTAAGAAAAAGAATAAAAATTGATTTCGAATGAAAGTATATAGCTATATAGTTTTCCCATGTTTGATGATAAACGATAACTCACTATCTGTTTGGTTCAGTTTATACGCCATTTTCATAAATCTCATTACACCACACTATGAACGAATACGATGGCATTTCAGTTGAATTTTGTGCGCATATGGATAGCAGTGGTGGCAATGACATGTTTTAGTTGATAGCAAAAATTAGCTTTATGTTCACTGTTCGGGACTTATTCTCCACGAACGGAATGTTCAACTGCTGCCTTTGAAACAATCACAGGTGGTATGTCTCTGGTGATAGCCAGCTTTGTTGCGCATGGCTAAGGAAACAATAGTAATATGGCGCGAGCTTTGCAAATGTGCATTCTTGTAGTTCACACTGAACAATATGTCTTCCAAAGCTGTCTCGTGGGCTGACGACCTTTCATAATCTGAACCGGCCTTAAGAGTTCAAAGAAAAGTTCTCTTTCACACAGTCAACCTTGACTGAAACAGGCAACGTCCGGGTGACTGTGAAACAAATGCAAGGACTCTTAGAATGACTTTTGCCCCCGCAGAGTAATACATACCTATCCCATTAAAGGAATATAATTACGGTTTACTAAATGGGTTCTTTCCAACGTGCGTAAAACATCGGGTTTACGACCCAATCGTTTTACTTAAATGCAGAGTAAAATTATTAAGTCAATTATTATTTCCGATTTTTGGTGAAATGAAAATGGTCATATTTTAGGAATCCAGCAGTTGTTTTGAAAATAGTGGACGCTGTTGCAGCGTCTATTCACATTCGTTTTGTTGTCAAAGCATGTTTTGTTGCTGTTATTTTCTACTCGTGTGATCTTTCGCAAAATAATTGCGCGAAAGATCTACGGATTGAAATAGGAAACCTGTTAATTACAGCGATGCGGTAAGGTTTCGGAAGGGGAGGCCCCACAACTTTCCATTATTGGTTTGTTTTAGCTGACTGTCCCACGAGCTCAGTGAGTGCGATGCTTGCAGAGAGAAACCCATTAGTCTGCGAGCATGCGCACTACCACGCACAGGCATTTAAAAGTAGGGGGCAAAGAAGATCTTTCAGCTTTGAATAAAGTTTTCGTTCTTTGCTGGAAGCTCCCATGCCGTTTGCGTTACGATGATAGCCTGGGTGCTTACAACGGTGGCTGCCGGACTGCTTGCGCTCGCGGTCTTCCAAAAGATTGTTTATCCTTACTTTTGGGATGACTTGATTTATTACCTCAAACTTCGAAAAGTCGGACGGGTGACGAGACGCAGGATGGAGAATGGGCTTATCACGTACCTCGACTGCTTTGTTGAGCAGGCGAGGAGAATCCCAGAAAAACCGTTCATTGTTTTCGAGGACCAAGTTCTTACCTACCGATACGTGGACAGACGGAGCAACAAAGTGGCACAGGTATTCAGGACGGTGGGTCGTGCGAAAAAGGGAGACACCGCCGCGCTACTGATGAGCAACGAGCCGGATTTTATTTGTGTTTGGTTTGGACTCAGCAAACTGGGCTGCCAGGTCGCGTTTCTCAACTTTAACGTCAAATCCAAGTCACTTCTTCACTGCATCGACAGCTGTGGGGCCAAAGTACTCATCGTAGGCTCAGGTATACTGAATGAAAGGTGATATTTGCACAAAACTTGTAAAGAAATTTATCTTTGTTGCTACAGAGTTTCAATCATATTCTCGCATTATCGGCAACCGAGTAGGCTAGTCCGCGCACGCTGGTTGACATGTTTTCATGCGTGTATGGACTACCCATGCTTACCTTATGCACAGCACGCTAATGAGCGAGTGACATCATTGTGGAATGCGGTATCCTGGAAACACTGACCGATATTGTTAGCCAATGAGATTGAAGGACAAATAAAATTTTTCGCAATTCTTTAGCTAGCTAACAAGTAAAGGTTTATTTATGTTGCTACTTTAAAGAACGACCTCACAAAGTGCTTCTCAGACTCGCATGTAAGTATAAGTAAAACAGATCAATTTTAGATCGAAATAAAAAATTATAAAACGGACATTAAAATAAAGGAACCACACAACAAAGACCAAGCAGGACCATAAACTGAAAGCCAGTCTGCACAGGTGAGATTTTAGCTGCCAGGTAAAGGAGTCCACAGAGCCCACAGATCTTAAATCTGTGGGGAGGCTGTTCCACAGTTTGGGAGCCACTGTGGCAAAAGCCCCGCTTCATTTGTTTTCAATCTGGATCTGGGGACTGGTAGCAACCCGTGGTCTGAAGACCTAAGGGTCCTATTGGTGTCATAAGGGCTAAGAAGCTTGCTAATATAGGCCGGTGCCTGCCATGCAGTGCCCTATATGTAACAGCAAGAATTTCGAAATTAATCCTTAATTTGATCCTTAATTTGATGGGAAGCCCGTGATGCAAGGCTGAAGTAGGAGTGACGTGGGACCATCTACTGGATCTCGTTAACAGTCTGGCAGCAGCAGTCTTAACCACTTCAAGATGGTTGAGAGAGGATTTACTGAGACGAGAGGGCCATCACAGCAGTCCAGACACGAGGAAACAAAAGCACGGACTATCCCCTCCAATGCTGACTTAGACACTAACGACCTAAATATAACAATGTTCCTCTGTTGGAAAAAAAAAAGAACGAGTCAGCATCTTAATGTGCCGACCAAAATTCATTGACTGGTCGAAAAAAAATGCCTAAATTTCTAAAGTTGGACCTGACAGCCGTAGACAGGGAACCAAGGCTTAGCTTAGCCTTGTTCTTCCAGAACCAATAACCAGAACTTTGGTTTTATCTGCGTTGAGCTGCAAGAAATTGTTAGCCAATCAAGTCCTTAATAGCGGTCAAACAATCCATTGAAACATGCAGTTTATTCAACTGCTCTGGTTTGAAAAAGTACCACTGCATATCATCTGTGTAGCAGTGTTAAGAAATGCCTGTAAATTGACAAATAATCTGTCCTAGGGGAAGCATATATGAGGTGAACAGAATAGCCTTTGGGACACACCACACAATGATGACACACTAGTTACTGAAACAGACACCGAAAAATTGAAATCTGAAAAGGTATGAGGACAACCAGTCCCGGGCAGCCCCAGCAATGCCGATCCGCTGCCTAAGCCTCACGAGCAGGATGTTGTCGGCAAGGGTGTCGAAGGCAGCGCTAAGATCCAGTAGCATCACAACAGAGCGTTCACCAGCGTTAGCATGCATCAAGATGGGGCGACATAGCTCAGGAGGTAAGACCGATTGTCTGGCAGTCGGAGGATTGCCGGTTCAAACCCCGCCCTGGGTGTGTCGGAAGTGTCCTTGAGCAAGACACCTAACCCCTAACTGCTCTGGACGAATGAGAGGCATCACTTGTAAAGCGCTTTGGATAAAAGCGCTATATAAATGCAGTCCATTTACCAAGATGTCTTTAGCAACTCTGAGGATGGCTGTTTCACTGCAATGCTTCTGACAGAAAGCAGACTGGGATTTATCAAAGATGTTACGTGCCTCCAAGATATTCATAAGCTGTTTAGACACTGCTTTTTCAAGGATCTTAGAAATAAGCGGCAATTTAGAAATAGGCCGCCGCCTATAGTTCTTGGGCAAGGATGAGTCGAGATAAGATTTTTTTTAAGGAGAGGCTGAACCGTTTGAAGAAGACAGGAACACAACCTGATTCAAGGGAGTGATTGATAATGAGTAACAAGCAAGGTCCAATAAACCCCAGTACATTTTTTAACAGGGAAGTGGGTAAGATGTCTAAGGGACTTGACAATGGCTCTAATCTGAAGCAGTGAGAGCTTGTAAATAAATAGGTAAAAAGGAGTCCAAAACTACTGGCTGACATGGACTGCTGATAACAGGTGTACATGTAGGGAAACTATTAGACTTTATATCTCTGACTTTCTCAACAAAAAACGAGAGAACACTATATTACAATCAGAAACAAGGCCAGGTCAAAACCTAGTATATGGCTGGACCGGCCGACCAATGGTGTGACTTCATACCTCGGCTGACCAATGGTGTAACTTCATCACTCACTCGGTCACTCACTCACTCATTCCGAAAATGTTTTTTTCCCCCTCCGCAGATTTAGTGAGTTCCCTCGATGAGGTACTGAGCACCCTGCAGGACAACGGGATCGATCTGTGGGTGGTGGACACGACACCCCCACAAGGGGGTGAACACGCTGCTGGACAAGATGGAGACGGCCTCCGACGCACCCCCACCGGCGGAGGGGCCCCCGCAAACGGACATCATGTCCACCTTCCTGCTTATATTCACATCGGGCACAACAGGTACGCCGTCTTGGCTCACAAAAAAGCGGGTTTTGAGAAAATGGTTTGCAGAGGGCTGCCGGTGGCTCAGCCGGATAAGGCTCCGCTCTTGATCAGTGGATGAACCCTGCGGTCCGGGATCGAATCCTGACCGTGCCTGCGCAGACCGTGGCCAGTAGCCCCCTGCAACGTGGTAGCGTGGGTAAGGATACACATCTCATTGTTCTCTAGCGCCACCCTGTTGGTCGAGTGGGTGCCTGCAAGCTCACCTGTTAAGCTACACACGAAGAGTCTTCCTCCAACTCATATCTGTGCGCGCCCGAACAAATGTGGAAAGGATGTGCAGTTTGACATCCCGCGCTTGTCTGTGCTGTCAGTTATATGAGCGCTGATATATGACTGGCAGTCCAAATTGGGAGAAGAGAGGCAAACTCAACCAAAAATTATACAATTTTTTTTTGTTAAATAATTTAAAAAAATATATAAAATTTAGGAAAATCTGAGACCTCAAGTAAAAGATTTTCCAAAATCTGTGTAGGGTATTCCACCCAGGTGCAAGTTTTGGGAATACGAAACAAACCCCTTTAAACGTTTAAGAGGACATCAACAGAGGAACATATAACATAAAAATGCATTTTTTTAAGGTTCAGAAACCTCAGTTAATTATACCAGCTTCCCCATTGACAGCCATAACATCTTCTCTCTCATTCATTTTCATGAGGATAGCAGCAGAAACTCTGGTGTTCCCTGCACAGGCCAGCCCAGCTGTCTCTTAAACGCATTTTAATTTTGGCACGGACACAACGGGCTTCGATAAGGGTCATTCCACGTGGCTCGCGGGGTGCTCCCGTTCCAGCCGTCCCGCCGGCGATGCCAGAGTTCAGGTCGCTCGGGAGCTAAATCTGCATAACGCTCCACTTCCTTTTTGCGCGAGCGAATGGAATGTGTTTCAGATCAGCGCTCTCGGCGAGCGAGTCTGAGCGGGTCCGTCTGACCGCACGGTAGCAGAGAGTGCGCCTCCGTGCCCCGTCAAAACACTGCCGTGCCCCCCCCCCCCCCCCCCCCCCCCTCGGGGGCCTTTCCATTACCTTTATGTGCTTATGGACCCTGGCCAGGAAAATCCCCCCAGCTATGGAAATACTGAAGCTGAATTGAACGCTGTTAAGTGTGTCCTGGTATCAGTGGTGCAGAGGCTGGTATCGGCACTGCAGAGATCAGTATCAATGCTGGTATCAGTGCTGGTATCAGCGCTGCAGAGACTGGTATCAGTGCTGGTATCAGCACTGCAGAGACTGGTATCAGTGCTGCAAGGACTGGTATCAGTGATGCAGAGAAAGGTATCAGTGCTGCAGGGACTGGTATCAGTGCTGGTATCAGTGCTGCAGAGACTGGTATCAGCACCACAGAGACTGGTATCAGTGCTGCAGGGACTGGTATCAGTGCTGGTATCAGCACCACAGAGAGTGGTATCAGTGCTGCAGGGACTGGTATCAGTGATGCAGAGAAAGGTATCAGGGCTGGTATCAGTGATGCAGAGACTGGTATCAGTGCTGCAGAGACTGGTATCAGTGCTGGTATCAGTGCTGCAGAGACTGGTATCAGTGCTGGTATCAGTGCTGCAGAGACTGGTATCAGCACCACAGAGACTGGTATCAGTGCTGCAGGGACTGGTATCAGTGATGCAGAGAAAGGTATCAGGGCTGGTATCAGTGATGCAGAGACTGGTATCAGTGCTCCAGAGGCTGGTATCGGCACTGCAGAGACTGGTATTAGCGCTGGTATCAGTGCTGCAGAGAATGGTATTGGTGGAAACCAGGGTGTTCCTGCTACCAGCGGGTTAAAAAAAAAAACACACAAGACTGAAGCCCCTAGCGCCTCCAGCTCATGAAGATCAGGGACAAAGGTTTAGACAGTTAGCCTTCCTGGAATAAAAACGTTTTTCCATCCTCCCTGAGAACAATACAAATTCCTGGTGTGTTCATGTGGGAAATGGCCACTTCCAAAGCGAAAACACATTTCACGTCTTCGCAGACTTGAATCGGGACTTGTTGTTAAAAAGCATCTCATGAGGAACATGTTACGCGATTCATCTGGCAGACGGTGAAGGAGAAGGCTTGCTTTCGGTGGACCGTTTCCAAAACACTAATCTTTCACAGTGTATGCAGACAGGCATATGCGTTGGGAAACGTCCACCCTGGTGAGATTCAATATAACTGACGGAGGACTTGACTCCATTAAGCAACCTCAGTTTACTGCGGTTAAAACTTGGACGTGAGTTAAGTTCGACCTACTTAAGGGGTGGTGCCTTGATTATAAATCTATTCATCCGTTACTTATTCTGATGAATCACTAGCTCAAGATGCACAAATGGAAATAATCAGTCAGGCTTGAATACCGAAATAAATTCTGAACTTCAATGCTGACTAACCAGGAAAACAATAAGTGGAGTGGGAGGACTTTGAGCTTTATCCACAAGTCAGACTAATTAGAACATGAAGCCACACGTTTAAAAACTGTTCTCTCCGGGCCTGATTTGCTAAGACCTTTAACCGCACAGGCAAAACCAACAACACGACCAGCGATTGGCGCAAAACAAACACCGTGACCAATCACGGGCCGTGTTATTGTGTGCTGAAAGGTCCCGGCGAATCAGGCGCTCCGTGCTGTCTGCTTCCTCCCTCGCAGGACTCCCCAAGGCGGCGCACATCAGCCACCTGAAGGCGGTGATGTGCATGTGCTTCCTGCGCCTGTGCGGAGCCACGCCCGGGGACCGCGTCTACGTCTCCATGCCGCTCTACCACATGTCCGCCACCCTCCTCGGCATCGGGGGGTGCATCGACCTCGGTACCGACATCGCCCCGGCGTCATCATGCTACTACTGCTGCTGCTGCTAATGCTACTGCTAATGCTGCTGCTGCTGATACTGCTACTACTGCTGCTGCTGCCGCTAATGCTACTACTGCTAATGCTACTGCTAATGCTGCTGCTGCTATTACTGATACTACTACTGCTAATGCTGATACTGCTGCTGCTGCTAATTATACTGCTAATGCTGCTGCTGATACTGCTACTACTGCTGCTATTACAGCTACAGCTATGGCTGCTACTGCTACTATTACTGCTACTACTACTACTGCTGCTGCTATTACTACCATAATTACTGCTACTACGACTACTGCTGCTACTACTGCTGCTGCTGCTGCTACTACTACTACTACTGCCAGTACAATTGCTGCTGCTACTACTGCTGCTATTACTGCTGCTGCTGCTAGTACTGCTGCTACTGCTGCTGCTGCTATTACTACTGCTGCTGCTGCTGCTATTACTACTACTGCTACTACTGCTATTACTACTACTGCTACTACTACTATTACTGCTGCTACTGCAACTGCTACTGCTGCGGCTGCTACTGCTGCTGCTACTACTACTATTACTGCTGCTACTACTACTTATAATGACAATATGTTGCCCTCTCGCCCATTGCATGCTGGGATAGGCTCCAGCACGTCCCGTGACCCTGACCAGGAATAAGCGGGCATAGATGATGGATGGATGGACGGATCATTTGTTGCATTTAAATAGCGCCGTTCATGTCTTCACCTCAGTGCTTCAGCTGCTGCCAGTGTGTAGCACCCGTCTACATTATAACACTCACCACACGTCAGCTGGGGTGGCGACGGAGCGAGTTTAATAAGTCAGCATCGCAGCACTGCCATTCCTTCCTCGCCTTTCATCCCATGTGACCCACCTAGTGTCCGTAGGTCCTCCAGTGGAGGTTTCTAAAATCCCACAAACCCTGATCCGTATGGCCATGATATGTATTCCCACAGATACTCTACACGGCCATGTCCCTGAGTGTTCACGTACGGAACTCTGTCCGTCTGTATTTCCTGATCTCAGGAGCCACGTGTGTTTTGAAAAAGAAGTTTTCCGCCAGCCAGTTTTGGAAGGACTGCCAGAAGTACGACGTCACGGTGTTTCAATACATCGGAGAACTCTGCCGGTATCTGGTTAACCAGCCCAAGGTAACACCTGCCTTTGAGTCGTGTGTTGTATTTTAGAGTTTGTGGGGTTAACTGGGCTGGGCGTCTTTGTGCTTTGCAAGAATTTCTTCAAACAACAATGGTTCCTTTGATTAAACGATGTTATTAGGAAGGCAGATACCGTATCTGCGAAATTAAACCTTGGTGAGGCATGCCTCATTGTGAAGCTAAACTAAAAATCAATGCGATGACTTAATAATGATAAAGCTCCCAGGCCAGTCACTTACACAGAGTCCTCTAACCATTGTTCTACACTCCATTTAAGATAATGAATGCATTTAATATCAGATGCTATTATCCAGAGCAACCTGCACAGCTCGAGTTCCAGTTCATATACAGTCCAGTTATACAGCTGGATATCGACTGAAGTCATGCAGGTTAGATACCATACTAAAGGGTAAAACTGCAGAACTCTGGCTTTCTTAACATATATGAAACATAAATAACCACTGAAAAGCATAAGTTATTTATTTAAAAGGGATAAAAGGGAAGGGTAAATTTTTTGCGCTCTTCATATTTTAACTATTTTAATGTTTATCTGTTGTCGTGGGTATATTTATTGTTAAGTGGTTGCCACTATGCTGCAGACCAAATTCACCCATTGGGATAATAAAGACCCTAACTAACTACCTAACTAACTAACTAACTACCTAACTAACTGCCTAATTACCAAACTAACTAACTAACTAACTAACTACCTAATTACCAAACTAACTAACTAACTAACTGCCTAATTACCAAACTAACTAACTAACTAACTGCCCAATTACCAAACTAACTAACTAACTAGCTAACTGCCTAATTACCAAACTAACTAACTAATTAACTAACTGTCTAATTACATACAGGCAACATAGCTCAGGAGGTAAGAGCGATTGTCTGGCAGTCGGAGGGTTGCCGGTTCAAACCCCGCCCTGGGCATGTTGAAGTGTCCTTGAGCAAGACACCTAACCCCTAACCTCTAACTGCTCTGGCGAATGAGAGGCATCAATTGTAAAGCGCTTTGGATAAAAGTGCTATATAAATGCAGTTTAATTACCAAACTAACTAACTAACTAACTAACTGCCTAATTACCTAACTAACTAACTAACTAGCTGCAGTCCCGGCTGGGTGTGAAACCCCTTTTAATCAGACGAACTTGATTGAAAAACCCGCCACAGAGTCGCGCGTGTTGCCACCGCCTCCCTTTTCCCGCCTCTCCGTCAGGTTGCCGAGGAGACGGCTCACCGTGTGCGCGTCGCCGCGGGCAGCGGCCTGCGGCCGGACGTGTGGCGGGAGTTCCGCCGCCGCTTCGGGAACGTGCGGATCCGCGAGTCCTACGGCCTGACGGAGGCCAGCGTCGGCTTCCTCAACTACACCGCCGAGCCTGGGCCAATCGGGCGCGCCGGTTACTTCAACAAGGTCAGACGCCCCCCCCCCCCCCCCCGCCGAGCAAGGGCCAATCACCAATAACCGAGCCGGTTATTTCAACAAGGTCAGACACCCCCCCCCACCCCCCCGCCGAGCAAGGGCCAATCACCAATAACCGAGCCGGTTATTTCAACAAGGTCAGACACCCCCCCCCCCCCGCCGAGCCAGGGCCAATCACCAATAACCGAGCCGGTTATTTCAACAAGGTGAGAAACCCCCCCCCCCCCCCCCCCCCGAGCCGGTTATTTCAACAAGGTGAGAAATTTACCCTCCCCCCCGTCGCCAAGCCGGTTATTTCAATAAGGTCAGACATGACCCCCCCCCCCCCAGCCCTGCTGTAGACAAAACATGCCTGCGAAATTACACTTATAAATGGAAGCCGTGGTCCAGATCCAGTCTAAATAAGACTGGAGTCCTGCCATTTCACCGCCACTGTGCGTTTGGCAGAACTGTGTTTTGATTGGGTCTCAGCCTGCGTGTGCATTCACATCGTACAATAAGAGCACAGTGCCCTGCGATAGATTGGCGGCCTGTCCAGGGTGTATTCCTGCCTCTCGCCCCATGGCACGCTGGGATAGGCTCCAGCACCCCCTCCGCCACCCTGCTCAGGATAAGCGGGTATAGATAATGGATGGATGGATGGATGGAATAAGAGTACAGATACAGTTTCAGGACCTTGGAGTGATGACAACATACAGTACAGCAAGTACTGTGTGTGCCTTCATGGATACAAAACTAGAGAAAGGCACTGAGAACAAGGCATTGTTTTTTGATTTTACCAGATATCTTATTATATTACATTACATTGCAGGCATTTGGTTGATATGCTTTTATCCAGAGTGACTTAAAATGAGAAGAGAGGAAAATGAGTAAATCGGGGTTTAGAGCAACAGTAACCCTAGAGGTGGGGGGGGGGGGGGGGGGACTACGAGACCACAAATGAGAAAATCTTGGATCAGCTGGTAAACTAGTTTAGCCTGTCAGGTAAAATATAAGAGGATTACACAATAGCAAGACAGCTTAAACAAAATAACAAAATCGCAATGAAAAAAATAAATGCCAGTGACAAACAATGTAACAAAGCAGAAGTGGAGTCAATGGGAGTTCAATTGATCGCAGCCTCAGTAGTTAAAAAGTTGGCGGAAGAAGCAGAAGCTAATTAAAGGAGCCTGTTCGGACGCGGTTTTGTGCAAATGCCACTGGAATGCTTTGCGATGCTTTAACCCCTTTGAAGAGTAGGTATTTTGGAATGTTGTTTTTTTCTGAGGCAGCGTTCTAGAACTCCATTACCAGCAGTGAGATTGTGACATCAGCATTAGAATGCACAGTTAAGGACGTTCTAATCACGCATTTGTGACCTCACACCTCACGGGGTTAATGTGAGTTTCCTCTGCGGGTCTCTAGGCTCACACACACACACACACACACACACACACACACACACACCTGTCCTGCCGTCTCTTTATGAGGCTAGACAGGGACTGCAGTAATGCAGAGTTAAGTGCACTGCTGGCGGGCACAGCTTCTTGACAGGGGGGGTCACACACCGCATAGTTACGGCCCCCAGTCCCTTAACAACCACCCCACAGTCCTGCCCCATAGAGGGTAACAGCTGTGCGTGTGTGTGTGCTGTCAGCAATGCCATGCAGTGCCTTCCAACGATTTCATGCCTTTGATGAAGATGAGCAAAGAAGACTGCATGAAATAAACAATACAGATAATGAGCAAACTGTATGTGCAAAAACGGGAGGGTTATGTTCTCAGAGGATAATGCAACTGCTCAGAGAACAAATATTTTAGATTTAGATTTAGATTTACAGTTTACAATTAATTTTACACCTGTTTTATGCACCATTACTTTGACACAACGGTCTTCTATAGTGCTTACAGTCAGATTGGTGTGGGGACAGTTTGCCCATTCCTCCATACAGAATCCTTCAGGATTCATCAGATGCTTTGTCCTGCTTCGTGTGGACTGCCCTCGCCTGTTCCAGCTGCAAACTTTCCGATCAGGTTCAGTCTGGAGGCTGAGAGGGCCTTTAGCAAAACAGTAATTATGGGGCCAGATTTTGAGGTTTGCTCCGGGATCGTCGTCCTGCTAAAAGATCCATCTGTGGCCAGGTCTGAGCTTTCTGGCAGAGGCAAATCAGGTTTTGGGCCAAAATGTCTTCGGTAGCTGCTAGAGTTCAGGATTCCTTAGACCTCAGCCAGAGCCCAGAGACAGTAGACAGCAGAACAACCCATAATTTCACAGACACGGCACCATGTTTCACCATAGGCATGACGTCCTTTTCAACATAATCACCGTTCTTCTAACTCCAAAGCCTCGTGGTGGCCATGGCCAAAAAAAACTCTGGTCCTTCAGCTGGCCCTGAGTGTTCTATCGCAGGACACCAAAATCAAACTTCTATTGACTCTTTATTCTTTGTTCATCTTTAGCAAAGGATGTGAATTATTTTTAAGGGCACGGTATGTGATTATCTTCATCTTAAATCGCATGCATGCATAATTTATTTATGCCCTTAAAGATTACTTTAAGTGTGAGCATGAAAATAATGTATATTCATTAAACATGAAAGAGTATCACCTGTGCGATTGCATGAACAATTAAAAAAATGTATTTCTCTTTCTTTTTGTTTTTTTTGGTCTATAGCTCGGTTTGCCTTTTGAATTCTTGAAGTACGACCCGGTAACGTACGAGCCGGTCCGAAACGACGCGGGACGCTGCGTGAAAGCTAACAGGGGTAAGGCGAGAGGCATACTGGCGTTTTTCTGGGGCGTGAGGAAGTCAGACACTTGCCTACGTTTCCTGGAGAGGAGGGTCAGTCTGTCACAGTGCTTTGCTGGTCGTCTGCAGTGCACTTCAGCAGTCACATGAGATCACTGCGCATGGGCGTTCCTGACGACGCGTTTCTGGCTTTTCCGAAGGAGAGACAGGTATTCTGGCTGCCCCGGTGACGGCCATGAACCCCTTCCTGGGGTACGCCGGAAACAGGACGCTCTCGGAAAAGAAGCTCCTCCGGGACGTCCTCAGGGAGGGCGACGTGTACTTCAACACCGGGGACCTGATGCTCCGGGACCACCGTGACTTCGTGTACTTTCGGGACCGGGTCGGGGACACGTTCAGGTACGTCGGCGCCCCCCCCCCCCCCCCCCCCCCCCCCTCCCCCTCTCAAAGCATTCACCCCCCAGCCTGCCGTCTCTATAAGATACGGTGAGAAACCATTGAGTCGTCTCTGGGTGTGCAGAAGGCGGGCGTCACATGACAACACACAGCGCTGCACTGGCATGCCCTGTCTCGCCTGTACCCAGAATCCCCTGCAGGCAGGAGCCGCTGGCTGGAACGCCAGATTGCTTGGCCGTCGTCCCGGCGACGGCGCATCTGAAAAGGCCGCGCTCTTTCTCCTCTCGCGGCTCTCCCTCTCTCTCCGACGAGAGACTCAGCCAAGACTAATCCCGGACTCGACCGGGACTAATCCCGGCTAGCAGGTCTGAGTGAGGCTCTGCCAGCAACGGGACGCCGCTTCATTCACGAAAATTGCCGTGTGACGCAGGACCTCCACTTTCAAGCGAACTGCATAGCCCCCCCCCCTTCCTCTCCCCTCCCCCCTCCCCACTTCCCCCTCCCCCAAACTTCAGTTAGAACAGAGCCGCTCGTGGAGGGGAACCTGGATAACGCTTTGGTGCTGGAGGGGGAGCGGAGTGGGGGTGGGGGGGTTTCCGTGACTAAGATCAGGAGACAAGCGTTTAATGCGAGGCTGCGTCAGCGGGTCAAAAGCAAGCGGCTGGGAACACTCGGGGTCACACGGTTTCCTTCTCCTCCATGTCTTTGGCAGGGGCCACTGGGCCGTACAATGAGCCGCAGAGCCACAATGGCTCCCATTGTCTCCTGCAGGGCTGTCACTTCCTTACGACTAATCAGCAGAGATGCCTAGAGTTTCTCAGGGCTCCACCAACAAAAGCAGACTTTTTTCTTTTTTTGTTTTTTAAAGGATGAATGTAGAATGTGTGCAATATCTAAAAGTTGCCCAATAAAAACAACTGTTATTTTGCTTATTTTTGATTTCATTCAATTATACAGTTCCATTTTCAAAACGATGAAAGGTTTTGTCATGCCATGAAATACAAGATGCATCCCAGAATCCTGACGCATGGATACACATGAGTATGATACAGGCATCATGTGAGACAGGCTTCCTGTGAGACAGGCATCATGTGAGACAGGCTTCCTGTGAGACAGGCTTCCTGTGAGACAGGCTTCATGTCAGACAAGCTGCCTGTGAGACAGGCTTCATGTGAGACAGGCTTCCTGTGAGACAGGGTTCATGTGAGACAGGCTTCCTGTGAGACAGGCTTCATGTCAGACAAGCTGCCTGTGAGACAGGCTTCATGTCAGACAGGCTTCCTGTGAGACAGGGTTCATGTGAGACAGGCTTCCTGTGAGACAGTGTTCATGTGAGACAGGCTTCCTGTGAGACAGGCATCATGTGAGACAGGGTTCATGCGAGACAGGCTTCCTGCGAGACAGGCTTCATTACTATGAATCCAAAGGCTGTAAAACTATTCGCATTTCGTTGGAAGGATTTCAGTTTTTAAACGTGTCACGTGAAATAACAGCTAGACTGGTGATGCCCTGTTAAAATGGGCTTGCCATTCAATCTGCCCTGCACCTGCGGCCGTTTCCACGCGTTTGTAAACAAATGTGATTTATGGCCTGAACCCGTTTGTGTAGTTTTCCTCCACGCGCCAGTACTTTGATGAACCTCCTGCCTCGCCAAGTGAGAGAGACAGATGGGGAATTAAATCTGCGACTGCTCACTATTACATTCTCCCACGGTTTAATTAGCAAATTAATTTATAACACATTCAGTACCGTGTGCTGTATTACTGTAAGTAAGTAACCAAATGGATCGTAATAAAAGAATTAAGCTGCAGTAAAAAAAAAAGAGCCTGTTCAGTATAATTCAGTTTGTTTTGGATCCTGCCCCAATTACTCTGTCCTTTATGAATTCCATTAATGAATTTAATCGAGCATTGGTGACAAGATAAACTCCTTTATTGTATTCCAGAAAAGAAAAAGTGTTTTAACTCAAAGTTAAAGGCCAGCACATATAGTGGGAAGATTCAGAAGGGCCCACTGATTCGAATCGTAAAATGTTTTAGTGACTAATGTATCTCGTAAAATGCGGTATATAATTGGCCAATTATACTACCTGAGCTGTGTTCATTTGCCACAGCTGCTGGCCCGGTTCTGCAACTTAATTATTTTATTACGATCCATTCGGTTATTCATTTACAGTAATACAGCACACAGCAGTGAACGCGTAATAAATTAATTAGCTAATCAAACCGTGGGAGAATGTAATCACTCGCAGATTTAATTTCCCCATCTGTATCAGAAGTTCTCTCTCTATCAGTTGGTGGGGCAGGAGGTTCATAAAAGTAAAGGCAAGCCGAAGACTTTTAGGCATCAGGTTCAAACGATAAGTCATATTAGCTTACAAACAGAGGGAAGAGCCTGATGTTTTTCAGAAAGGACACACTGCTGATCCTAACAGAGGGAAGAGTGAGGTTTTTTCAGAAAGGGCACACTGCTGATCCTAACAGAGGGAAGAGTCTGAGGTTTTTCAGAAAGGACACACTGCTGATCCTAAAGACATGGTAACTGCTGATCCTAATAGAGGGAAGAGTCTGAGGTTTTTCAGAAAGGACACACTGCTGATCCTAACAGAGGGAAGAGCCTGAGGTTTTTCAGAAAGGGCACACTGCTGATCCTAACGGAGGGAAGAGCCTGAGGTTTTTCCATTAAGGGACACACTAACGGCCCAAACTCTGTGCTTTCAGGTGGAAGGGGGAGAACGTGGCCACCACCGAGGTGGCGGAGATCCTGGGCGGCGTGGACTTCCTGCAGGACGCCAGCGTGTACGGAGTGAGCATACCAGGTGACCGAACACCCCTGCACCTCCGTCTCCATCGACGAGTCGCGCGTTTTAGCATCTCAAACTCCAGTCCTGCTGGGCTGCTTTTTGGGCGTGCTGCAACACTTGGGGGACTGATTTCAGTAATTGGTTGTTTAGAGCAAACAAACACCTTGTTTCCCAGGCCTAAGTTAGCTAAATTGAAGGGAAACCGCAAATCCGTGCAGACACACAGTTTGGCACGATGTTTAAGACCTCAGACTCAGTGTACACACTGGTGCACTTCCTACCATAATCACAACCTCCGAACTGTAATTCAACCTGCTATTCGTTCTTATTTAGACACTTTATGTCTACTGAAGGATAATATACCTTCTTAAAGTGACATTATGTCAAAAAACAACAGACACTATGAAGAATAAATTTTCCATATTCACACTCCAGGGACTTGTAATCAGTCGGATCCTCCCACTATTTAATTTTCTGTAATGTGCAGTATGACAATTTATTCCTTTAGAAAGATTTAACATTTTTGTTGATTAAATTATAGACTGACAATCAATGAGGTCCTAATTTTTGAAATGTGCATGTGGGCCCTGAATCTAAACTAGTTATGAAATAGCAATTAAATATAAAAAGTATCAATGATAAAGAAAATAATGCAAGAACTTTTAACATGTTTTCAACAACCTTAATTAATCAAGAGATCGGCTGAGACAAACGCCAGCTTACACACTGAGTCCCCAAGAACAATTTGGAAACAGCAACTCCAGGCATGTTACATCACTTCCTGTATCTCGCTTAGCGGGTCTCGTACTCTGAAGTTAGGCATCGATTAAGAAGCACGACACTTGATTTTCTCTTTCTTCGTAGGTTCAGCAAAATATGGCTTTTGTGATTGACAGCTTGTGTTTTTTAAAACAGGGTATGAAGGCCGGGCAGGCATGGCAGCCGTCGTTCTAAAGCCAGACCAGACGCTGGACGGCGAGAAGCTCTACAGCCATCTGCGGGAGAATCTTCCGGCTTACTCCTGGCCATGGTTTCTAAGAGTTCAGGTAACTTTGAGACAACCCATTTTACATGCAAGGCTATTCATGCAGCACTAGCAAAGTTAAATTAATTGGTGAAGTACAAGACATGTTTTTTTTTACTTATTCATTTAAAAAAAAAAAATTAAAAGCCAAAACTTACTAAATCATATTTGAGCCATTTATCTGTTAACTATGGCTGGGACTGTGAAATGAGGTTGCTTAACTGGGCATACCATCACCCTACATGACTCTGAAACAGTACAAGAAGAGAAGGCAGGGAATGGCATGTATTGCTGCCCAACAGCGCCCTCTGTGGCCATACAGATACCTGCATCAGTTACACAGGCTTCCAGTGCAGTAACTGCACAGCTCAGCAAAATTTTTAATCAACACAGGCTGGGTGTACCAGCCTCTGTACTGTACACACCTCAGTGTGTTTCTGCCAGGCCTGCAGTTTAAGTGTACGATGAGTCGTAACATGGGTAAGGAGTTAGTCTTGTAACCTAAAATTCACAGGTTCGATTCCCAGGTAGGACACTGCTGTTGTACCCTTGTTGTTCTTAACCGGCATTACTTAACCTGCCTTGAACAGTATAGATCTAGCTGTATAAATGGATGCAATGTAAATGTGCTATGGAAAAAATAAAAATAAATTGTGTAAGTCACTCTTGATTAGAGTGTCTGCTAAATAGCTGAAATGTAACGTAAAGTGGGAATTGCAAAGCTGGGGAAATAATCATTCTGTCTCTCTGATTACTGTGAAGCAGGGACACTCAAATCTAGCAGTACTGCTGGTTTTCAGTCCTCCCCTCTAATCAGGGACTGATTTAAACCGGTCACACCAAGTGTTGATCTCCAGCCAATCAGAGACATTACTGAAGTGTGGACTATTGAGGCAGAAGAGAAAACCACTCCAGCAGTACTGCTGACCTCGAGGGCCTGGTTTGAGCGTCCCCTGCCGTAAAGGACTGAAAAGACAACCCGAGCTTGGGTTTTTACAGAGAACACTGACATGTGAAACGTTTTTGTTTTGTGCGTCTTCCCCCCCCTCCCTCAGCCGTCCCTGGACATGACTGAGACGTTCAAACAGCGGAAAAGGAAGCTGGTCGAAGACGGCTTCTGCCCCCAGCGCGTCCGGGAGCCTCTCTACTTCCTGCACGCGTCTGAGAAAACCTATGTTCCCCTGACCGGGTGCCTCTATGACGACATCATCTCGGGCAAAATCAGACTGTAAAGAAAGCCGTCAGAGTTCACTACATTCAGAAAGAAAAAAAAACGTTCTACTAAAGCGGCCTACCCACAGAGGTTTACACAAACGAGAGGAAAGCACCGGAAAAGCGTTTTTTAAATTTTGCCGGACTTTAAAACACAACCTCCTCCACGCTCACCTCACTGAGGTAGAGGAGCTTCCCTGCTACAGAGTAAAATGAACACTAGCCTAGCGAGCTTTACCCCGCACCCCGGTTCCTCTGTGTCACCTAGCGATAAGGTCCAGGGAGGGCTGGATCAGTGCATAATATTTAATATTTCAGATAACAGAAAAAAAACTTGCTGCACATTATTGACCATTTTTTTAAAAGACGTCGGTTTTCATCACTATTTAACACAAAGTTCTTATTTCATATTTTTATGCATTAGTTGCTTAGTTACACGCTTAGTTGAGAAGTCTCGGGAATCTGCTGGGAGGGTTTCAAAATTTTTGCGGCATCTAAAGAGTTAAACTCATTTCAAATATGCAGTTTTGACCCAGGTCTGGCACGGAATCGCTATTTCCTTTCCGTAGGACTTCAAAGGCATTGTGTTCACCTGTACATGTGTAAATCTGCCACAGGAGAGATTCAACCCAATATCTGCTCACACATGTACTTCTGAACTGTGTATAGACACCACTGGAAGCAGAACATGGCGATAATACTGTGTCTCCAACAGTCAGGGTACCTTTGAACATGAACAGATGTCTAATGTATCATGACTGGTCAGTGATTACAAAGGCAACACAGGTTGTTCTTCACAAAAACAATAAACACTCCATTAATGGGGATCAGAAGTTTCAAGATTCCTGAAATATTTAAAATACATTTGAAAACTACTGACAGAGAAGGTTTTGGTATATATGCCAAACACACACACCAACTTCACCAAGTGCATTAAAAAAAATGGCGATTTAGCAGTACGTGGAACATCCAACCAAAAACCTGTGGTTAATCTCTCAAGCAGGAAAACAGTGCTTTACAAAATGTGATAAAACAAACAAATAAAACTGTCCCACATCTCCAGGGGAATATTTAACCTTTGTTGCCATATGTAAGGTCATATTATATTACTCTTCGTTTTGGACTCATGCTAACAACAATAATAATAATAATAATAATAATACACATTACAGTGATTCCTTCCAGAGGCACAGCTAGTGTGTATTAGTATTGCATCAGTCAAATATGAGCCAGGTACATATACATTTTACATTGCCATGTTAAAAAATTGCACAAGTCGCTCTGGATAAGAGCGCCTGCAAAATGCCTATAATGTAACGTAATATAGTCCTTTTAGCGAGCAGTCTGTCTCCTTTCCTGTTGATGTTCCTCTGAGGGGTGGCTCTGTTTTAATTAGGACTTGCTTGTCGCTGTGTTAAATTGTTAACAGTAAATTGATATGATGACATTTCAGAGGTTTGCATAGTGCTCTTGTTAGGCCTCAGCACATGACTGGCCATAAACCATTTTAGGGTCGGTTATAAGGAATGCGCTGTGCATAGATTAGTGTTATAGGATAAACACAGAGATAGCTGAAAGGATTACTGGAATTAATGTAGTGAATATGTATTTGAATCTTGATAAATTTCATGTATACGAAGTTGAATATACAGCAAGCAGTACAATGCCAAGTCTGTTTAGACCTGACTGGATCCGCACATTTCCCTACATCAGTATCGTATAAAAACCTGCTGTTTGGATTCTGTGTACACTTACTGCATGGATTAACTACCCTCTCATGAAATACTCTGTGTACTTTTACTTGGGGGAAAACATTTGTTTACAAAAATGCATAACCACGGTACACATTTTACTGTGTGTTATAACCATAAACTTTTTCATATGTATACCTGTTCATAGATGTACTTCCAAAACTAAAAATAAACACAACTGATGATAATGGTTTCAGTGCTGGCGAGACCTGTATTCCTTGTACAGGCTGAGATAATTTTGTTTCTTGTTTTTTCTTTTAAGGTTGAGGAAATATAGCCCCTTTTGTTTTTTTGTATTTGTTTTGTTTTGTTTTTTTTTTGTCTCCTGTTTTATCAACTCATTATTTTACAACCACAGTGTGAAAAGATCAGTTCACGCCCAGCTGAGCTGGATCAATGGGCTGTTTAAGTGTGGCTGATTGTAGAGGTTAAGTCAGTGGAGTAGCGCCCCCTACCCTCTTCCACAGGTACATGCACTCTGGCTCTTTTATTTTATTTCAGCATTGGATATATTTACAGTGGTCCAGTAAGTGCAGGTTTTAGAATAATCGTTATTCATGCTACAGAAAATGTTAATTGGTATTTATGTTCTATTTTCCCACATCTCTGTTTTGAGGTTTATCCGCCCTTCTTGGTATATGTGGAAATTAGTCCATCGAAAAAACATGCAGCTTTTATTCCGAGTTTTAAACAGTCCCCTTTATTGAGGTAAAAGGCAAATTTAAACATTTAAATATGAACCGGGTGAAAAGGTATTCGGCGTGGACTGGAGTCAAATCCATTACTTCCACACACGGCTCCGGCATGTTGGCTTATTCTTGTTGAATAAATGATGACAAAGTAAAATCTGTGTGTGAGTGTGTGTGTGTGTGTGTGTGTGTTTTGAGTGACATGCGGTTTGATGTATCTACTGCTAGGACAAGATGAGGTACATTCCATTACATTACAAGCATTTCGCAGACGCTCTTATCCAGAGGGACTTGCACAACTGTTACACTGCATCCATCTATACAGCTGGATATATACTGAAGCAATGCAGGTTAAGTATCTTGCTCAAGTGTACAATGGCAGTGTCCTACCCAGGAATTGAACCTGCAACCTTCAGGTTACAAAACCACCTGGTGGCCTGGGGTGGTGGGGCCGAATGTGAGATCTGTTCACGGGGGCCCATAATTCCCTGGGGCGTCCCTGTAAACTGTGATGTAATCACCAGCCTGTTTAAATCATATATGCATGACTGGAGAAAGCAAAACTTTACAAGTAGTATTTTGCAAGTTGTTCAAAAAAATACAAGTTGCAATTTAAAAGTGCTAAAAGTAGGCCACTTACTGTGGTTTACAAGTAGCTAGAGTCTAGTTCTAGTTCTAGTGTGAAAATCAATGCTCAAAGCTCAATCATGTAAATGAACTTATTTCTTCCCTAGAGGGCGCTATTAAACCAGGATTTGACATTTGCAAAGAAAGTTCACACACAGCATATTAAATATTATATAAATATTATCATCACGAACAATTCTAATTACTCACATGATGTAGGCTACATCTCATGAAAACTAACTAAAACGTGAAACTGCTTTTAAGGTGCTGGTTCTGCTCACTGATTGCAAAGACAGCAATGAGCCAAGAAAATAATTACAGACCTTGAATCTTAAATATGATTTACGTTTTCTTATGGTATTACATCCACATAAAACTATCCATCTCTATGGCTAGCAATGAGTAAAAATATTTCATTAAATTGGCTTAAAATCTACCACCGTTCCCCATGTAACTGTGCTATACACAAAGATATGGCACAGGTCCTTATAGAAGTATGCGTTACCACTTAAAGGCAAACAGAAAGACCTGGTGCGCTGTCAAAGGTCACACAGAACAGTTAAATTAATGTTTGGAAAATGAACTTCAATCGAATCTAAAGCCTGATTTATACTTCTGCGTTGAATCTACGCCGTAGCCTACGCCGTAGCCTACGCCGTAGCCTGACGTGCACCTCCCCAGAAACGTAACTACACGTCACGGCGACGCAAACCGCGACAGCTGTGATTGGTCCGCTTGGCAGCATCGCATTTCCTCCTACACACGTTCTGGCTGCTCCTCCGCCATTTTCACAGCGAGCTGAACGAACGTGGACCAAATCGAGGAGAGGTTAACTAGCGCTTTGGCGGAGTATAGCAGGGCGACTCAGACAGACCAGCACACAAGTATAAATGCTAACGACGGCGTAGGCTACGGCGTAGGCCACTTGCGTAGGCTACTTGCGTAGGCTATGGCGTAGGCCACTTGCGTAGGCCACTTGCGTAGGCTATGGCGTAGGCCACTTGCGTAGGCTACTTGCGTAGGCTACGGCGTAGGCCACTTGCGTAGGCCACTTGCGTAGGCTATGGCGTAGGCCACTTGCGTAGGCTACTTGCGTAGGCTACGGCGTAGGCTACGGCGTAGGCCACTTGCGTAGGCTACTTGCGTAGGCTACGGCGTAGGCCACTTGCGTAGGCTATGGCGTAGGCCACTTGCGTAGGCTACTTGCGTAGGCTACGGCGTAGGCCACTTGCGTAGGCTACGGCGTAGGCCACTTGCGTAGGCTACGGCGTAGGCCACTTGCGTAGGCCACGGCGTAGGCTACGGCGTAGGCCACTTGCGTAGGCTACGGCGTAGGCTACGGCGTAGGCCACTTGCGTAGGCTACGGCGTAGGCTACGGCGTAGGCCACTTGCGTAGGCTACGGCGTAGGCCACTTGCGTAGGCTACGGCGTAGGCCACTTGCGTAGGCCACGGCGTAGGCTACGGCGTAGGCCACTTGCGTAGGCTACGGCGTAGGCTACGGCGTAGGCCACTTGCGTAGGCTACGGCGTAGGCCACTTGCGTAGGCTACGGCGTAGGCTCTACGTAGATTCAGCGCAGAAGTATAAATCAGGTTTAACTTTAGTTGTGTTTTTTATTTTATTTTTAAAGATTTAGAGTTTCATTTCCAACCCGACCACGAAGAAGCTTTGCCTTTAATTTTGATTAATTTTTCCCTAATCACTCAAGATGCTTTTAATTTCCAGTAGAGCAGCGATTCAAATTACTGGAAAAATTACATAAAAATAAGAAAAAAAATAGTTTAAATATCTTACTCAATTGTTTGAAAAAAGGCACCATGGGGCATAGGCTGAACCCAAATTGAAATAAAGGCAGAATTTTAATTCAGGTTTTAAACATTATGAAAAACAACCCACAGTGTAACAAAGACCTTAAATTAGTGCTGATCACATAAATCTAACAAGGAACTTTTTTTAAACCTGCATTTGTGCCTTAAATACAAAACATTCTTTGCATGTTTGATTTTCCAAACATTTCGGCAGTGAAATATTCAGTGTTAATCCAGAGATTAAACGAGTCCCGAGCGGGTTCACCGCTGAACAGTTTGCTGAGTACAAACAGGCTCATTGAAATGCATATAAAAGGACACGTAATACACAATGGATTCATCCAATCATTAACCCAATCATTACATCAGCTCTGGAATGCAACTTTCCCAGGCGTTAAACCAACTGGGGCTAGCTTTGAGCTGCACTGAAAATGTTGTTTTTAAATGAAAGATTCTAAGGAATCCTCCTTGTTTTACTCAGGATTTTTAATTTAGAGGCACCCTTGCAGTTACTGCCTTCAGCTTAATGTTTTGGGCTTCATTTTGCGTTGTTTCTGTTTAAGAGTTTAGGATGTTTCTGTAGCAGAGATGACTGTGCTCACCTTTGTGCACCTGGTACCAGGCCCGGGTGAAATATGCATTAGGTTTCTTTAACTCTTTAGCTACAGGCAAAAATTTTAAAACGCTTCCACTAATACCTGAGATTTTTTCACGAAGCATGTTGCGAAGCAGACGGGAAAGGACAGCCTTGCTCTGATCACTGGTGAAAATTCGATGCTTCTTTTTTAAAACTATCACTGACCTGCGGGATTTTTACAGGTGTCTGAAGAGTTGAAGTGTTGAAGTACTTAAATAATTACTTTAGTCAGGTCTGCCTCCTGATCTGCACAGCGTCTTGGGCGAGTCAACCCGGGACGGAGTGTAGCACAGTGGGTAAGGAACTGGGCTTGTAACCGAAAGGTCGCAGGTTCGATTCCCGGGTAAGGACACTGCTGTTGTACCCTTGAGCAAGGTACTTAACCGAAATTGCTTCAGTACATAGCCAGCTGTATAAATGGATACAATGTAAAACGCTGTGTAAAAGTTGTGTAAGTCGCTCTGGATAAGAGCGTCTGCTAAATGCCTGTAATGTAATGTAATGTAACCCCATCCAACGCCTTTGGGATCAACTGGAAAGCCAATTGCGAGCCAGGCCTAATCGCCCAATCAGTGCCCAACCTCACTAATGCTCTTCTGGTTGAATGGAAGCAAATCCCTGCAGCAGTGCTTCCAACATCTAGTACGAAGTCTTCCCAGAAGAGTGGAGGTTGTTATAGCCGCAAAAAGGGTGGACCAACTCCATATTAATGCCCATAATTTTGGATGAGATGTTGGATCTCAGGGGTCCACATACTTTTGGCCATGTAATGATGACTGAGAAGCACTTTAGCCAATGAAATTACATTTCAATGGTGTATAGGCTGAACAAAACATAACTTTTTCAGTACATGTGCTGAGAACATTATGGCAAGAAACGTTTTTAAGACTTTTGAAGATTTGGCATTTGGAGGCCTTGGAAGAAATCACTCATCTGAGTGAATATTTCTGAGGACAGTGCAAAAGAGCTTTGATTCCACACCAGAGAGTATGTTCAATGAAAGACTTGATACCATTTCATACCAGTAAGCATCTAAATACATCCTCAAAATATTTTTATTATTATTCAGTACACTTGAATAATACATGTGGCACGTGAAATTGTGGGATGTATTTGATATGTTGAAGGGGGTGGGGTATTTGGCTAAAATTTAAATCAAATGACAGCAATCAATGTAAACTAAATAGTTAATGTACTTATTTTTTCTACAATCTTCCAGACCTGCTGTTGCCAGAGGAGGCAAGAGGAGAGCAAGGAGGGGGACATGGAGAGGGAGAGGAAGATGGAGGAGGAGAAGGAGGTGACTGCCAGGGGGAAAGGGGGTTAATTTCAGTAATTTCTCAGTGAGCATATAGCACACAACATAATATGTACACACTATATATTCAACATATAAAATTTTACACCTCTGAAGACCCATAATATCATGAGGTTACCAAGAGTCCTTTCTGAGTCTTGAAATGGCCGTTCTGGGATACTCAATTTTTGTGGTCACTGTCATCAAATGAACCGTTACCTGTTAACCGTTGCACTGGTTAAACTGCGGTGGCGTTAACAACCACCCCCCACCCCCCACCCCCACACACCTCTCGGTTCTCAGCAACATCTGCACTGCTGGATGTTGGAACCACAGTTTGCCGGAGGTGACCCCCTAACAGCCTGGCCAACGGAAGACCTGGCAGGAGGGGAGGGGAGAGGAGAAGAGAGGAGCCCCCCGTCTTTTACGCAACCTCCCCAGTGCTTGTGGTGGGATCGACCTCAGCCCAGCCCTACTGCTATCTGGGACATCTGCCGGAAGCAAGTCGCCCACAGCGAGCCCTGCAGCCGTGTAAAGAGCCTCAGCTCCCAGGGGAGGGGGCGACATGGGGGGGGGGGGGGGGGGCAAGCCACACCGCAGACCTGACGCTGGGAGCCTCTCGGCCAGGGGGGGCGCAGGCAGCTTGCGCTGAGCGATTGCGGCCCTCTCGACCCCCCCCCCCCCCCCCCCCCCCCCCGCAGACGCCCCCCCCACCCCCCCACCCCACATCGTGCGAGCAGGGCCCAGCCAGTTAAACCAGAGCCTATTTCTGTAAGCCTGGGAGGACCCAGCCGCCCGCCAGGGCCTACAGAGCCACAAACACCTGCCGCTTCGGGCCCTGCGACGTTTCTGCTGTCTGTCACACCGCACACAACCGGTTTTTTTTTTCTCTCTCTCTCTGAACGTAAGAAAACCTGCAACTGTCACTGCGTGCGGCTTCTCGCTTCGGTCAGGGACGGGCCGAGCGCTTATCAACGCAGAACAAAATCAACCGCCGCCTTCCCGGCCAGCTCACATTCGCTTAATTAATCCGGCAGAAAATATAACAAGATAACTTTAAATGTCAATAAAACAGACTGATGCTCCTTTCCGTAGCCATTCATTTGCTGAAACGTGTGGCAGACACGATATATAACCGAGAGACCGGTTTATCGTTCGGTAAAACAATCCGGTTTTTTTCAGTCCTTCAGAAAAGTTGGAGAACGGAGAGGCGTGTCGCCATCATTTCCTCAGCCGTCACTCTGAAACTAGGTCTGAACAGCGTAGAGATCCCAGAGGTAAACGGGGTTTCAAAAAGTTCAGACGTTTTTTTTTAAACAGGGTTTCTCAAAGCCACCCAGACCCAGAGAGGTGCACTGCTGACCGAGCCCGAGTAGGCTGAAGGCAGCGAACGCACTTCTGCACGCACTTCTGTCGCTCTTAAATAACAGAGGCGGCCCGCAGGTTGTCTGAGTGTCAGGTAATAATGTGGGGGTGCGGCCCGGCCCCCCCCCAGCAGAGCTCTGCGCTCCAGAGCCGCACGGTTACGAGGCGGTAACCAAACCCGAGCGGCGGCGGCGGAGGCGATGCGGCTAGCCCGCGCTCTAATTTATGGCGCAGCAGAGCAGCTGCCAGGGCGGAAACCACCGGAAAGCCATCGGAAGTGTGTACACAGTCTATCCCCCGTCCCCCGGCCCCGTGTGGCTGCGCTGCGGTCCGACCATAGCGAGCGAGCGAGCGAGAGAGCGAGAGAGCGAGTGAGCGAAGTCTGCGCCCCGGTCTCCCACCCGCGCCTGGGGCTGAGTGAGGCCTCCAAACATAGTGCTCAGTGAGACCAGCTGCTCAGTGAGACCAGCTCTGGGGCTGAGCGAGGCCTCCAAACAGTCAGTAGTGCTCAGTGAGACCACCTCTGGGGCTGAGCGAGGTGTCCAAGCGTAGTGCTCAGTGAGACCAGCTGCTCAGTGAGACCAGCTCTGGGGCTGAGCGAGGCCTCCAAGCATAGTGCTCAGTGAGACCAGCTCTGGAGCTGAGCGAGGCCTCCAAGCACAGTGCTCAGTGAGACCAGCTGCTCAGTGAGACCAGCTCTGGGGCTGAGCGAGGCCTCCAAGCGTAGTGCTCAGTGAGACCAGCTCTGGGGCTGAGCGAGGCCTCCAAGCGTAGTGCTCAGTGAGACCAGCTGCTCAGTGAGACCAGCTCTGGGGCTGAGCGAGGCCTCCAAGCGTAGTGCTCAGTGAGACCAGCTGCTCAGTGAGACCAGCTCTGGGGCTGAGTGAGGCCTCCAAGCGTAGTGCTCAGTGAGACCAGCTGCTCAGTGAGACCAGCTCTGGGGCTGAGCGAGGCCTCCAAACGTAGTGCTCAGTGAGACCAGCTGCTCAGTGAGACCAGCTCTGGGGCTGAGCGAGGCCTCCAAGCGTAGTGCTCAGTGAGACCAGCTGCTCAGTGAGACCAGCTCTGGGGCTGAGCGAGGCCTCCAAGCATAGTGCTCAGTGAGACCAGCTCTGGGGCTGAGCGAGGCCTCCAAGCATAGTGCTCAGTGAGACCAGCTCTGGGGCTGAGCGAGGCCTCCAAGCACAGTGCTCAGTGAGACCAGCTCTGGGGCTGAGCGAGGCCTCCAAGCGTAGTGCTCAGTGAGACCAGCTCTGGGGCTGAGCGAGGCCTCCAAGCGTAGTGCTCAGTGAGACCAGCTGCTCAGTGAGACCAGCTCTGGGGCTGAGCGAGGCCTCCAAGCGTAGTGCTCAGTGAGACCAGCTCTGGGGGCTGAGCGAGGCCTCCAAGCACAGTGCTCAGTGAGACCAGCTGCTCAGTGAGACCAGCTCTGGGGCTGAGCGAGGCCTCCAAGCGTAGTGCTCAGTGAGACCAGCTGCTCAGTGAGACCAGCTCTGGGGCTGAGCGAGGCCTCCAAGCGTAGTGCTCAGTGAGACCAGCTCTGGAGCTGAGCGAGGCCTCCAAGCACAGTGCTCAGTGAGACCAGCTCTGGGGCTGAGCGAGGCCTCCAAGCACAGTGCTCAGTGAGACCAGCTGCTCAGTGAGACCAGCTCTGGGGCTGAGCGAGGCCTCCAAGCGTAGTGCTCAGTGAGACCAGCTCTGGGGCTGAGCGAGGCCTCCAAGCACAGTGCTCAGTGAGACCAGCTGCTCAGTGAGACCAGCTCTGGGGCTGAGCGAGGCCTCCAAGCGTAGTGCTCAGTGAGACCAGCTGCTCAGTGAGACCAGCTCTGGGGCTGAGTGAGGCCTCCAAGCGTAGTGCTCAGTGAGACCAGCTGCTCAGTGAGACCAGCTCTGGGGCTGAGAGAGGCCTCCAAACGTAGTGCTCAGTGAGACCAGCTGCTCAGTGAGACCAGCTCTGGGGCTGAGCGAGGCCTCCAAGCGTAGTGCTCAGTGAGACCAGCTGCTCAGTGAGACCAGCTCTGGGGCTGAGAGAGGCATCAAGCGTAGTGCTCAGTGAGACCAGCTCTGGGGCTGAGCGAGGCCTCCAAGCATAGTGCTCAGTGAGACCAGCTCTGGGGCTGAGCGAGGCCTCCAAGCACAGTGCTCAGTGAGACCAGCTCTGGGGCTGAGCGAGGCCTCCAAGCGTAGTGCTCAGTGAGACCAGCTCTGGGGCTGAGCGAGGCCTCCAAGCGTAGTGCTCAGTGAGACCAGCTGCTCATACTGTGAAACGCCAAAACGTAGCGTGCGTCCACACGCAGGGCTTTGCGAGACCAGCCATGGGGCCCAATAAAGCAGCCGTGCGGCTAGCTTTCCAGTGACAAAACTGATCCCAACAAAAACTGCACGGGGGACGAAGGTTTATACTCCTGAACGTCAAGCACTAGTGTGGTACATACATGAAGCCATTTCCTCACTGCACTTTCATACCTATATATCCACGTATAAAAATGGACAGTAACAAGGAAGCTAGAATCCTATGTGGGACAGCACTTACTTTTGGATATATGTTCAGACAGAATCATGATTATTGCATAGCATGCTGTATTGGATTTCCATTGGAAATGTTGATTTCATAAGCTTCTTTTCACTGACAGTCATTTGTCCTTCTATTTATATCCATTGATTCACAATGGCATAAAGAGTTTATTTGGCTCTGATCAATTAAATGTTGGACTGCCATTGTCTATGCTGAATCCTTATGTAAAGGACAATTACTCTCAGATAAGGCATTACTTTTGAATGTTCGTGGTCAAACTGTATTTCCACAAGAAAATACATTTAAAAATAATCCTTCAACCTACTATGCATTTGCACGTGGAGCAAATATAAAGTTAAAACCCATTTTCCTGCAAAGGACTTCTATTTGCACATTTCCCCAACCTATGCACTTACCCAACACTAGAGGGAGACAGTGCTCCAATAAAAATGAAAATGATTCTGCTTGGCGGTTGCCAACGAGTCAGTGAAATAAAAACACATCCCACACACGGCATCAGCTTTCTGAAAGTATCACAGTATGTTCTTTTGATCTGCATCACACCTTTTTTTCAGGGACAAAAGAACGGATTAGTAAACGGAGAGGGGAGATTCTAGGAATTTCTGTGAACACGCTATCGGGCTCGGGCTGCTGGGTAGCAGCTCACTGGCGTATCCTGACTGTGGGACTGCGGGCACCGTAGGGGTGGCGAGCAATTGGCTTTGCGTCACCCAAGGAATATATTCAGTGTGGGGGGGGGGGACTAATCCTTAAATTCCAGCTTCTTGCAGCAGTAACGATTTCTTGACTTTCTTCAGCGGTAAAATAATAGGAATTGGAGAAAAGATATTTGCCTCCGCACCAGTCAGTGACAGCTTTATTTATTGACATCACAGGACTGCCTCCTAGACACACAGAATGACTTGAATTCTTTAGTCCCCCACCTCAGAGTGAACTAGTGAAAGTAGTTTCTTCTTTCAAATCATCTACCCGTCTCCTAAACCAGTGACCTCAACCTCGACCTTAGAGACCCACGGTGTATGCCTTTTTTTTGTCAAAGCCAAATTTAAGGTAGGCCTACTGCTCATAATTGTATGGTTGTCTCCATTCATTTTACACAGATGGTTTCAGGTTTCCACACTCTTAGAAAATGGGACGCAATCGATTTCCCCTTTCAGTTTGTATTTGAATCTATTCAAATGGAGGGTATAAAGTCTAATTATCAAAGAACGATTAGTGTCTAATTAAGAGCAACTGTCTGGCAGCGTATTATAATACCGCGGTCGTTCAGCCTAATATCGGTGTCGCCAATTGGGCTACTTTTTTAATGTTATTGTGCGGAGAAATGGCTTTGGGTGGGTTCACCGTTTTCAAATCTGGCAACAATGCCTACTATGGCGGGAACAAAAAACCAACATGCAGTGACTCTCCTGGGCTAGGGTTAGGAAGCATTGTTGTACAAAGCTTGTGTGTGTCCAGCACTGAAGAAAACCTAACCTGATATGAAATGGGCACTGCAGATACGAGCACTACCTTACGAATGATAACATGAGTGCAGTCTGTTGTTTTAAATTAGGACAGGGCACATTTGAACCGTAGTTGAACACTTGTCTGCGCTCAGCTTTAAATGGGTTCCTCGAAGATTGAATTCGACAAAAAAAAAAACAAAGGCCCTCTTTTTTGATATTTCTAATTCGACAGCCAATGCAGAATAAAACTTTTTGTAGGTGTTTCAAGAACTTCGCCAAACTCCTTACCTGTTTTGTCTCATCTCCTTATGTTTATCTTGTTTTCTGACACCACATTGCAAGCTCAACTGTATAACTGCCCTGACGTAAACGTGACGTACACTCCAAATTGGTCGCGTTGCATTCACTTCCGGTATGTCCAAAACTTTCTTGGTTCTTTTCGTCTGTATGAAAGCATTTCAACAAGCACACAAACGCATACAAAGCACTATCTATAACCCATTCATTAAAACTTGCTAAAGACTAGACTTACCGTTAAAAGTATTGATATCAAAATGAGAGGCCACGTCAATAACGTTAGTTTCATTTTAAATGAACCGAGCTGAAGTTAGCAAGCTAACGTTAGCTGGCCATGTAGCTGGTTGAATGAACCTGTGTAGCCTAGTTTAGCAGTAGTTTTATGGCCTACTTTGAAGTCATGTCGTTGTCTGAATCATGAAACGATTTTATGTGAGGTTTACATGTGAAATGATAGAGAATAAATTTAGTCTAAATGAAATACAAATGAGTTTTCCACAAAGATTATACAACTGTAAAAGCAACATATAATTTATTGTTATTTTATTAATTTTTGTTGGCAATTATTCCTTAGCAAGCAAGTGAACTTCCGCACAAAACCAAGCTGGCCACCACAATTTTTTACAACGACCTGGTATCAACTGTCCTGCAATTGGCTAATTCCAAGATCAGATGTTGCTATTGGCTGTTGTAGCTAAATGTCCAATGGGGAGAATTATTGATTGTGGAACTGAAGTATTTGTCATGATGTAATCGGTTGGGCGGGATACCTGTGTGGGATATATGAAGTTATTTGTGGTTTCTGTCTGTTTACATGAGGTCAGAAAGTACAGTAGGCTACAGTAAGTTAATGTTCTTAAGGGTCGAGAGTCTGTGATCATTGTGGTTATTTCTGTAGGAAACCCTGAAAAGTGTCAAACTCTCTGTGCTGTAGGCTATATGTATGGGGTATGCCACCCCGCCAAGCCATAACTTGGCCGGATCAATACCTGGATAATGAGATACTCTCTGATGAATTAAACAACTCGACTATGACTGTTATGGAATCATGTTGAGTATAAGCACACACTGAATCAATGTAGGGTACAACCACAGCACCTGGGGGGTGAAGCCTGTGATCTCTGTTGCAAATCTGGGTTCCCTAAACATTATCCAACACTGTCGCCCACCAGCTAAATGAAACATTATTTAAGACTTGAAAAGGAAAATTCATTGTCATAAGATCATGGTTGCATGGTTACCTGAAGTGATGTATTTTTTGCGTACAATAAATCATTGGGCCGGCAGACTGGGCGACTTAATGTGAATTTAGAGGACATCTGAATCTGAGTACATAATTGCAAAACTCAGAATTAGGTATATTGAAATTGTAATTTAGTGGTTTGGCTAAAAAAATGGTCCAATGCTTGCTAATGCGGACGTCCTAATACTGATTAATGAACACATGACATTCATCCACACCCTCCCCCAGCCCAGGAATTTCTAGTTTTTATATAGGTGAACTAAAAAACAAGAAAAATCAGCACTGGGAAGACACACGCACACGCAGACATGCGCACACACAAACACACACACACACACACACACACACAAACACGGCATAAATCCTAGATACCTGTGCTCAAGGACCAAAACAGGCCAGCGGCAAACTCGCATGAACCGCGTACCCTTTGAATTTAGGTCAGCTGGACTTGAGTGGCCGGTATCGGGTGAGCCGCTCGGAGTGGGAAAGAGCCTGCTGTCTTTGTGTAAGAACGGAGAAAACCCGCAGATCCGTTCAGCGGGGGGGAAAGCGCACCCGTGTGTCTGTCCGGCTCCACGTGAACGGCCGCATTCATGTACGACCCGCGCCAGTGTGGATTACGTGCGGTTGCCTGGAGGCCGTCCAAGGGATCATCGTTAAATTACCGATACTTTCAGCACAATAGTCACCTAATATGCGGGGGATCAGTGCTACGCTAGCCACACCACCGTTGGTAAGCGGCTATAATTAGGTCAGCTCTTAGCCGCGGCCTTGGAAAACAAGCTAGGCTCCAGATTTTACTTGTTTCAGGCAGGAGTTACTTAATTTTAATTCACTTTAGGCTATCTTTTTGTGCACAAATTGCTACAGTATGTAGTAGGCCTACCGTTCTGTGAATTAGGCTAAATAAAACAATGATAGGCCTAACTAAAGTACCACTCTAGGCATATGTGTGTGTGTGTGTGTGTGTGTTCGTCTATGTGTATGGACATGTGTAGCCTAGGAGCGTGTATATGAAAGCACACATGTAGCCTACCTCTCTAAGTTTTCTGTGCATGTGTGTGCATGTTTGTGTGTGTGTGTGTGTGTGTATGTCTATGTGTATGGACATGTGTAGCCTACGTATGCGCTTGTATATGAAAGCGCACGTGTGTACACGCAAAAAGGGTGCGGTAACACAAAAGAACCCTCCGGTACATGTTGTGGGCTATAAGTGTGTACCTGGAGCTGCTCTGAGACTATGAAACTGCAGCCTGTAATGGGTGACTCATTGTTTACACTCACTGACGTCAGCAGCCTGGATCTTCTGAGAGAAGGCACGAAAAAAAAAAAAACCTGAGAAAATGAGGAGAGGGAACCGGGGGCAGCTGCGCCTGCTCTGCTCTGCGCTGCCCCGCCTCGCCTGTACAGGCGGGGCCGTATGTCGAACGAATCCCCCCCTCCCCCGCTTGCCGGAGACGCTGGAGAGGGGAGCGCCATGATGCCGCGATGTGTTAGGGGCAAACAGCCTGAAAAAAGCCGACAGCTCCTTTAAAGGTCCAGGAAACTGGATTCAAATTCTGGTTACAAATGATTGTTTTCTCATGTCTTTCTTTCAAGTTTTTAGCCCAGTTATAACCATTGTGTTTGGCCTAGGAGGAAAGCAAGCCAAATTTGGCACAGGCTTCTATTAAAATGTTTTTCTTGTTGTTGCAAGAATCATTTTAATTCTAATGAAAACCTAAGCTGCTCTTTTACTGAGAAAAGGTTTATCTTGTAAATACACCGTGCACACATGCAAATTCCCCTTTTTTAACCCAATTCATCCTGTTGGGCAACACATTTGTATATGGTTCCCACACTCAGTTCTCGGTTCTTTTACACTTCTGCCTATTGTGCACACATTGGTAATATATATGGCCAGAACATTTATCCTGCATCTGTTAGCCTTGGTCCCATTGTACCCAAAGGGTCAGTGTGTTAGCATTGGTCCCATTGTACCCAAAGGGTCAGTGTGTTAGCATTGGTCCCATTGTACCCAAAGTGTCAGTGTGTTAGCACTGTGACACACTGCTGGCAAACCTCATCAGCAGAAATGTACCTTCATCAAAGGTCCATGCATGTGAACCCTGCTTTGTGTTGTCCTTTTACATTACATTTATTTGGCAGACGCTTTTATCCAAAGCGACGCACAAAAAGTGCATTTCATGGTCATAGACAACTACTAAACACAGGTTCAGTAAGATACAATACTTATACATTTGTCTGCTGCTAAAAAAGTAATCTGCATCTGCAGAAAGCTGCACTCTGTTAATTGCTTTGCTGTGTCAAGACATTCTCACTGCAAAGTTTCGCCGTGGAAACGGTTGGGAAGGTAAAGGTTGGAATTGATTCGTTTTTTTTTTTTTTTTCATAAAAAAATCTCAACTCTCTTCTGATCTCTTCATCTTGCCTTCCTCAGTCTCTCAACGGCGTTCTCAATCATGTACTGTAATTGGGGTTTAGCTCTGTCATTGGGTATTTGTTGTCATGGCGATGCAAATCCCCACCATCGGAGTCTGTGTCCTTCTTAGCCTGCGATGGTGCTGGGAATGAGGGGGGGGGGGGGGGTGGGGGGGGGGGGCACAATGTTTTCCTGTTCTTAATGGCTCCAGATGTATCAAACAGTGTTTACGGTAGTTAGGGAGTGAACCGGTTTGGTGACGTTTTAAAGTTTGTAAGAGCGTCTGCCAAATGCCTGTAATGTAATGTAATGTAATGTAATGGGCCCATATCATTTGCCCCATTCTCTGTAATCAAAACTGAATACATAAATGCATACCCAGATGATGGACAGATTTACCTGCAGCAAAAATCCAGCAGTCTAGTAGTTGATGTTGTCATTGGCACATGCACACAGGCATTTTTAGGTATCAATCACAAAGCTATTCTAGTTTTTGATTGTGGCTGCATTGAGGTACAACTTCAAGATTACAATGATTATTACAGCCAGGGCAAAACTTTATGCTTTTAGTTTTGTGGGTGTGTGTGTCTGTCTGTCTGTGAGTAAAATCCTCTAATTTGTTCAGGATATACACTGAGTGCTTGAAAAAGTTCTAACATTAACATGAGAAATGGTTAACATTCAATCTTAACAATTTAATTAAATGTTTGACATAAGGTGAAAATCAGTGATATTCACTCATTAAACCATTTTTTTTTCCCCAGACCATTTTCAATAATACAAGAATGAAATCTGACTAGAGACATACTGTACAGGGGGGGTGGGGGGGGGGTGATGGGGGGGGGGGGGGGGGGTGCGGACTTAAAAGGCTGAACATTGGTTGAAATATGACATTGTTCATTCTCCGCAAGGCAATTAACACTTGAGTTTGCCTTGTGCCAAAAATAACACCCGGCTCCCTCTCTCTCCCTACTCCCACATGCTCTTCTACACTCTTATTAAATTAAGGCCACCAAGGAATTTCAGCAGCAAATTTGTACACAATGCAAGGTTGCCTAGTGCATGCTGGGGGTCAAGCCCGCTTTTAAGGGTCCTTATATCTAATAATAGGGCTGTGCATAGCTCTGATAATCACTCTCCAGTTCAGACAGTCCAAAGTCGACCGATAAGTTCCAGTTTGATTTATAATTCCACATCCAGTTCAGTGCCTTGTCTGTCAATTCATTTTACGTTTCCCCGAACCAATTGTCTAAACTCAGTACCAGTTGCAAATAAATTCTACAAACAATTCTAAATTCAGTATTCTCTCCCCACAATAACTGTTTCAATTTTAATTATTTGACAAATCGCTTGTTTTATGCTATGCATCTAATTCTTCTGTCATGAATCAATAAATAAAGAAATAAGTAAATAAACCAGTGATATAATTTCTGGGATGATCAAAATATTTTTACAAAAATAATTAAATAATAAGGACAGATTTTGTAATAAATGACCCCCCCCCCCTCCCCCCCCAAAAAAAAGTCAACACAGGCCAAATTAATCTCTGGTTCCACTGAACTACTGAACTGAGTTTTTCAATTGCTGTGAAATTCCAGGTTTCTCTGTAAGTTTGTGGTTATGTGCACGTTTCCACAGAGCTGCCGATCATGGCCGTTCAGAAAAACATGACAGCCAGAGCAGTGAGCTTTGCGACAGTAACGTGACCCTGGAGGGCCAGGAACGACGATGGTCCCGGGGTGAAGGAGACCCTCTGTTCTCCCCGAAAACAGCTTGGAACAGCAGCTGCAGGTCAGGCTTACTGTACCTACGGGCTAGGAGCCAACGGGCCAGGCTTAGGACTGAGGATATATACACAAACACACACGCATACACACATCACACACACATACACACACAAACACACATACATATACACACACACACTCACACACTACACACACACATACACACACACACACACACACATACTCATACATACACAAAGACACACACACAGATGCCAGGAAACGGCAAAAAAAAAAAAAAAAAAAAAAAGAGTACCCAAATTTTTTTCTGTGGGCTCCTTGTCAGTAATCTTATAATCAATGAGCAAATAACTTGTACTGACTCCTGTACTGGATATGGGAGTGTGATATTTGCATCTCCAAGGTGGGTGAACTGCAGGAATTTTCAACTGTAAATATGAACCCCCCCCCCCCCAAAATAAAAGAAAAACATTCACTAGTGAAGCAAACGAGCATGCTTCACCACCCACCAAGCCTCTGAGTCATAACCAAAATCTGAACAAACAGTTTTGACCAGGCAGAGGAAACCAGCTATTTTTTATTCTATAGGCAAACTGTGCATTCAGATTTAATCATCTAAAAATCGATAAGTTTCTCAGTGCAGTTGCACACTTCACCTTTACAGACATGAGAAGATTAAGAACCGTAAGGAATAGAGACAGCATGTGCTAAACTGGTGAAACCACACAGGACACGGAAATGCGTTATTAAAATGACAGATGACCCTCAAATGTGTTATCATCATTTGTAAAAGTACGCTGTATATTATACTAGCTGACACTTATCCAGATGCAGGCAGACTGAAAAATGTTGGATCTGGCATCTACTTACACAAGTGGAAGTAGTGGCCTAAACCTAAAAAGAGTCCTTTCTAAGTTAGGCCACTCCCTGAATGGGAGCAGCGGGCACACTGGCCCCACCGGGAACCGAAAGCCTGTGATTTTTGGGTTCCTAGCACAGGTCCTTTAACCACTGCACTGCGCCACTGCAGAATAGCATTCAGGTAATAAACTAGAGATTGATTACTGCACCGATGCACTGTAAGCAGTTTTCCAGTTTTTTGGAGCAGAATTTGCAGGCGGCTTCGACGCCACAAGGAAACAAACCGGCCAGTCAGTGCTCCTCAGACTGCTCGCTGCAGCAGTTCTGTGCCCGCGGTTCGAACAGTGTCATCATCTTTTTATCAAATGCATTTATTCTTTCTTCTTTCTGGGTGAATTAAGCTCCTGTGCTCCCATAAATGGAGAAAACAAGAAAACCTGAAAAGAACAATGGTTCAGAGATGATGCAGATCAAGCAGGCTCAGATCAAAGAAGAAAAAAAAAAAAAAAAACACCACAAACTTCAATAATAAAACATTGGATCCAGATGTTTACCTTCTGCCAACAGAAAAAAGATAAACACCGGAATGAACATTATAATAGTGTAAAATCCTGTGTTTCTGTTTCAATTCACAAGACTAACTGCAGGAGATGCTGCTAGTAAAGGAAAATGCCCTCCAACATCAAACATCAAACATCTGCAATTCAGCGATCAGGAGACCAAGTGGGCTGAGTGCATGTGCCAATTCAACAGGAAGAGCTCACAGTTACCTACATAAACCCCCATAAATGAGTGTTTTATTAGTGTACACACACACACATCCACACACAGACAGACAGACAGACAGATAAACACAGTATATAACATAATAATTGCAAATTGGAAAATTCACGGCTTCATACAACTGAATTACACTCTGCAGTGCAACATATCAGTACTGGCTTTGGGTCATCCTGCCTGCGGTAAGGTGAATTTGGGGCACGCTGTCTTGGGTAACCAGGATTCAGGGCACCCTGTCTTGGATCTTGGGTACGCTGGCTGTGCGGCACCCTGTCTGGGGAAAGCTGGATTTGCAGCACGGCTAGTGGTTAATGGTTAATGACTCACACCAGCAGGCAATAAAATGGAGCTGAGAAGTTCCTGAGAGGAACGTGAATAAAAGGAGAGCTATTTCCTGCTTCCTGTGTTTACAAGATAACAGGATAAGTATTACATCACTTAGTTAATCATTCCCATAATTCCACGGTATTGGGCACCCCTCTCCCCCACCCCCAGGCCCCAGGGCAGTGCTTTTCCTGGCTAATTATGTGTAGCACAGTCCTAGGCTAGCCGCAACCCCCCCCCCCCCCCCCAAAGAAACACACTTCCCCAAACACACTGTATCATAGGCAACCTTGAGCCACACAAAATAATGGCCAATTTTTCATTTTTTTAAAAATTTTAAAACAAGGGGACCATCTTAACCCAACTGCACACAAGACTGAGAATACAACATAAACAAACAAACAAGAAAAAAAAGTCCTCTGGCGTGTTCCTTTAATGTGTAATGGCTTAACAGCTTCCTTTCGACCCCTCTGGAGCAGCAGCGTGGTGAAAAGCTGTGTTTATCAAGTGGAATCAAGCGTGTGGAAACACAGAGAGCACAGGTCAAGTGCCTCAAGGCATTCACTGTTAAAAAAATAAATAAATAAAACTTTCTATTGGTCTGTTTTCTTTGTTTTATCTTTTTCGTGCAGGAACCCATCCGAAATCAAAGTTCCTCGACTTTTCGAGAACTTTAATCGAGCCGATTCCCTAAGCCCACCCATAATGCTTAGTGTGACTCAGCTAAAAAAATGAAATCCCCACGCATATTCCCAACCCCCAGCCCAATCCGAGACTCACTCAGTTTGTGACATTCCTCTGTTGCTGCTGTGACACAGGCTCGATTTGTATGCAAATAAACGTACGGAACTGAGTGCACTTAAAAGGTGTTTTTATTGCAGGATAGCAATCCAAAATAATCGCCTCCGCATGGATCAAGTGCGATCCGGAAAGATAACGTGGGAAATGTTATAATCTCCTACACCACAGTCACAGTAATACACTGCCCTTATTATGCTAATTGCATCTCACATTTTTAAAATTATAAACCAAAGGAGAAATGCTTTTGGAATAAACTGAGAGAGACCCAGGAGAAATCACCGATCATTTTAATTCATCAGTGATTCCACAGACAATTATGACCAATGTCTGAAAGTGAATACATATATTTGGCTTGAATGTCAATATTTCCAGGTTTGTACATTTCCAGCTCTTCACTGGCTGCCAAGCACTGAAATGCACTGCATCCATGCACAAGATAAATGTCATTCTCAAAGAAAAGTCGCACATAAGAAGCACGTATACCAGGTTGCTTCCATCCCAGCCGTATGGATTATATATTAAAGAAATAATATTGGCATATTAATCCAGACTAACAAATGTGAATTTTCAAAATAATACACAAGGCCTTCAAAAGAAACAGAAGCTAGAATTTACACCATAAGCCGATTATAAGAATGCTGATCAGCAGAGACAGTTTTTTTTTTTTAATTAGTCTTCTTCACTCATTGACATAACCTGGGTTTAACCGAAGGGAGCGTTGAGTGTTGCTCCACAGCACCAAAAAAGCCACTTTGAAATGAAGCGATTCACATTAAACTCAGCGAGACTAATGAACAGAGGCTTCAGGAGGAAGCCAAGCACTGCAGTGCAGAGGCACTCGTTCGCTCTTACGGGGGAACCCCAATCACTGAGCTAAGTGGGTTAGGTCTCATCAACGTTAAACAAAACGCATGCAGGCCTTATGTGGTTTCGCTTTCCTACACGGATCTGGAATACCTCGTTTCGGTAACCCACAGAACGCGTCGCATTAAGTATTTTAAAAAAAAAAAAAAAACCGGAAGAGCAGCATAAAAACGCGGTATTCGAAGTTCAGCACACTTGTTCGGTCGAGACCGTTTTCCACCCTTAATGAATGCCACTGTGACAAATTATACACAACAACAATCTCATTGCTGGAACAGCCCAGCGCTGGTAATTCCCTCCGGAAAATACCTACTGTGTGGAGGGCAGTGCCACAGCCGTGTTTGTAAATGGTTGCTAATGCTAAATTTTAAACAGAATTTAGTTTTTAATCTTTTTTGTGCCGTTTCGGTCGCCGTGACTCACAGGTTAGGTTGAGTAACGTTGAGTAAAACCCATAAAATCTGCGGCACCCAGCCGACAAAGAGTTTATGTCGCTGTCGCTTATCTTTAAGTCTGTACGCACAAACACTGGAATGAGTAGGACAGGAAGTGCCAGCGGAATAGCACATTTCAAACAGTCTGTCCTAAACATCGTAATTTAAACTGTGCAGGCTGTGTGACCGTTCACTCCCCATTACTGAGCTCTAGCCCTCTACTGCACGGATTCTCATACTTTACAATATCGAGACTGAAATTCTAAATTTAGTACCACTCAGGGTACAACCGTCAAATACACACACTAGCATAGTTTAGTGGACTTTAGACTCTTTCCGGGACCTACCTCATACACTCCTGTGTCCCATTTTGAGTTCTGGCCTACAGTTTTAAGAAACACTGCTCGACTGATCTGATTTGGAAGCAGACATCTCCCATCAGACACCTAAACAAGAGCAGGAGTCGACCCCTAAAAACACATTCTCTCTCTCGCGCACAGTAGCCGTTTGATTTCGGTTCATGTTTACATGTGTACAAATATTTGTAGTGCAACTACAGGACACTGAATCTGAATCACGACGTGCTGAGGTGGAAGGGACAATACTTTATTGTTACAGATGTATATAATCATTCTTTTCCATCGGAAATCAACATCATCTTCTAAAAAATACAGTCAAAGTCCAAGTGCCTCTCTTTGGAAATTAGTAAGCAAAATATTTTTTCAGTGTAATCACGTACAAGTTATGGTGAAGCCTATTGAGTAGCATATCCCTGTGCCAGTGTTAATAGCCTGTTCTAATTAAAGGGGGAATATTCATTCCGGTTTTACCTGGATTAACACAAGCATACTCGATTACATCGACATGGTCTGACACAATAAACAAAAGGCTCGGTCCGTGGTGCTTACATACAGTGTATACAGTACTGCTGGATAACTATGCATCACAAAGAAGAAATTAACCGGAAGTGAAACCAACTTATGCTTCGCAGACAAAAGAGGAAATTAACTGCTTCACAAAGACAAAGACAAAAAGTGAACTGCATCATCACAGACGGAGAAGACGGCAACTTATGAGACAATAAAACTTTTCAAACCATGCAACAGAGCTCTTCGGATACGGTACGTCGAGGACGAGCTGGGCTTAAACATTCCCAAATCCGACCCTCTCTGGGACCGGGACGCTTTTACTGTCCGTTCTCACGCCACCCAAAAACCCGACAGGGACCGCACGTGGAAAGATGGCGGACGCGAACGCCATTTTGACCCAAACAGCTTCTTTTACAAACAAAAACACACACACACACACACAACTGCCCCACCTGGGGCTTTTTCAGCTCACCGGCAGTCCAACATGCCCCTGGTGACGGGCCTAATTCAGTTTAAATCATTTTTACTTTCGTGTTACGAAATCAGAGAGAAGCTGTGAAATTAAAAACTTGAAGGCAGCAGCTGTTTCTGATCGACCAATGAATCTACTCTCCCTTGTAGCGCGGTGGTCTCTTCTCCTTGAACGCTGTAAGACCCTCGATTCTGTCCTTTGTTGGTATCACCTAGGAGACAACGGTAATGCGTCAATCAAAAAAAAAAGAAAAAGATGCAGAGCTTTTTTCTCTCTTTTTTTTTTTTTTTAACACCCCCCCCCGCTAACTACATTACCAATCTCAGCTTGAAATGTTGTTCATTGAACACACAATGCATTTCACAGAAAGCATCAGATTCCAGATATTCTAATCTTAAAAAATGAGCTAATTTGACATCCAGGAACAAGAACAGCTGATGGCCTTTGATTCATGAGTTTTAAGGGGGGGTTAAGGCGGGGGGGGGGGGGGGGCTAAGGGGGCTAAGAGTAATTGGAAAAACACCCATCGTCTTAGCATCATGAGCATAAACACACAGGACTGAATAACAGGACGGGAAAAGCAATACACACATAATACCTGAATGCTGTACTTTGTGAAAACATTTTTCAATAGTTTAAAAAAATGAAATAAAATAATTTATGTCGTTAAGGATGGCCAAACCGAGCCTTATCCTTATCCATTACTTTTGACCAATACAACAAGACATTATGTACAGCGATGGGGTGCACACTTGTTTACATATTGGGATGTACCTGGGCATAACAGGCCTCTTCAATGGCTAAACCTGTAGCTAAATCCACCTGAAACACAAAAGAATAGACAGTTCAATAGGAACAATTGTCATTTTATTATGTTAAAAGCATCTGTTAACTGCTGTTGAAGGGACACACTACAGCGTTGTTCTTCAAGTAACTAGAATGAGAGATTAGCACTGTGTTCAGAGACCAGTACGAAACTGGGCACGGTGTCCAGAATTTTAAAGATCTGTGCGCTGAGGCATCCTGGAGTGATCTTGCTCTGTGAACCGAAGGTTTTAGCGCTAGCCTAGCTAGGCTCTGGGAAAAAATAAAAAAATAAAAAATCCACATCTCTTACTGCGACGAGCGGCGAGAGTCATATCCATGACAACGAAGAGGGGCCAACAACGCACCCGAGCGAGTTACCCTGGCATTTAACAGATCTAGAAATATCCAGTGACGCTGAAACTCATGTGGGGGAGAAAGAAAACAACAACCTTGTTTTGAAGCTTCGAACTTTGAGTTTGAGTTTGAGTTTTAAAAAAAAATATATAAAAGGACCCAAAGGCTCACCGAAAAAAAACCCACAAACACGTTAATAACAGTGTTATTACCTCACAAAAATAATAGCAATATTTAAATTATAGTTTATGTATTTACTCAACTGGCAGAAAGCCCCAGCAAGGAATTTCTACATACACTGTTGTTACTACTGTTCACCGCAGCCCAGACACCGTTGGCTCTTCAAACAGTTAAACGGTGATGTTGAACAGGCTCTCAAACAGGCTCTACCATCGGTTACCTTTTACTTTCATTTCGATCCGTCTGTACCGTGAGAAAGCCACTGAAAGTTACAGCCTTGTGTGGGATTTGAAAGTGTGGCTCCTGGGCTGACCACACAGCCATTACTGTCCGTTCACCTGGCCGGCAGCCATAATCATCAGAAGAGGGAGAAGTTAAACTGCATTGTCGCTAAAGTTCCCCAGATTTACCTTGTGGTCAGGCACTTCACTTTGAAAGGCACCTGGATCAAATCTTACCGTTTAAGTACAATACAAAAATAATACGGACACTGCTGTCCATTGCAGTACATAATTTTCGGGATGATCTAATTAACTGTCTATAAAAACGCAGGAAATCCACACGACTCACACAGGGGTTACGTTGTAGAAGTCCCAGCTCAGGGGAAACCCACGAACACGGCACTGTTCAGACACTATGCGACACCAAAACCCTTTACCGGGGGACCTCTTTCTTAAAAAGACAAACTGCTTGCAAAATACTACTGGCAGCAGCACCTGGCAGCACCCGGACAGGGACGGGATTTAATAGCCAGACTGCAGAGCGGGCCTCGATGCTGGAACAGTGCCTCAAAAACACGAGGCACTCTTTCTTAATAATCCTTCATTAACTGCGCAGGAGGGCAGAGGTTATGGGGGGGGGGGGTGGTTTCGGTTCCCCGGACGGAGCCGTCCTTAGTTCACAGACCCACACATCACACACAACTCCGGGGGGGGGGGGGGGGGGGGGGGGGCGAATAAAATCCAACGGGCTCCCGCTAACCCGCTTGACTGGGGGGGAAAGCTCAGCACTCCGGCTGAGATGATTGGCTGAAGCGGAAAGGTTGATTGCCGGGGGCGACTCCAATCAAAACTCAGCATGGTGGTAAGGCCCCCATTAATAGCCCAGGCTCAGAAAGCACACGTGCGCGGCGGGATTTTCGTTCCAGAGCGATGTGCGGCGGGTGAGCACTGATATCTGCTGAGGACGTGAAGGTCTTACCTCAATCCCCTGGTTGATGGCGAGCTTGGCCATTCGGATTGCGATGGGCCCCTGCAGTCAGTTTCAAAAAAAGAAAAGAAAAGAAAAGAAAAGAAAAAAGAAACAAACAGCGTGAGTAAACTTGAGAGGTGTTTGTGCGCGCGCGTCATGCATGTTCATGAGAAGAAACCCGGACCTTCCAGAAAGCTCCGCCAATGGCCAAAACAAACCCTTCCAGAGAGTCTTTTCCCCCAGGGCTAAAATAAACCCTTCCAAGAGCCCCCCCAGTGCTAAAACAAACCCTTCCAGAGAGTCCCCCCCCCCCCCTCCCCCCCCCCCAAGGACTAAAACAAACCCTTCCAGAGAGTCCCCCCCCCCCCCCCCCCCAGGACTAAAACAAACCCTTCCAGAGAGTCTCCCCCCCCCCCCCAAGGACTAACACAAACCCTTCCCTCACACCGAGATTAATTTCGACGACGTGCCCCGAACCTGGACACGCCAAAGGCGACCGCGACCGGGAGTTCCTCAGAACACCGCGTTACAGGTGACCCTGACAGGTAACTCTGACAGGTACGCACATAACAGAGCGTAACTCTGACAGGTATGCACATAACAGAGTTTTGGATCTCTGACGATGCACCTCTTACAAGGTGCATCATTTCTGAATATTTAACAATTCACAACTGTCCCAGTATTTCACTAAACAGTAGCCTTTTTTTTTGCACAGACAAAGACTAGCTTTTTAAACAGCAATGTACCTCTGATGCAAAAAATAAAAAAATTTAAATAAAAAATGAACAGACATAATTAATATATATTTTTAAACGTTAACACGTCATCGTCCGAAGTGCAGGAGATGTTTATTCACACACACACACACACACACACCAGGAAATACACCGAAACAACCCCGTTTCCCAGCAATTTGCAGTAATCCGGTAATCTTCAGCAATGGCCTGCATCACGCAAGAGTACTGCAGAAAGAGTGACGGTGCATTAGGAATGCAATGAAGCAACAACAGGCCAAATCCAAACAGAAGAGTGTAAGCTACGCCTTAAGATCCTCATGACTTCACACACATTCATCATATCCCAAATACAGGTGTAAGCTATGCCTGAAGATCCTTTAGGGCTAGACACGCACTTATCACACACACTGATACGGTATCAGAACGAAACGCCAAACGATGACTGGCTTCAGTTGTGCAATATAGGAACGGCAGTTTGCCTTGAAGAGGCCGAATCATAAAGGAAGTGGAAAAGTAGACATGGCAACAAAACAAACAAAACAAAACAAACCAAAAAAAAAAAAAAGTATATAAATTTGGCCCCCCAATGCAGGGTTACTAGACATGTCAAATTCCCGCCCTAATAATCTGCGACTGATGCCAGGTTGGTGCGCAAGCCCCTCTGCCGATTTGGGAGAGCGTAGACGTTCGCGGGTCCCCTCCGATTACGTGCGGTGTCACCAGCTGCTTCTTTTCACACCGCAGACTACAGCCGAGCTCACGCAGAGCGGAGTCAGAGGAAGACCTTTCATGTGCCGCTTTTACATGCAGCCCACAATCGCTCGTTTCGACCAGCAGGGGTCGCTAGATGGGTGATGAAACACAGACCCCCGAGCCGAATGAACCCTCCCCATACCCTGGGCCACCCTAGGGAGCAACCGTCCACAGTTGGCAGTGGTGCAGTCTGGACTCAATCCGAGACCAAGGGCTATGGGGCACTGTGTGGTGCCTTAACCAACTGAGGTACCCAGCAGCCCACACTGCTGTTATTTATTGCCATAATCTTTCCCACACAACAGTTCCCATTTTCAGTGTGACTAAAAGCTTTTCCCCACCGTCAAAAAAGAAAAACACTGATGTCACCCAGTAACGTGAAACAAACTCAGATTTCTTTTTTTTCTGACTTCTTTTAGTCGAGTTGTTTATCTAGGTCAGCCTCGCTGTGGTGACCTCGGCTATTTTGAGAAAGAGCAGCCAGACATGCACCGGACTGGCATATGGGTGGAGTGGGGGGGGGGCAGGGTGGGGGGGGGCCAGGGGGGTTAGGATGATTCAAAGGGGCCCTGCCTGACAGTGACCTTCAAAGAATTGTACTGTAATTGTACAGGAAGCCCAACCAATGTGAGATCTTTTCACTGGGCCCAAAAATCCCTGGTGGTGCACCCTCAGGAACAGCACCCCCGCTATCCCAGAAGCCCCGGCCACAAATCAACCAGACGAGGGCGCCGTCGTGCGCCAGGACGAGGACCGACCCAGCGGCGGTATCCCTCCCTCCCAGGGCAACACTGCAGCCAATCACGCGTCGCACGGTAGGACTGCAGCCAATTGCCAATCACGTGTCGGACGGTACGGCTGCAGCCAATCACGTGCCACCCTGCAGGGCTGCAATTCTTTTACGAAACACTCGACCCCTGCCCGTTTTCTACCATCTCTTCAGACTGTACCTGGACGAACTCTATCACTACTCTGCAGGGCACTCCCAATCTAGAATCGCTCTTATCACTTGTATCCGTCTATCTTGCTCCTCCAGCACTTTCATGTTACACTTGTATCTCAATCCAGCCCTTATATTGCCCTTGTATCATTATCTTAATGTTGTAGCTCGTCATCAAGCCTCATTCTAGTTTGACTTACCATAACTTTCTGACCTAGCCTATGCTTACTGTGTGAACTGGACTGGATGTTCTTGGCTATGAATAACTGTTACATAATGAGTACTTTGTTGGACCAGTGTTTTGTAGTTGTTCCAATGACCTTCAGTATGCACTCATTGTACGTCGCTTTGGATAAAAGCGTCTGCCAAATAAATCTAATGTAATGTAATGCAGCCAATCACGTACTGCCGTGCAGGGCTGCCGGCCAATCACGCGCTGTCCTGAGGGCTGCCAGCCACAGTCGCCGTTGGCATGGTCAGGGTTCAATAAACAATAGGCCGTAAGTTGCATCCACACAGATGAGCAGTATCCTAACAGGATGCCACGTGCCACAACCCCACAATCAGGTTAGTCTGATGGAGTCAGAGACAGAAAGTGGTTTCTGTCACACATATGTGTTCAAAGAGCACACATGCATACACCCCTAACTTTACTCTGAGCCCTTAACATGAAGCCAGACTCAGAGGTGCTATTCAACCAACAGTACTCGTATAGGAGTCTGTCCTTAACGCTGACTCTTATCTTTATCTCTTCATTCAGTATACACGCATGCCAAATTCACGACGAACTCCAGCATAAAGGACAACAGAACTGTTCAGGAGTGAAGAGAATAAAGGCCGTTTGAGGCTCAGGACAAATGGAGGACACACACAGAGCCGCCAAACGGTTCAGCCCCCTCCCCCCCCCCCCCCCCGGCTCCACCCCCGCCCCGCCCCCCCCCCCCGCCCGCCCCGATCCCGGGCTCCACCCCCCCCCCCGGCCCCACCCCCGCCCCGCCCCCGATCCCCGGCTCCACCCCCCCCCCGCTCCACCCCCGCCCCGCCCCCCCCCCCGATCCCCGCCGTCACCTGAGGGAGGAATTCGCGGGCGAGGTCCAGGGCTCGCCTGTACGCCCCGTCCCCGCCCTTGTTCTGCTCCACGGCGTGGCTGACCAGGCCCACGGTCTGAGCCTCCGTCCCGTCCAGCACCCGGGCCGCGAAAATCAGCTCCTTGGCCAGGGACATCCCGACGGCCCGGGGCAGACGCTGGGTACCCCCTGAGGGGAGAGGCGGGGGAGACAGGAAGAGGAGCCATCAGGACACCGTTAAAAAAAAAACATCTCCCACAATGCAACAGTGCAGGAGCGGCCAGGCACGCTGATCCCACGTTTTATAGCACATCTCGTTTGCCGGACAAATTCTGTCCAGACAAAAAAAAACATTTTTTTAAACAATCTCTAGGGGCTGGGCGGGGGGGGGGGGGGGGGTAGATGCAATCTAAGGGTAAAAATGGCCAACAGTCACAGGGCTGAAAAAGAACCCACATTTTTTATGACACGATACAGTTTTATTTCAGCCGTTACACACAGGGGCCTGCAAAACGAGGCTTCTGTCCGTCCGTCCTTTGTGGGAATATCACGGGGAGGGAAACACACGGCCGATCCAAAAGCAGCTAAAAAGACTCAATGGGCTTTAATCACACACACACACACACAGGTTCCGGCCGGGGTTTTTAAACGCCATTCAATGCGAGATGAATACAGCCGCGCTGATTCGGCACGCCCGCGCGGGCAGCCGGCGCTCAGAATCACGCGCATGACTCACGCACAGCGACGCGAAAATGAAAAAATATGTAATAACTGAGTCACCGAGCGCGTTATTAGCCGCTTGCTTAGGCTACCGAAATTACAAGACGCCATGAAACTGAATGTGATATCAACACAAAAAAAAGGCTGAAAAACAGAAAATGTAATATTCGGCCTAATTGGGTTGAGATGGCAGGTATGCCATCCGGCCAAGTTATGGCTTGGTGGGGCGGCATGCCCCATACCTATACAGCCCGAGAGTTTGGCACTTTTCAGGGTTCCCCCACAGAAATAACCACAACGACCGCAGACTCTCAGCCCTTCTGAACATTGACTTCCGTACCTCCTGACCTCATGTAAACAGACAGAATTCACAAACAACTTCACAGGTCCACACAATAAAGCCCCAAATTTAGGGGACTTTCCTTGGCCTCATTTTGACATCAATACTCTTAATGGCAGGCCTAGATTTAGCAAGTTTTTTTTAAAGGCTTAAATGCTTCACATGCTTAACTTATGTGCGTTTTTGTACGTTGAACACGTGTTTTTTCCCCCCTCATTCCCTGCAGCTTACTCGCTACGTTCATTATTTTACAGAATGAATTTCTCTCACGTGCATCGATCCTATGTATGAAATAAACGTAGGCGCGCGGAAAACAAGATCGTGTCCCAGCGGAGAGAGAGAAAAAAAAAAAAAAGAAGACCTATCGGAGACCCCGGTGGGAGAGAAGATGATTTTCACATCGCCCCCTCACCGCGATCCTGGAAAGGGCGCTCGGTCCCGCGTATTTCGGTTAACAAACCCCCGTCCCAAAGCGGAGGTTCACATCGCCGACGTGTTGGGACGACTCCGGAGTGACGGCCGGCCTCATTTCACTGCCTGCTGGGCGCCGGCTTCATTAAACACCCCGACTCCGCCGACCGAATTAGCATCTGGCAGCGGCGGTGCGCGGGACGCTAGCACGGAGGCGCGACGGAGGGACAGGAGCCGGTCGCCCCTGTCGAAAATCTCATCCCCCACCCCCCCCCCGCCCCCCCCACCCCCCCGCGTCTGGTAACGCGCGCGTCTATTTATGCATCATAACGAATCCCTCGTTCTCCTCACACTTCATCCACGCGTCCTCCCGACACCCAAAACGCTGTCAGGTCTCATCGGCTCTAACGAACGACCCGTGTGCGTCTGTGGGAAGTGTCGCGGAGACCGATGAGGTCAAACTTCGCTCAAATTGCCACTCCCTCTTTTTTTTTTTCTAATAAAAAGTTAAAAACATATTTTTTTTCCTGACTTGCAACACAGAAAGAGGACTAGTCACTTTCCCAGCACCTCTCTGAAATGGGGTTCATTGGAATTTTGTTTGAAAACAATTACCACCAAAAATGACAGGGATAGCCAGGGATGCAGAAGAAGCTTATCTAATGCTGGACACCGTTGACCAGAAATGCAGAGTTAACACAGACAGGGCGACTGACGAGGAACGTGTGATTACAGTCACGTCTCGCACCTCAAACCGACCGACCCGCCAATCTGCTGGGAAAATTTAGGTCAAGACGGTTCACTTTCAGGGCCTCGGTCAGGGGGCACTTTGGCAGTTTAACGAAGCTTTTCCTGAAACGGATTCTCATTTAGTTTCAGCAGCAGACACGCTCCTCTCTCTCTCGCCCTCGAGGACCTTTAATAGTTTAGAACAATTAGGCCCAGGTTTGGAGGGGGGAGGTAGGGGGGCAGTAATTATAGTTTTCGAGCGTTTCGAGTGCTGACTTTCCTCTGGCTAAGAAGCGCCAAAATAAAACTGCTGCCTTTCTGAAATTAAATCAGGAAGTCCAGAAATACTGAACAGATGATTGCAAAAACTGCAAATAATGAGAGAGAGAGAGAGAGAGAGAGAGAGAGAGAGAGTGCATGTGTGTGTGTGTGTGTGTGTGTGCGCGCCTGTGTATCCAGGTCCATGTGTGTGTGTACGTGTGCGCCTGACAGTTTGTGTGCGTTTGGGTGTTCTGTGTGTGCACGTGCATGTGTGTATGTGTGTGCATGCATGTATGTGAATGCGCAGGCGTGTTTGTGTGTGTGTGTGTGTGTGTGTGTGTGTGTGTGTGTGTGCTACCTCAACTCCAGCCAAAGGCCAGGGTACGACCATGACCACCACTGGTGGCGCTTCAACAAAGAAAATAACTGGTAACCTTTTTTTTTCTTCTTCTTCTTTCTTCTTCTTTTGGCATGTTTATTGATTTATATTTGTTTGGAGAGTCCAGATCAAGTGGGTCTTGGAATGTATGAGCACCGTGCCCATAATAATTTTTTATTTTATTTTTCAAACAGCCCAAAAGTCCAATGTGCTGACCTAACACAGCGCTGTGCATACCGCGCAGTAAAACTCCGCCGCAGTTCTAGAATGTGGACCAGGACATTCCATAATCTGACCCGCTGGGGGGGGGGGGGGGGGGGGGGGGGGGGGGGGGGGGGTGACCCTCGCCGCAAACAGACAATAAAAGCGAGCCGCCATTTTCAGTGTTTTCGGACGAATTTCGGCAGGGATGACCGCGCGTTTTTTTTGTTTTTTTTTCTCGCGCTCTTGCACAAGCCGTTACGCAAGCGGCCGCGACAGGGGAGCGTTCGTTCGCACGCGGACGGACCCAGACGAGCCGCGGCGGCCCGGCGGTCGCGATGAGGCAACGGCGCGGGCCCCCCCCCCCCAGCGCGCGGGTCACGGGAGGACAGACGCGCGAGGTACTCGTCCGATCTGAACGCTTCGCCGACAGCGCGCTTCACCGACAAAATTAGGTACCTTGTTCAAAGGTAAATGTAAATGGACTGCATTTATATAGCGCTTTTATCCACAGCGCTTTACAACGATTGATACCTCTCATTCACCCATTCACACCACACACACACACACACACTCACACACACACACACCAACGTGCAAAAGGCTGCCATGCAAGGTACCAATCAGCTCGTTGGGAGCAATTAGGGGTCAGGTGTCTTGCTCAGGGACACTTCGACACGCCCCAGGGCGGGGGATCGAACTGGCAACCCCCCCGACTGCCAGACAACCACTCTTACCCCCTGAGCTATGTCACCCCTTAACAATCTTCTCTCAAACAATTAAATACATTAATCCAGTATTTTCTCCCACAACCAAAACAAAAACAGGTAAAATTGCCGGATTGGGATTGTCAGCTTTCGCTCTATTTTTGCCTTCCTGGCATTACCAAGTCAGGGGACCAAGGAGGAACCAGCGCTCACGTCAAATAAAGAAGTTGATTTGTAATCTCTCTCAGGCAATATCCTCTGCGGGCACATTTCAAGACTTAATTTGAAACGCAAGGGAAATAAACACCTCTATATATAGCTACGATTCCCATTTTGCATCACGAGGCTAATTCTTATGGTAAATCAGGTGTGAAACAGTCCTTCCACACACAAAAAAAACAAGCCTTTCGGTAAGTCCTGAGAGTGCTGATGGTGCCAGAGCATTGAGTAACCAGTACATAACATTGTGTAACACACTGCGTTAAGGCTCTTTATACAGCTGTGGTTTTGCAATCAATTCTAAGAAATTGTTGCATCATGAAAAATGTAAGGGGAAAAAAAAAAAAAAAAAAAAAAAAAAAGTGTCTGGCTTACCGAGCTTATTTATCCAGTGGCAAACGGCGCAGTGTCAGATTGCACAACGTAAAAAGCTTTGAGTGTGCGCGCTCAGACATGCGGGTGTGGTGAGAGGTTGGGGGGGGTGGGGGGGGTGGGGGCTGAACGCACGTCCACATGATCGCCTGCTGTAGCGCTGCCTCGAGGCACGTGCACCACTGGCGCAGCGGGCGTCGGCAGGGGAAGCGATGGAATGTGTTGCATTCCCAGAATTGCCCTCATTTCAGAAATGTCAAAGTTCAGAAAAGCAGGCTTCGGGGGGGGGGGGGGGGGGCATGTAGAGCAGGCTCGGTCATGCACCAAAAACCGTTCTTGGAATATCCTGCCATTCCCAGAGATATTTTTAAACCGGCTTTCTCAGAAAATGCTGTTTACACACGTGGGGCGCTAGGTAACGTTAGCACCTGGACCGGTTTTCGTACTGTGCGCCGAGGGGCCTCGCCACCGCAGGTCACATTTCACCACGATTTTCACCGTGGGACCGAGCAGCACCGTTTGTCCCTGGACGCCGGATCGAGGCTTAAAGAGTTTTTTCAGACGCGTTTCTGCGTGGCGTCGGCACCGGCCGGACATCAGTCAGCCAGTCATGTGTCAGTCTGTCAGTCACCACGGTAATGCTGGTTTCCCGGGTCCATAAGCGTGCAGGGGTGGGGGGGGGGGGGGGGGGGGGGGCGGGGGGAGTGGCAGGTGCACGATAAGGTTACGAGAAGGATGTTGCCCATGCGGAACTGCAGCGCCTGACTTGCCAAACCCACCAGCTACGTTTATCAACATCTGCAAGATCATCTCCAGTTTCACTGAACTGTAAACGCGAACGTGGGAAACACAGAAAACCAGGAACCTACTCAGACATTTTTCTACGCACCTCTCCATCAGCATTAGTCGCATCCGCAGTGACCTCTGACCCCTTATTACCCATAATCCCCTTTCGTGGGACCCACGCAGGTGCACAAGAAATACATCTTTCCCAAAAACGTCAATTAATTTGCAGGTCTGATGGTTATTTAGACAAGCAGGTGTTTAGGCCTCAACAAATGTGTATTTTTCAAAAAGTAATGCCCTTTTCATTTTGCTACGCTCACATTATATGCAAATCCATGTCCGTTTCTTTGTTGTAACAGCTTGGAAATGCTTAAACCTCAGCTTGCTTGAAGTGGCTTTAGATGCATTTCTTACAGGCTGATAAGGTAAACCAGACAGATCTGCCATATCTGCTAGTTGAACAATAAAGCAACAGAAACAAGAACAACAATTAACTGAGAGAAAAATTCATCTTTAGGAGAAAATCACATGCGCTCAAGAAAAAGACAAGACTCAAGCAAATGGAAACCATGGAAGGAGAGATAATTAATGTATGGAAACACAGAGGGGGTGAGCTGTGTCTACAGACCAAACTTCAGGCACAGAAGAATAGAAAGAAGCATACAGAACAATAGAAAGAAGCATAGAAAGAAGTACAGAAACAAAAACAGAAATAGTAGATAGAAGAATAGAAAGAACAGAAAGAAGAATAGGCAGGATGAAGTGAGACTACGAGACAGCAGGCAGCAAGACAGAAAAATGACACCCGATGGAATTTATTCAGGACCTTCGTTTAAAAGAAATGAGCTGCTGAAACAGGACGGCAGTCGGTGCAAATGTAAAAATAACGGGACAAAACACGAACTCGGACGGCTGGGTTCACATAAACACAATAACAAAACTATTTTAAAAATAAGCTTTTTTGAAAAAAAAAAAAAAAAAAAACATCCCAGCATGGAACCAGGCAACAATGCTGTTCCAGTTCTCTCTATTTATAACGAGGAACGGGGATATATACGGTTACAGACAGAGACCCGCTTCCTGAATAGCCTTTATGCTGCTCAGGTTTGGCCCACTTTTCCCAAAGGCTGTGTTCAAGGGCTTGTGTTACCGCCGACTATCGCTAGGCAACGGGGGCCCTACAGCACCGGGCTATTTCTGGGTCACACTCGGTCTGTATTTGTTTACACTCTTGACCTCTTTTTTCTTTGACCCATTTCTGTTGACGCCGCCGTTGCCGTCGACGACGTTTGCGGTTATCACAATTTAATAGTGGAGTAATTAAATCGCTTTTTTGTTTTTTTTTGTTTTTTTTCCCCCCTCGCCTTCCTGCGGTCTGCGAAATCGCCTCGTCCCGTGGGTCGAGGGTAATTGTGTAGACGGAGAGGGGGACACGTGCCGGAGATTTTCGTGGCGCTGGGTTATTCTCAGTTCTCAGCATGGGCTCTAGCACCTAGACATGTCTGCCCCCCCCCCCCCTTCCCACCCACCCCCCCCCCCCCCCCCCTCTCCCAAACAGCCCAATCTTTTTTTCAGTATTTCGGTTTTTTGCCCTCACCACCATTTCTTACTGAACAGGACGAGACAAATCCAAAAAAAAACCCCACCAAAAAAAACACCCAAGGACAAGACCTTAATAAAATTCAGGCAAACCTCACCCAAAGAAACTGTGCCGTGCTGAGCCTACAGGAGTCGACAGGCTATTTTTGTTGGGAGTTTTAAAAAAAAGAAAGGATTCCTTTACAGCGATGGCAGGTCCCCACTCACACCTTAGGGTGCTGCAGCACTTCCCCAGCCTAAAAATGAAACTTCGCTTTCAGCCACGAGCTGATTTTTGCATTCCGCTCATTTCTTCCGGCGACGAGGACACGTTTGGCTCTCCGGCACAGAGAAAGGCTCCCGCCATCGGCCACGGCGGCTCTCCGGCACAGAGAAAGGCTCCCGCCATCGGCCACGGCGGCTCTCTCTGCACAGCGTGCCGTCAGAGCAGAGAGATGTGCCACTTCATTCAAGCATTGAAACAGAATTTAAAAATAACCCCTTCAAGGTTCTTTAAAGTGGGCAGCAGGTTCAATGCTGACAACTAGAACTACGGAATGAACACAGACAGAAACAGCTCGTGCATGTGACATGGAATCACGCGGTTTGAAGGTTCTAGCGATGCTAAATCCACAACCCCCCCCCGCCCCCCCAAATGATCGGCTGAGTGACGGGAGGGGGGGGGGGGGGGGGGGGGCAATGGCCACCCTGGCTCACATACCCCTTAAGGTGTGAGGTCACAAACATGCAATTAGAATGTTCTTAGCTGAACACTCTAATGCTGATGTCACAATCATTAATGATGGAGTTCTAGAGCACTGACAGAAAAATAAAAATACATTTAAAAACTACTTTGCAAAGTCAAATGACTTAATAAAAGGAGGAACTAACTACATTTCCTAACATTTTCTGGTCGTCCAACGAGTAATCACACCCTTGAGAAAGGCTCGACCAAGATGACAGTTGGTCAGCTGGTCTCTCTCCATGCTTTAACCAAAAAATGATGAAACGTGTTAATTTCTCAACACAACTGAACTCTATTCCCTGCACTCTATTGCATGTACTTTTCTTGCAAGTTCACATTAATCTCTAACGAGGGGTAACACCATCACAGATGTTTATTGCTTTGAACAACTTGGATTAGTACTGAACATCCTTTGACTTTTTAATGCTACTGAGTAACTCATTGTCAAATGAACGTTGTGTCGCGGTGTCGCGTCATTATTAAATCTACAGTGTATTTTTTTTTTTGCGGGTTTGAGATTCGAGCAGGTCCCTCCCGCTGCGCCGGTAAAACGGAAACATGAAAAGGAGTCCTCGGACAGCGAAGCTGAATCGTCTTGTCCCTCAGCCAATCCGATCGCTGAGAAGACACTCGCACACGCGATTCGATGAGACAGCTTTTCCGGCGGTTTTCCCGTATCATCTTGCGGGTATTCCAGAAACACAAAACAACCTGAGACTGGGGCGAGTAAGCTGAAAATTAAGCAGCACAGAAGGAGTGCCGTTTAATTACCAGGGATGGGTAATTATTCTGCGGTTTCCACGCTCGCCCACAGCCCAAACATTACATTACATTACAGGCATTTAGCAGACGCTCTTATCCAGAGCGACTTACACAACTTTTACATAGCATTTTTACATTGTATCCATTTATACAGCTGGATATATACTGAAGCAATTTCGGTTAAGTACCTTGCTCGAGGGTACAACGGCAGTGTCCTACCCGGGAATCGAACCTGCGACCTTTCGGTTACAAGCCCAGTTCCTTACCCACTGTGCTACACAAACCTGGCAATATAAGGACCAGAGAACCCACACAGTCCTACCCAACACCAAAGTACAAAGTACCACTTTTTAAAATGTCAAGAAGAAAAAAAGTTTTGAAATAAAATTTAATGAAGTAAGGTGAAAGCTCTCTTCCACAAGAACGGCGGGAAAAAAAATTATTATAATTTTGTGTTAAAGCTTCCTGCTCCCAGCATGTGTGACCTTCCTGGGGCCACCAGCACAAAGAGCACTATTTTCCACTGGCCTCATAAACACACAGCACTTTAAAAATACACCGGTGGAAGATGAAAAAAAAAAAAAAAGGTAACAATGGCCAGAATTTGGCCGTTGCCTCGCCCCCCCCTTGTGGAGCGGCCTTTCCCCCCCCCCCCCCCCCCCCCCCCCCCCCCCCCCCCCCCCCGCCCCCCCGAGGCCAGGTCCATGCGTTCCCCGGGACACACGAGGACCCCCGAACTGGGTCAGCGGAACACGCCCGCGTCCCTCTGGGGCCCGGTCTATTTCGGGAGCGCTCAGTAAAATGGCGGGTGTGACACACAACATTTTCCGTGGTGGGAACATAAATGCTTTCTTTTTCGGTTCTTGGACAGTCTGGGCACTTTGTTAAAAAAAAGGAACCAGAGAGACTTTTTTCTCTTTTTTTTTTTTATTTTTAACAAAGCGAACCAGTGAGAGAAATCAGTGAGAAATTCTGAAGCAACTGAAGGTGAAGTAGCTTCGTGAAGGGTGAAGCAGTCCCCCGCTATTGTTTTTAAACCAGCAGATTTAACGGCTGGGCTCCATGCCCCACACCCACTCCACACTGCCCCCCCCCCCCCCCCCCCCCCAATATGCAAACAGCGCGCGCGGCTGTACTTTACCCCGCTTAAGACAGACGGGTGACCTCAGCCGCCGCCGCTCGGTTGCTCAACACTTCGGCCTGTGCGGCCGCTTCTGTTCCAGCTCAAACAATGACTCAAGTTCAGCCGCGCAGAAAACATCGACTTCTTCTTCCCGTGCTGCTGCCCGATTCAATGGGCAAAACAAAACAAGCCTGCGAGACCCTCCGCCCTCCTTTTTTTGGGGGGGGGGGGGGGGGGTTTATTGGATATAGTCTGACTGTTGTGTCGAGTGAAGTCACACAAACCTTCAAACCATGAAGTGGTGTCCAATCATGTGCCATGGATGGCTGAGTGTATGTAGGTTTTTTATTCCAGCCAATCACTTTACCTGCCCATTTCACTAATTAGTTCCCGTCTCCCTGCTTGAAGGTGTGTTAATTCGTGAAATCAGCAGGACTTCCTGTTTGTGCATCTTAACCAGAATGATGGGAGGTGAACTCATGGGAACTCAAGTTCCTTTTTTATTTTTTTTTGCTGAGAGGAAGAAAACAAGCCATTTTTCACTTGCATTTACTGGCCGTCAGAGTTGAGAGCTGAACAGAGCGACTCACCTTAAATTTATTTCAATTTTATTTTACCATTTTCTTTTTTATTGTTTCATTTTAATTTATAAACTGCACTGCACATTTATAAGAAAGACACAGAGGCTCTGGAGCAAAGTACAAAGAAGGGCAACTAAACTGGCTACTGGCATGAAATTCAATTAGTTATGAGGAATTCAAATTATTCAGCCAAAAAAAAGTGTAGATTTAGGAGGGATTTAATAAGAGGTTTTAAAACTTCTTACAGGTATCAGTAAATTGCCAGCGCCCACGAACTACACTTCAAAACGCTTTTCACAAAGCCCATGGAGAGTCAATGGGTGACGTCACAGTGACCTCGTCCACATTTTTCTGCAGTCTATTGACGGCATTCACTGAAGGTCAAAATAGTTAGTAAAAAAATTGTTAGTACTTGGCGCGCCTGCCTTTCTCCTTCATTACCACTGTCACTCCTGCTTGGCATCGATTCCGCCGGCTTACACAACACCTCACCTTCCATTTCATCCCTGCGCTCTCTCAACACTTCCTGCGGATCAACTGCTGACGTTACCTGGCGTTTTCCCTCTTCAGCTGCGCCCCCCACAGAGAGGTGTGACTGGGTTCCGGTCCAAAGGCCGCGGTGAGAATGGCATCCTAAATAAGCTCCCCTTGTTCACAATAATGTCCACTTGAATAAGAGGGGTAACTACAGGAGTATTATAATTATATTATGCCTTTATAAATAATGAAAACAATCAGGACTTGGCAGTGTCCACAGATTATTGGTACTGTGTATAGGCTCAGTTGATCCATACAGTAAAATACGCACCCTAGACAGGATGAAGGTACTGTGGCTGATCCACCAAGACAAAATATCAAGTGCAGTTCTTTCCGCTTATCACGCAACAGCAGTATACACACTCGGAACCGTACAAACAACATGCAGCATTTTTAGTTGCAAAAAATTGTGTTTTGGCTATCACGTCAGCCTTCCTGTGATAATTTATGAGTGAGGGCCGCATCAATTTTTTTATCTTCTGTCCTGAATTAGTTTACACCAGGGTCTCAGATGAGCACAAGCTTTAACCCTTTAAAGTGTGAGATCACTAATACATGATCGGAATGTATTCTTAACTGAACATTCCAATGCTGATGTCACAATCCATCCATCCATCCATTATCAACACCCGCTTATTCCCGGGCTGTTTCTCAATACGCGTTCTTGTCTGTACTTGTGTTCTTGTGTCCTTGTGAAACATGGTCATCTTTTGCGGCCCAAGTACTGTCCCAGTACTCAAGTTCGCATTTCGCCAAGAACGGTTAAAATTCCCAGAAGTGTTCTTGACACTCGCATTTTACCGAGGATGCATCGGCTGGTAACTCGTATGAACTTGACAACACAAATATCCCAGCATTCATTGCGCAATGGCAGACGAGACAACTGAACGGTCACCATTTTGTTTTTCTCATCTCACTAATAAATGTCACGAAATTCCTTCTAAGAATGAAAATGATGTGAGAAATATAACAACTGAATTTCAGCTCATTTTAACCATACAACATAGAACTAAAACATTTCATTCGGCTCTAATTCAGTTTAATCTGTTACCTTAGAGACCAGCTCATAGCCAGAGGATAGTAGCCTATTACGTGTTAGCCGAGCCGAATTAAACTTTTTCAGTTTTCATTTCACTAATAAATCACTAATAAGTGACTAAAATCTTCCATAAACGAAAATGAGGCGAGAAATAGGTGTTAAAATAGCTGCATTTGAACTCATTTTAAATACAGCTTCTGTGAATAAGTATCGGCTTGTAGCCAGGCTAGCCTCTGTTGTAGAGGGGATGCATCACCAGAGGCAAGCGGAGTTGTGTGCTGTAGCAAACGCTGACTTGAAGTTGTTAGCTGATATACAGAGCAATTTTAAATGATCGGAATGGCTCGGCTAACTTGTTGACGCTTGGTTGGCTGCTTCGGTCTATCCAAGCCTGCCCTTGTTGCTGAAAGCGCTAGGTAGATTTTTGTCGGTATAGAAAGCAACTGTGAATTAAGCAACTGACATGTATTAACTAGCTAGAGAACAGAGGATAAAAGAGACGTTTTGTTCACTTTGATATTTTAAGTAGCTTACAATTGACGCTAGTTTACAACTGAAATAAAACTATACCCCAAACCAATGTAAAGCAGCCTTTGAAAGAAACTGGAATTGGCTACACCGAGGACAGTGACTGTCAGGTAGCGTAACCCACACGTCACAAGCGCGCATGGTATCTCAAATGCATACAACAGCGTTCTCTGTCCTTGCGAGCTTGCGAGTTCATTCTTCCAAGAACGACTAGCAAGAACGTTCTCCCCAAGAACACAAGTCCGTTCTTTGCATCCTTGGTCTTAAGAAACAGCCCTGGTCAGGGTCATGGAAGGTGCCGGAACCTGTCCCAGAATGCACTGGTCGAGAGGCAGGACTACACCCTGGACAGTTTGAATTGCGCAATCATGACTGGTAATTGAAAGCTGTGAAGTTCTAGAACACCAATTTAGAATAAAATTTTTTCTAAAACATTCCAAAAAAAAACCTATTCTTTGAAGGGTTAGACAAAAAAAAGTTGTCAAAGTAAAATACCAATTTTACTCCCACTCTATATTTGAAGTCAGTAAGCCCAAATTCAATAACGTTAATTGGAAACCTGTCTGTGATTATACAAGAGATTCATTTCAATTTGGCGCACAAGCAATGGTGCGGGAATAATAATGACTAATAATAAAAATGAACCACTCTGACACAGATGAGATCAGCTGAGTAACCGGCAAATGAAACTCTTTAACATTTCTGGGAAAAACTTACGAGCTCAATTCACAGAATTTTACTGTTATCAATTATTACTCATTAAAGTAACACACAGTTATTGGAGTCTTTAAATATATTTGTCTCCAAACAATGAAACAGCCTGCTTGAATTATAACAGAAAACAAATGACAGGGGGCAAGGCCAATGTCATCTTTGTCATTAAGAAATGCTAGTATTGACTGTAATGGCGAACAGTTCACATAAGATCAGCTCGCTATCGACTGTAATGGCAAAGAGTTTACATAAGATCAGCTTTCCATCGACTGTAATGGCAAAGAGTTTACATAAGATCAGTTCGCTATCCACTGTAATGGCGAACAGTTCACATAAGATCAGCTCGCTATCAACTGTAATGGCGAACAGTTCACATAAGATCAGCTCGCTATCGACAGCTCACTATCGACTGTAATAGTGAAGAGTTCACATAAGATCAGCTCGCTTGCAAGCCTAACATGTGGCGTCTTCCACTAGTACTGTAGCTATGATAGCCACCATGGTCACTGACTGCATGGCTTTTAAATAGACTGTACAGCATTACTGGGCTGCATTACTGTGCATCATTACAGGGCTGCACTACTGCCAGATTTCAGTTTGTCTTGTCTAAAAAAATAAATCCACGTTTATTGCAAGTTGCAATTTTGCGATCAACTTTTACTAATCAGACATTGCCTTGTATTGACCCCCATTCAAATAAATAAACCTTCCCTTTTTTGGCACTGGAATTCCTGCAGATGACGGCAGTTAAACATTCAGGCGGCGTGCGGGGTCTCCGGTTCCCCACTGCGGCAGTCGCACCCCGTTCCTCCCAGGTGTTTTTTGCGAAAACCGCACATCTTTTTTTCCCCCCTGCTATTTGCATCATCGGTTTATGAGGCACAAAAAGCTCCACAGCCCTTTTAAGGATCTCCCCCTTTGAGTCTGTGCAGGCTACTGTAACTGCAGCTACGCCAGCTACCGCAGGTAAGCATCCCTGCTAAGAAGAGCCAATAGAAAAAAGTGAACAAACAGAATTTATTTTTTTACCCTCTTGATGCAATACTGTGAATGTTTTTTTTTTTTCTATTTAGCTCGAGGTCATGAATAATGTTTTTCTGCCTCTCCCTGTATACGATCTAGTACTTCCCCTGCGTCTTTTCTTTATGTTTAAACTGTGCAAATAAACAGAATTATGAATGCAACATGATTTTTAATGCCAAACGTACTCTTTACACCTTCATAAAAACAGCATTAGCGCTAATTCACCGGCACACAGTGCATTCTGGGGGAATATTCAGGAGTTTGACATCTGAAAAAGAGCTGGGATGTGTGACTAACACTCAGCTGTAAAGCACACGCTCTTCTCGAGAACCCTGAAGTACCATTCACACTGCAGACCCTCAGCGTTGCGCTAAAAAAAAAGCTAACGCAAGATCGACACACACAAAAAAACTACACGCAGTGACTACGCACAGGGCTGCGAAAGCCGCCGTTCCCTTAGAAACGCAGTTACAATTCAATTCTATTCTATTTTATTTGTATAGCGGTTTTCAGAGAGAACTGTCACAGAGACGCTTTACAGAGTAGCAAGACAAGTTACAGCGAACGCAGCAACAGGAAACCAAAATGACTCGTCAGACAGACAGACAGACAGACTGATAGACATCATAACCATCACAAGAGCAAAAGCGTGGGCCTTTTGCACAGATTTGAGTCCACTGTTTTCGGTCCGCTCCGAGATCGTGTCACCCGTTTGACACAAGGTGACAAAAAACAGGAAAGAGAAGCTTACGTCATCTGCAAATCAGCAAACTGGCGATCAGCTTATCTCGTACAGTAAGGCCGTACGGCTCTCTCTGCAGCAGGCTGTGAGGAGGTCACGTTCCAGTCCGCATTCACGTTTGTCTGCGTAGGCCCGCAAACCTCTACATTCGCGTCTTAACCACTGCTTGTATTTTTTGCATAGACTGCGTTGTTGCTGTTCTTGTTTGTGTTAGTGTTAACCAGTTTAACCTTCAGGGTCCAAGTTAAACTATGCGGTTGTTCCCTGCACTTGGAACGCTACTTCTCTCTAGGGTTTTCGACACACTTGTTCCTGGTCATGGTTATACACCTTGTTGTACTTCGCTCTGGATAAGAGCGTCTGCCAAATGCCTGTAATGTAATGTAATGTAATGTAACATCTCCAAGGCCATTTGTCCCTCCAGCAGAAAGGGAAAACGGAGCAGAAGCTTGGGCCATCTCGCCAGTCTAAATTATCTTTACTTATTTGCTTAGCACAAACCCTTAGCCAGTATACGTTAAGCAGCGTATACTTTCACCCACAATGCAAGAACACAGCGGGATATTTACAGCGCCCAGCACTCAAGGGTACAGCGGCTGTGCCCCATTCTGGGATTTGAACTCGCAACCTCACTTAACAAGAGCGGTGCCCAAACCACTGTACACAGTACATTAGAGCGAGCCAGTCAGGCAGTGTGTCAATCTGTCTGTCTGTCTGTCTGTGATTTGGTTAATCTGGGTTGTTTACTGGTAAACCCATTTAAAATATTTCACCATTCCTGACCATTAAGATGGCCGATGGTATGTCGCACCTCGTGCCATGGGGAATGTTGCTAGGCATTCAGCGGCTCCGATATTTCCACCGGAATATCCGGTTACTATAGTTACTATATATACATATATATGCCGTATATATACAGGCACTATGCAGACAGCTGTCGGAATCAACCATGGGCTGCCATCGCAGGCGAAGGTTACATTTCAGCTTAGGGGGAGACACACTGCTGGACCACCATGTCTCACAAGCAATTGGGGGGTAATAATTTGGGGGTAACATGTCCTCATGTCCCCCCCCCCCCCCCAGGCCTACGTGTATGGCTGCAATATTAAGATGGGCGCTTTAGCTTTATGTCACATGCTGCTGTCAAGCTTACACCATTTTTATTGGATTACTGGGGGGGGGGGGGGTCAAAGGGCAGCTTTATTTATTACGTAACGGAGTCGGATTTAAGGTCCCATGTCATTATATGTACAGTTACAATCTGAGGTCAATTAAACCCTGAGATTTCAACAGGGGGTCCCTGACCAGACTTGATATGCAATGACTAGCGTATGTATTTATTGAAGAATATATTTAAACATATAAAACTATAATATATATATATATATATATATATATATATATATATATATATATATATATATATATATAAAATACAACCCCCTTTAACGTGTGATGGGGGGTCCCCTGGATGCCTTTGGCCCTGGGTGGGGGTCCCCTGGATCAGAAAAGGTTGAAAACCGTGAAAATAAACGACCACACTTATAAATCTTCAGGATCAATTTCTTTCAGATCATTTTCAGTCATGATTGGTGTATATATATATATATACACACTCACCGGCCACTTCTTTAGGTAATTGCCAGTACAGGATGTGTTCTTCTGCTGCTGTAACCCATCTGCTTCAAGGTTTGATGTGGTGTGCGTTCAGAGATGCTCTTCTGCATACCTTGGTTGTAACGAGTGCCTATTTGAGTCACTGTTGCCATTCTATCAGCTCGAGCCAGTCTGGCCATTCTCCTCTGACCTCTGCCATCAACAAGGCATTTTCGCCCAGAGAGCTGCCGCTCACTGGATATTTTCTCTTTTTCGGACCATTCTCTGTAAACCCTAGAGATGGTTGTGCGTGAAAATCCCAGCAGTTTCTGAAATACTCAAACCAGCCCGTCTGGCACCAACAACCACGCCACGTTCAAAGTCACTTAAATCACCTTTATTCCCCATTCTGATGCTTGGTTTGAACTTCAGCAGATCGTCTTGACCATGTCTACATGCCTAAATGCACCGAGTTGCTGCCACGTGATTGGCTGATTAGATATGTGCGTTAACGAGCAGTTGAACAGGTGTACCTAATGAAGTGGCCAGTGAGTGTGTATATATATATATATATATATATATATATGTGTGTGTGTGTGTGTGTGTGTGATTGAAACAAGAGCCCTGGAACAGCAGTTCGAGTGCTCATTCAGTTTTAAAAGGGCTCCCTGTATTAGCAGAATGACTTATTGATGCTACTTGTGTTCGGGCATGAATTAATGAGCAGCCGCTCTCCACACAATTACCCCGATCACTGCGATCACCACGCGCCGACGAGAGGGCGAGAGAGAGAGAGAGAGGGCGAGAGAGAGAGAAGGAGAGAGAGAGAGAGAGAAGGAGAGAGAGCAAGAGAGAGAGAGAGAGAAGGAGAGAGAGAGAGAGAGAGAGGGAGGAGAGAGAGAGAGAGAGAGAGAGGGAGGAGAGAGAGAGAGAGAGAGAGAGAGAGAGGAGAGAGAGAGAGAGAGAGAGCGAGAGAGAGAGGGAGAGAGAGAGGGCGAGAGAGAGCGAGAGAGGGCGAGAGAGAGAGAGAGAGAGAGAGAGGGCGAGAGAGCAAGAGAGAGAGAGAGAGAGAGAGAGGACGAGAGAGAGAGAGAGGGAGAGAGCGAGGGCGAGAGAGGGCAAGAGAGAGAGCAAGAGAGAGGGCGAGAGAGATTGAGATTTAAAAAAGACCCTTTTATTGGGCATTGTTTAACCACAGAATTAGACTTCGAGAGAGAGAAAAGAGAGAAACTAACCACAGGGAGAAAAGAGGAGAATAGGGCGAGAGAGAGAGAGAGAGAGGGCGAGAAAGTGCGAGAGAGAGCGAGAGAGGGCGAGAGAGAGAGAGAGAGAGCGAGAGAGAGCGAGAGAGGGAGAGGGCGCCTCGCTTCGTTCGCATGGCGTGGGGTGTCCCCTGCGGCGCGGCGGAGGCGCGATCCGATTTCTAAACAAATCAGCCCTTGCCCCAGGGGGCAAGAGGCCGACCCAAGAACGAACACGGCCGATCTCAGTTTCACACTCCGCACTACTACCCTTCTACGGAGAGTGGTTCGACTCTCCCGTCGTCAATGCAGACAATGCAGTTCTGGACGGAAGTAAACGGTGTGACGTTGCATAAGGTTGTCGAAACAATGCCACGACGAATGCGCGCCGTAATCAAAGCTGAAGGCGGTCCAACAAAATATTAGAGTGCGCAACTTTTTTTTTTCTCGACCGGGCAGTGTACATTGACACCGTTTATGTATTGACTCTCACTCGCTGTCATTTGCCGTTCTACTGATATGCCGACAGACCTTTTTTTTTTTTCTCCGGCTATTGTGTGTAGCGTTTATGGGTTTGTGAAAAATCGCTTGCTAAATCCTTGCCGTTGCGTTGTTATTTATTGGGGATAACTGGGTCAAGAACAGACCCGACCTAAATAACCCGGGTGCTGTTTTATGGGAAACAGACGGAGACGGACTGACAGTACAGACAGAACCATGGCCAGGAACTGAATCCCGCCAGCCACACTGACTCACCCAAAATATCCCCAGCGGCTTGTGATTTCATTTTTGCCCTTTCTCTCTGATCTTCTGCTGTTCGCCTGGATTTGTTTTAAATCTCTTTACCCCATTTCAATCCGTTTTCTACGCTCTGTGTAGTGACATCAGCCCTATTCTGATGGGATTAGTTTTGCCCAAGGATGTCCTATAATTGGAATTATTACCTATTACTGCAGTGATTTTAATTCCGTCAGAATCTGCCATGTCGGTTTTTTTTTTACCTGGCTAAAAGTACATTTACACAGAACAACGCTGTAAAGCTGTAGCTTATCCTTACCCAAACCTCCCCACTTAATTCATAAGCTAACTGCACTATGCACCTTCATAACATTACTGTACTATGAGCCTTCATAACCTTACTGCATTACGCACCTTCATAACCTAACCGTACCATGAACCTTCATAACCTTACTATACAATGAACCATCATAACCTTACAGCAGTATGATATGTCATAGCCTTACTGTACTATGAGCCTTCATAACCTTACTGCAGTATATGTCATGGCCTTACTGTACTGTGAGCCTTCATAACCTTACTGCATTGAGCCATCATAGCCTTACTATACTATATATCATAACCTTACAGTACTATGAGCCTTCATAACCTTACTATACAATGAACCATCATAACCTTACTGCACTGAGCCATCATAACCTTACAGCAGTATATGTCATGGCCTTACTGTACTATGAGCCTTCATAACCTTACTGCACTGAGCCATCATAACCTTACAGCAGTATATGTCATGGCCTTACTGTACTATGAGCCTTCATAACCTTACTGCAGTATATGTCATAGCCTTACTGTACTGTGAGCCTTCATAACCTTACTGCATTGAGCCATCATAGCCTTACTATACTGATATGTCATAACCTTACAGTACTATGAGCCTTCATAACCTTACTATACAATGGACCATCATAACCTTACTGCACTGAGCCATCATAACCTTACAGCAGTATGATATGTCATAGCCTTACTGTACTATGAGCCTTCATAACCTTACTGCATTGAGCCATCATAGCCTTACTATACTATGATATGTCATAACCTTACAGTACTATGAGCCTTCATAACCTTACTTCCCTCCATTTACACATGCATCCTCTTTTCTCCAGAAAAGACAGCAGCCTGTGGCGGAAACCCAGGCAGCCCTGTGTGATGTCACAATGGAGCGGATTTCTGCCGATCCTGTTCTGCAGTGGCGTCCTCACCAACCGCAAAACAATCAGAGTTACCACATCCTTTTCTTGGAACTGGCCCTGCTTGTCCTTACATCAACCGCCTCAAATGCAATGAGAACGTGTATGTGTTCAGGAGTGTGTGCGAGCGTGTATGTACGGGTGTGTTTATGTGGAGGGTGGGCGTGTTTGTGTGTGTGTGTGTGTTCATGCTGGGGTGTGTGTCTGAGTGTGTGTTCATGTCCATGCAGGGGCGTGTGTGTGTGTGTGTGTGTGTGTGTGAGCATGTGCTGATAGACTGCCGTTTCTCCCATGGCTGAAACTCAGAGGTGATGAACAGCCACACAGTTCTTCTGCTCAGTGCCATTACTCAGCAGGTGCCCACAGCACACGGCATCCTGACTCACTGCCATTCGAGCCGCCCCAGCCGTTTCTGTCAGTGGAACAGGGACCCCCTGGTGCCCGGTCAGAAAATCAATCAATCAATCAATCAATCAATCACTCACTCACTCACTCACACAAACACACTCTCACACACTCACACACACACACACACACACACACCTACAAACACACACACACACACACACGCACACCCTCAACCTGCCAACTAATCATCCACCAGTTTAAGTGCCACGTTCCCCACAGCTCACATGGGGTAAATGCACTTCTGCAAAATGGCCGCAGTCCATCACAAAGATGAACGCTACACTTCAAGTGTTGGATATGAGAGCCCCCCCCACCCCCACCCCACCTTCAATGTAAAGCATTCTGAGACCATGAAGAGCACCACAGACATGGAATGCATTACTGCTGCTGCTACTGTTAATGCTACTACTGCTACTGCTACTACTGCTCATGCTGCTGCTACTACTGCTGCTACTGCTACTGCTGCTAATGCTGCTGCTGCTGCTGCTGCTACTACTGCTAATGCTGCTGCTACAACTACTGCTACTACTGCTAGTCGGGTACTGCTGCTACTACTACCACTACTACTACTAATGCTGCTACTACTACTACTACAACGACTACTACTCCGGTACTGCTGCTACTACTACTACTACTGCTGCTGCTACTACTACTAATGTTGCTGCTCCTACTACTACTGCTACTGCTGCTGCTACTACTACTAATGTTGCTGTTCCTACTACTACTAGCACTACTACTACTGCTATTATTATTATTATTATTATTATAATACTGGGGGGCAGAGCTGCTGAGGTCTGATAGAGGTGAGAAGAGCCCTTTGTGCTGTTTAACAGTGTCACCGCACTCTCATCCAATCAAAGCCATGCCTGTGTTACAGTGTCACTGCACTCTCATCCAACCAAACCCAAGCCTGTGTTACAGTGACACAGCCTTCTCCTTTTACAACATTCATAATCCTCCCAAATTTTCATATAAGCCACCACCACCACCACCACCAAAGCCCCCCCCCCACAGATGTGTAAACAGCCTAAATAGAGAGAGAAAAAAAATTCCCAGAAGCACCACCCCCCTCCCCGCCAAAAGAAAAAAAAAAGCTGGCAAATGCCTTCAGTCTAAATGGACGCACTGGACGTTTCTCTAGTTAAATCTCTTTTTTTATCGCTCGTTCAGAAAGAGGATTAGTGGATCTGAGCATCTTTCATGCGAAAGGCAGACTGCAGTATCAGTATTCTCCGAGGTTGCCAGACTTGCTGATTGATCTGGAGTTCAGAGAAATGGAAACCAAGTTTTAGGGTTTTTTTTCACCCCCCCCCCCCCCCCCTTCATTTCCTGGGACTCTGGCCCAAATTCTTGGGGCTGAGAAAACAGGAGTTACGGTTATCAGTGACTGTATCAGAACCATCACCATATCCTTGTGACAAAAACCAATAAAACATGTTTTTTAAATTCCACGCAGATTACGATCAGCCTGAACACAGCTAGAAGCATCTATACTTCCAGGTAATAGTAACAGTATTTTAGAGCCTAAGTTAAAACAATCTTGCAGAAATCTTGAAAGTGCTCATCGGCTATTTTAACGAGGGAGAAAAAAACACACGATTAGCCATGACATAACACACGCTAAATGACCCTGAACGCAAACAGAAGCGCAGGTACCCCCGTTACAGGTTCTCATTTATTCCGGCACGGGTGCCAGACCAGAGGTGGGCAAACGAGGGCCGCATCCGTTTCTGGTTTTCACGCCAACCTCTGAGAGGCCCCCGATGACTTAACCGGCCGGCGTTTACGTCGTCGGACATTTCGGCTACGTGCCTCGCTAAGCGTAGGAACGGCAACCGAAGGCCGCTCTCGTTTCCCCTTCTTGTGAAACGTTTCACTGCGATCTAATCTGCCAGCGCGTGAACCAGCGTTGGGGCGCACAGCCGGTTAGCTCATTCAGCCCAGGTAACCGGCGGAAACTGTCGTAATTGTTTTCCCCCCCTTTGAAACGTCAGCAACTGCGTTAGACCTGTGTATTGTGCAAAAAAATTAAAAAAAAAACAACTTTCAGATGTCTTTTAGGGCTGAGACAGGACGTGCTGTGAGGAAAAAAAAAAAAACCTGAATTCCACAGAATAAACGAACGCCCCGCTCCCCGCTCTCCCGCTCGGGCGAGGAGATCAGCGAGGGGATCAGTGAGCGGATCAGTGAGGGGATCAGCGAGGGGATCAGTGAGCGGATCAGTGAGGGAATCAGCGAGGGGATCAGTGAGCAGATCAGTGAGCGGATCAGCGAGGGGATCAGTGAGCAGATCAGTGAGCAGATCAGCAAGGGGATCAGTGAGGAGATCAGCGAGGGGATCAGTGAGCGGATCAGTGAGGGGATCAGTGAGCAGATCAGCGAGGGGATCAGTGAGGGAATCAGCGAGGGGATCAGTGAGCAGATCAGTGAGGGAATCAGCGAGGGGATCAGCAAGGGGATCAGTGAGGGGGTCAGTGAGGGAATCAGTGAGAGGATCAGCGAGGGGATAAGCAAGGGGATCAGCGAGCAGATCGGCAAGGGCTGGGACGCAGCCTGAGGTTAAGGTGCCTTCCCACAGAACGGGCCCGCTGCTGTAGCTGATGACGAGATTACAGAGGCCCGGACCAGGCCTGAGTAGTACAGGGTATAGTATAGTGTTTTTTTCCCCACCGTTTCAGGGTTCTCCCTACAGGGAGTTTATTTTTGCCTCATGTACTGGCTATTTTTTGGGGTTCAAGCCAGATATTTGCTGTATGCTGTTTCTTACTCTTCTTCTTTTTTCTACTCTGTAAAGTGACAGTTCTCTGCAAAAAGCACTATACAAATTAAACTGTACTGAATGGAATAGTCTGAGTAGTACTAGTACCTTAAGAACTGTGTTACCATGGATTTGTTTCTGATGGGGGATGGCAAAAAGAGATTTTGGAGAGGGAGAGGTGCAGTCATTTTGTTTTCACCCCCATCCTGAAATGGAACTGCTATTTATAGCACCACATGAATTTATCGGCTAATCTGGAAATGTCAAATCAATTCCCTTGCCGCGATGGCATTTCTGAAAAAAACAAAACAAAAACAAAAACAAAAAAAAACCACATACTTTAATGGATGAGTACGGTGTTCAGTTGTGGGTCCATGACGTGTACCTTCATTTTTCTTCAAAATCGACCAATCAGTGAACAATATTCATCTAACAGTAGCTCATCTACGTGTCACACATACAGTAAACGCCACACACTGATTGGTTGAGGTGTTTTACCTTCTTGCAAACGTAAGTCCACGGAGCTCACATACCAGATTGGAAAGAAGGTAAGATGTGTTATGGAAAAAAGAAAACATACAGTGTCAGGATGTTTTCTAACTCCTGCCCCTCCCAAAGTGGACAGGAAAAATAAAGAAGAGACAAAATGAGTGTACCTTTGGGGAGTGTGGGGGCGGATTCCATCACCCGAACGTCCCATGCAGGTGTAAAACAGGCCTCGTTCCCAAAATGTATCCATTTATTTCTTTGACCGCTCGCCCTTTAATGTGGAACTGAATTCCTACAAAACCCATTTTCTGCAATCGTTTGACTCAGACACCCCCCCACCCCCTACAACCCAACCCCGCCTAACTCAAGGATGTCGCCACATAATATCCGATACCTCCCAAGAACCCCCATCAGGATCGGGTCCGGGCCTGGTTCCATTAAACTGCACATACAATCATCCAGTCTCAAGCAGCACGGCTCAGAGGGATGACTGGATCCCCAAGGTATGAAAAGAAAGAGACGAGCCTATATATATATATATATAGAGAGAGAGAGAGAGAGAGAGAGATGTTATGACTGAAAACGATGAGTCTGACAACAGTGAGGTCACAAACACTTCATGAGAATGTTCTTAACTGAACATTCTAATGCTGATGTCACAATCACTACTGGCAACTGAAAGCAGCGCAGTTCCAGAACACTAACTTAGAACATTGAAAAAAGCATTCTTTAAATAAACCTACACTCTTCAGTGGGTTAAAGAGCCTGGGCGATTGCAGCATCAAAGCTACCACAAGGGGGACAAGAAGAGCACACACCATCGAACGCACGGATGTTCACAGATCCCACAGCCCTGCCCTCACACGGGTGGGGCTGCCAACCGAAATCCTTCCAGCGTAGCAACCAGGCGCACCAGGCAGGCACAGGAATAACGTCTCGCCCTGGGGGGGGGTGGGCACTGGACGCCCTTTCGCACGCATCTAAGAGGGCTGGGGCAGCAGCCAGGGCCCTGCTGACCCACATTCAGCCAGGAAAGAAACAAAAATAAAAAAACAGGCTGCACTAAGTCTCCATTTCACCCCGCTCCACGCAGCCTCTCCCTGTCAGACGGAGACCCTAAGGGGCTTTGAAAACGTCAGCGCACGAATGCACAATCAGCCAGCAGACTCCAACGGTCACGAACAGGGGCGCCGGGGGAAAGACGTCGTGAGTTTAAGGCGTAACTCACCCCCCCCCCCCAACCCCCGCATTCCCCCCCTCCCCATCTCCCGATGCAATGCTTGTACAGTTAAATAATATATATGGATTGCCTAATACTTTACCGCATCGAGGCGAGGGCGAGAGAGAGAGAGAGAGAGAGAGAGAGAGAGAGAGAGAGAGAGAGAGAGAGAGAGAGGAGAAACGGAGCTTCGCCCGAATCAGCGCAAGCAGCAGAACAACCGACAGAATGATGTCAGAGCAGCGAGTCACCTCCCACAGAATGATGTCAGAGGGATGAGTCACCATCGGTGCGATCTACGGCAACCACGGGCCTCAAACTCGACCCCCGGGGGCACCACGGCGTACCAACCCCGGTCGCAATCCCAGAATTCCAACAAGCCGCTCATTTTACTTAATTAGAAACTTTTCAAGTTTTGGGGCCGGGGGGGGGGGGGGGGGGATTATTTACCCTCTTAAGCCATATTATGTCTGTCAGAAATAGCTGCGCACGCCACGAAGAACACAAGTCCCATATTCAAAAATATGTTTATTGTGCTATATTGCACCTTTCACGGAGGGTTAAAAAAAAAGTTTAACTGATCAAATTACAGACTGAGGTGAATCAACAGGCTCCTAATTGGAGAAACTGAGAACACTAAAGACACTAAAACTCAACCATTTGTTAAAGAAACGATAACGAGCCAAAACCGCATTCTTTTTTTCAAAAGGCCAAAAGAAAAAAAATGGGAATTTAAACATGGGTGCAGTGATATTAATGGAGCAAGAGACTGACTGTTGGAAAACCTAGAATACAGAGGGGTCCACAGGACCAGCCAAGAGAACCAGCGGACCAAAACAGGAATTCTGAGAAGGCTCGAAAACAACGAAAAATCACGAAACCGTGACAGATGCATACTCTATTGAATGGATAAATAATGACAACTACCCAGTACTGACGCAGGATCTGTTGTCAACAACAGAAAGGTAGCCATTTTTATTTGCCCTATTTTCAACAGAATTGCATTTCAAGGCCTTGCTCAAACTAAAACTGAAGACTCATTCACCCAGTTTGCACTCACCGGCCAATGGGAGTCATCAAGTCTGACGTGACATCACCGAGGCCATGGACCACAGTGCGCACAAACATGCACACACAAAACAAAGCCCTCCACGTGCGGCAGTTAACCGCGCACAGGTGGGTGAACTCACTTAAACAGGAGGTCTCGCACAGCTTAATAAATCTGTTTTTTTCTGACAATTGCTTTTTAATTTCTCTCTCTCCCTCTCTCCCTCCCTCCCCCTCCCACTCTCCCTCCCTCCTGCACCCTCCCTCTCTCCCTCTCCCCCCCCCCTCTCTCCCTCTCCCTCCCTACCTCACCCTCTCCCCCTCTCTCTCCCTCTATCTCTCACCCTCTCTTGAAGACCATGCCTGAAAAACAGTCCTCCGCTGGCAGCACAAGTGATGCCTTTATTTTTAGAACGAAGTAAACAGTTCATTAATCTTATTTCATTAAATAATTACTTGGAAGCAGCTCAACAATCACATCAGCAAAGCTCAGACAGACATGTACTGACCTACTTACCAACCCCCCCAACCCCCCCCCCCCCACCCCCCCCCCCCCCCCCCCCCCCCCCCCCCCCCCCCCCGAGAGACCAAACACCCTAGAGGGAGAAAGGCCCAACTCCACTGTAGTATGACAAAATCACATTTTTCCTTCTTTTTATTTTATACATCACCCTGTGGAGCTATATTTCACATATTCCTATATATCACGCATGGCCCTATGGAGCTACTGACCACAGTCGGCAGTGGCACTGTCCGGATTCGATTTGAGATTTTTGGGCTCATCTGTTTGCCACAGCGTGGTGCCTTAACGGAATGCGCCACCCAGCAGGCCTGAGGTCAGCTCTTTACAGTACAGACTCAGGTGGACTCCTCAGCTTCACCCATCAATTCAACATAAAACAGAGAACAAACACAGAACTCCACATACTAATAAAAAGTACTAGTACTAAATATACTACTTAAAACCAGCTCCCAGAAAATACTAATTGGGTAACAGAAGCAGACCTTACTGTGAAGCACCAAAGCACCCACGGGTAACCAGCCAAACTTCAAAGCATGTTTTTGTTAAACAGGTTAAATAAATACCCGGGGGCTACTGGGTGGCTCATCCTGTTAAGGCAACATTCTACTGCATGCGTGCGCTAACTATGGTCCGGTACCTGGACCACAGCTCTCTTCTAAATGTCCGTTTAGTCTTATTTTGCGAAGCACTGATTTGATTGTTGATAGCAGTTAGCTCATTGGAGCTCTGGAGGGGACCTTGCTGACAAGCCACTCAACTACAATCTGAGTCCATTGTGAATCAGAATTAAATAATTTAAATGCGCTGGCCGCGCTTCTGCTTTGGTTACGTTTGTTTACAAATCATTACATGATTCAGATGTTGGTTGCACGGCGTACTACTACCATTACCGAGAATGCATTAGAACATGTCTGCTAGTCCGTTCATAAATTGGATAATAAAAATGAGAACATTACTGAATATGATCATCTGAGAGCGGAACATTGTAGAGTGAGTGTTTTAGGTAAACAGAAAGGCCAGAACGTATTGATAAGGAAAATGTTGAAATCAAAACAAAGCAAAGTCATGTTTTTAAAAAAAATTAAAAAACAGGCACGTTACATAAAATGGCATACACAGACCATGGATAATTAGGAACAAGGATATATATTTTTAATGCAAAAAGAGTGCCACAAAATAAATAACCAATACATTTATGAACTATTCTCTTAACTTTTTATGGCTTATTTCCTTTTTACGGCTTATTTCCTTTTCACTTGATAATTTTCCCATATACCATCGATATACACTATATACCTCAAAAGAGAAGCAAGAAATCATATTTTATATAGGTGTAAACCTCACAGGTTGAAGGGCATGTATTTATTTGCACTATTTATTTATTTTTTTTTTTTAAAGCTGGTAAACAATACATTCCACAAAATGAATTCAAAACACACAGGTGAATTCTGGGAAGGATTACGCTGCGGTTGCTGCCATGTGCGCCAACACAAAGCCGCCAAGCCGCGACGCCCCGCCGTGAGCTAGTTTACGCGGTAAATGCAAATACTGACGCGTTTGTTCTCTTTCAAGCATTTTTAGAGCACCAAAACACACCTGTGATCACTCATAAATAGCATTAGCATTACACTTACCCACACAAAAGTTGGGATTTAAGTTTTATTTCATTAAGGAGTGCAATTTTTCCCATAAAGGTGTTGTTGGTGTAGTGTAGCACGTTTTCTTAAAATGACATAAATATTAAGTCTTACCTGCACCAGGAATGATGGCTAGTTTTGTCTCAACCAGTCCCATTTTGGCAGTGGTAGCTGAAGGAAGAGGCATCAATTAGGACACTGGAAATATTACATTACATTACATTACAGGCATTTAGCAGACGCTCTTATCCAGAGCGACTTACACAACTTTTACATAGCATTTTACATTGTATCCATTTATACAGCTGGATATATACTGAAGCAATTCCGGTTAAGTACCTTGCTCAAGGGTACAACGGCAGTGTCCTACCCGGGAATCGAACCTGCGACCTTTCGGTTACAAGCCCAGTTCCTTACCCACTGTGCTACACTCCGTACAATATACAACAATATGCTGAATGCAAAGCATACCAGACAAACTTAACATTAAACATTAAAACGTTAAACAACATAAACTTTACAATTCTCAACAGATGTCACAATCAGGAGTGTTTACTTCACATTAAGGCTGCACACAGAGCATGAAAGTAAAGCAGTACAGGCCCAAATCGTATGAGTACACACCCTCATATTTGCCAGGCTAACCATTCACCTTACTTACAAAAATCAGGGCCAAACAAATAAAAAGGAATTCATGAGGTTGACACAACTTTTCACTTGAATTACACATCATGCTTCACTTTCGATAAAAGTGTCTGCCAAATAAAATGTAACGTAAAACCACCAGAATTTGTTTTTGGTTTGGAGCAAAATAGGACTTCAACTACCTTTCAACCCAAATGTCATTGATGATTATTCAAAACTAACAGGGAGTTAATTTAACACAGTGGCACTTATTGATCCACACCTTTTAAATCCAACAGCCCCCCCCCCCCTCCTCCCACGAGTCATTAACTGCTGAAGTGAGACCTAACATTACTACACGCACCTGAATAAAGCAAACTCCTCTGTTGCAATTACTGCTTTGGAAACCATGGCAACACCCATTAGAAGTCGACAGCCAAACCATCTTGGTCACGGTTCAGGCTGCTTAATGTAAATCTTCGATATTCAAAATCATTTAATTTAAGCTGATGTCAAAACAGTTTTCTGCACTTACAAGGATATAACAAGCATCGGTGTTTTAATCATTAGCAACTTCTTAATGATACGAGCTGAAATAGAGCCAATTAGCACATGTAATAGGTTATCTTTGGACTGGAGTCGTATTGCTTTAACTAATCTTACGCATTTATTTCAGGTGTTCTGAAATATTGCTCCAGTGGGGTTGGTTATTTTTTTTTATTTGCTCAGTCGCTTGCAAATCTTCCAGTTTTGGAAGTTAATGTTGTGTGTGCCCAGCGATAGACTGGCGGCCTGTCCGGGGTGTAATCCTGTCTTTCGCCCAATGCATGCTGGGATAGGCTCCAGCACCCCCCACGACCCTGCCCAGGATAAGCGGGTATAGATAATGGATGGATGGATAATAATAATAATAATGATAGTGCCTGGCATTTATGTAGCACTTTTCTCACACTCAAAGCACTTTACAGTGAAGGGGAGAAACTCTCCTCAACCATCAACAATGTGTAGCACCCACCTGGCAACCATTTTGCACCTGAACGCTCGCCACACCTCAGCTGAGGCTGAGAGGAAGAGAATTAATTTTAGCCAATTAAAAGGGGGAGTGATTAGGCAGCAGTGGAGCGTTGGGTTGGGAATTTAGCCAGGACACAGAGGAACGCCTCTACTCTTCACATTAAGTGTCAATGAGCATAATAATTCAGGATTGGAGACATTTCAAGGGGGTAGGGCATTAAAAAAAATGTAACAAAGCTATACTACACTGCCATGATGGAATAAACCTCTTCAGCTTGCTTCGGTAAAGTAAAACTAACAGGCGTTTTTTTAAGAGTCAATTTTATAATACCGGTTCTTCAGACGCAATCATAAATGTCGCACGTCCTAGTACTGAACTGGCACCAGCGCGAAAACGCTGCCGTAAATCAATGACGAAAAAGGGGATTTGTTTTTCCCCGTGTTCGCCGCTACTGAAGCTGTGGCAGGTTGCGAAAATAGCTCGCCTGCTCGCGCGCTGCCTCGGAGCGCGTTTTTAATAGCATCGGGTGACACGTGAGAGCGTGCGCGAGAGAGCGTCACTTCTGTTACCAAGCGCGAGGAATATGCTCAGAGACTGCGAACAGATTCCCGAATTGAAACTTGTCAGCGAGGGGTGAGAAATGAGCAGCAACAAAGACATCTGTTCATTCACAAACACAGAAGGACTGTTTGACTCGCCACCAAAAAAACAGAATGCAGGCAAACGGGTGAGTCATTTCACCGAGGGATAAGACGCGGTGCATTCATCGGGTACACAATGTTTCGCGGACGGATTTGGATACGGGGCTCAATTTAATTACACCACTTTCACCTGTGAGCCAGGGCCAACACGGCCGCGTCCAACACACACACACACACACACACACGTCAATCCAGAGCACAAACACAGCCCCTTACTCAGAAAATGCAGGCTAAAATAATTATTCTCTGAATTAATGAGTTGCAGTACACCTGTATCAATGAGCTTTCCCCAAATTATTTAGCTACTAACAGGCAGGGGGAGGGGTAGGGAGGGGGATGGGCAACTATAGCCCAATATAACAAGTATCAGTGTTCTCTTGGCCCTTTCTTCATTGATGATGAAGGTTCAGAGGGGCAAGGTTCAGAGGTCAAGAAACATAAATTTAGACCCTAGTTCCTGCGGTGGAAACGCACGTAGTTCCTCAAAAGGTTCCTAGTTCCGGGGTAAAGTTCCTGCGGTGGAAACGCGCCTTATGGGAAACAGTTCAAAGAAGAAAGCTCTAGAACGGAGAGGAGGGTCCCCAGAGCAGGACACACTGCAAGAAAAATTACCCAGAGTTTTTATTCTGTGGAGAATTTTTCAGTAATTCGAATCAACTGCACAGTTTTGTTTCTCAGATGTTTATCTGCAGCAGTCATATCTCCTGTTCTCTTCTATTGAAATCTCACTACCAATTCCCCCCCCCCATGTTTTGTTTCGTATTCTCGTCCATTATAGAAGAAAACTCTTAACCCCCCCCCCCCCCCCCACCCCCCCCCCCCCCCCCCCCCCCTTTATGTTTTGTTTTATGTGCTATAAATTAAAAATAAATAAATAAATAAATAGCACACCAGATCACCTGGCTGCTTCTCGGCTGAATCACCAGCCACCAAGAGATCAGTTCAGCTTTTGGTCTCAGGTGTGATGGGGTGTTCTGGGGTGCTAAGCACACCTCCACAGGCAGCGTCACCTTTTTTGCATTTTAATTTAGCAAAACCCCATTATCACATCATACGTCTTAGTCCCTTTCCAAACCTTTCAAGCCAAGTGAACCCCGATATGGAGGGTGTAACAAAAGCCACTGAGTTTTTAAGAAGCCATTTGCCCTGAAGATGTAAAATACATCTGTCATACATGGTTTTATCAATAATTAAAAGTACTAATAAAACGTTTGATTTGGAATGCAATTTTTTCCCCCCAATTTCTGAAAAATGGAATCGTACCACCCAGGAAGAAGTAGTTGAAGAACCCTGGTCTATATCCTTACTGAGACTTAATTCTTTGAAAAATGCCCATAATTTCAATTAATTCATTGAATTAATTAATTTTCCAAAGTGGGTGGACTGAAAAAGAATTGACCCCATCCCTGGTACTTACAAAACCAATTAATTTAATTATTCTCTCTCTTTGTCACTCACACACAAACACACACAACCAATATTGTAATTAATTTCTCTCTCACACAAACACACACACACGCATGCACGCACACACACAGGTGCACACACAGGCGCACACACAGGCACACACGCACGCACACAGGCGCACGCACACAGGCGCACACACACAGGCGCACGCACACACACAGGCGCACACACAGGCACACGCACACACACAGGCACACACACACACGCACACACACGCACCTGAGCCCCCTTACCTGCCACTCTGATGTCACAGGCCAGAGCCATCTCCAGGCCCCCTCCCAAGGCGGCCCCGTCGATGGCAGCGATGGTGGGCATGGGGAGATTACCTGCGCACAGACAGGTGCACACCTGCTCAATGCCAACTCAGTCCTCACTGTTCAGCTTTACACACCTCTTAAACCGCACGTACACAGCAGCTAACGCAGCGTGGCTAACGCAGTGCAGCTAACGCAACGCGGCTAAGGCAGCGCGGCTAAGGCAGTGCAGCTAAAGCAGCGCGGCTAACGCAGCGCAGGTAACGCAGCGCGGCTAAGGCAGTGCAGGTAACGCAGCATGGCTAACGCAGTGCAGCTAACGCAGTGCGGCTAAGGCTTCGCGGCTAACGCAGTGCAGCTAACGCAGCACGGTTAACGCAGTGCAGGTAACGCAGCGCAGCTAACGCAGTGCGGCTAATGCAACGCAGGTAACGCAGCGCGGCGTGGCTAACGCAGTGCGGCTAACGCAGCGCAGGTAACGCAGTGCGGCTAACGCTGCGCGGCTAACGCAGCGCGGCTAACGCAGTGCAGGTAATGAGTGTGCAGTTAAACTCTGCTGAGCGATGATGGAAACTGCATCACTCAGTTATTTATGGCAGTCATAACGCCCCACTCCCCGCCCCCCATGCCCTCTGCGGTCCGTCGGGGGGAGAGCCGCGGGATTCGCTGCTTTTTGTTTTCACTGAAAAAACGACGGACAACTCGAACAAGAACCAGCGGAGGCGAGTCAAAATGTGTGATCAGCTACGTTCACGGTTTAATTATGAGCCGGGTACCAAACAAAAACCAGCTGCCCACTGCGGCTCTCCGGGACCAGGGTTTGGCTCTCCGGGACCAGGGCTGGGGACCCCAGCAGACCCTGTGCCTCTCCAGGACCAGGGCTGGGGACCCCAGCAGACCCTGCGGCTCTCCGGGACCAGGGCTGGGGACCCCAGCAGACCCTGTGTCTCTCCAGGACCAGGTTTGGGGACCCCAGCAGACACTGTGGCCCTCCAGGACCAGGGACCAGCCCTTGTTTATTTCATGTAGATCTAATGACACACCTCAACCACACCACCCTTGTCACATAGTTTGGGAACCACTGATGTACAGAAAGTTTAATTTCAGTTATTTTATTTTATTTTTTTTTTAACTTTTCAGAAAGAATATTTGAAACTACATTTACCCTAGGTCCCTGGCTGAAGCTGGTTAGACCAGAGTATTTATCCACCACGGTTAATGTCCCTAATTAATTTTAGCAGACTGCCCTGTAATGCTACACAATGACATACATCCCATTTCAGCTTCGAGGGTGCAACAAAAAAGTAGGGACATCTTTACGATTTTTTTTGTTGTTGAGGGGACACTATGAGCACAACCCAATTAAACATGATAATATTTGGGGGGGGAGGGCATCTGATGTTATCCAAAAGCCAGTGGGGGGGTGGGGGGCTGGTGGGTGGACATGTCCCCACTATGCCCCCTGTGATTTACAGCCATAATGCTTTATGAGTCAATGCTCGGATGGAATTAACAGGGCTTGCAAGGTCAAACAAACACCTCTGTGAGCACAACGTCCATGTTGCTCGGTGCTGAATATAATAATTCTGACCTCTTATAACCACAGAGATAAAAATAAAGAAAGTAGCAAAGGGATAATTACAGGTGACCATTCATTCCCTATGTCCTGGTCGAAACATTAACGCAGTAATTTACCGTCATCCATTTTAACAGACATCTGCATTAGCGTAAACATTGCTGGGCAAAAAAACACGCCCAAAACTAGATATGCAGGAGCGGAGAGGGCAATTAAGGCAACGATTCACATCAATTTTATTCTTCAGCCAAAATCCCCGAGGACCTGATGGGAGCATATATGCACACTGAAATTTAAGCAGCTGCTAAACAAACATGCAACAAATAACTACGTGAACAGATCCAATGAATATTTCAAAATATAGAAAAGACAAGGTTGCTTCAAGTGAATCCGCCAAGTTTCGCTTACCGAGTTCTGTAATGAGCGCTCTTGCTTTGGAAACAAAGGGTCCAACTTCACTTTGGTGCATTTTGGCTCTCTCCTTCAGATCGGCCCCTGTGTAGACAAACCAAAAACTATTTAACACCATGACGTACCATGACACGTTTACCGGTCTGACTTTCATGTGGCCGCATAAGTTTCAGCATGGCACAAATGACAGTTATTGTACTGGCCGCTAACGGTTTTAAACGCTTTCCTCATATTTAACGTAAATCTTTAATTGACGGTAGCCTACTTCTCCCGCCGCGTTTTAGAATATCCGAATCTCTAATCAATGGCCATTAAAATACTGATGCAGACGAGCAAGAGTAAAATAAATACAACAAAGTTACAAGATATAATCAGTTGTACCAATACAAAAACAAGCGGACTAGTCAACCAATGGAAAATACGAAATTAGCAGATCTTACTTGGGAACGAGAAGTGCATTTCAAAAGTTTGTCATAAATAAATAAATAAATAAATAAAAATCACTTTTCCCATGTTCAATGCACTGTACAATAAAAGATATAAATAATCAATCAATACCGTAATACAATTAACATTCTGAAACATTTATTGACAGCTACATATACAGCCAACTTGGCATTAATACAACAATGCATAATACGGTGAAATCAAGAAATGCTGTACAAACATGTGAACACAATTGAGTATTCCAAATTGCGCGGAAGAAAAAAGAAGAAAGGCATAAGATAAAATGATAATACGACATTTATTGCCATTTTTCAATCAAGTTTCAATTAATTTCCTAAATTGACCACGAGTCTGACAATAACGGTGTTTTTGTTTATTTTCGTTGTAGTTTCCACCTTGAGTCAATTATAGTCTGTGAAATAATACATAAATAAATAAATAAACAAATATATAAATAAATAAATAAAACTCTAGTTCATTAAAAGGGCCCTACCTGCACAGAATATTCCAGGTACCAGACTGCACAGGATTACAGTGCGCACCTTGTTATTTCCTTTAACTGCATCCACAGCTTCTGACATCTGGAGAAAAAGAAAATAAAAAAAGCAGCCAAGCCATTAAAATGTGATGGCAGATTCAAAGCATTCCCAAATATTTTCTGTTCTCAGAATTCGACTTACCATTTTCACAAGGTTTTTGCTAATTGCATTTTTAGCCTTCGGTCGATTGATCCCGAAAACAACAATCCCTGAAATAAAACACAGGCGCATTAAAAAGTAAGCGTTCATACCGTGTTTACAGAGTAATTATAAAATTAATTAATTTAATAGAAAAATATGTTGATTACTTTGTTACTTGGGGCCATGTTAGGCTGAGTAACGTTACTAACTGTCATATTTTGTTTCTCCAAGTGATTGATATTGATGACACCAATATCTACACCCAGACTGCATTTTTATAATGAATTCAGTTTCACCCTCGACACTGTAGGGAAATTACTTAATTGAGGGGATTTATTTTCAGTAATAAGTTGAGTTTCAAGTCTTAGTTATTTTTCATTCCATCTGCAAACATTTTTAAAAACATTATTTTGGCCGACAATTGTTTTCATTATTTTACAAACGCGTACGTAGGTTACTTCTTCGTGTTGTATGTACCATTTCCCTTTCCGTAAGAGATGCACGGAAATGAGCGATTTGTCTAGGATCTGAAAATTCGGGAAAATCGCAAATCTGCGACATTCTACGCTATCTAATATTATTTCACAAAGTTTTTGTTTAGCGCTTGCTGGCGAGCAAAGTACACTTACGTTAGCTTGGGAAGTATCTAAATCTGCATGTCGAAAATAACTGGTTAAACGATAAACCAGCTACAATAAGTCAGGTAGACATGACAACTATGCTACCCAACTATTTTTCCAATTTGTTTTTCATTCATTTAGATAATTGCCATCTTGTGCAAAGTATCAGTTAGGTAGCAAGCTAGCTAGCCAAACAGTTAATACGGCTTGTTAAGTCATGTTACAATATGTCCCTTTGTAACGTGTTCTTCTGTAATAAAACTGCCGTGCATCTGCCGTTACGCAACCAGTTTGTTGACGATGTGCGCCAATAGGTACCTGAATCTTCCCCGTCCAAATATCTAACGCACAGGTCATCCCCAGACTTTGCATCAGAGCTGTACTGGCGACGTGCTCCGTGTGTCCCCGGACGGGCATACTGTCGTTCATTTGTTTGTAGGACATGGTGCAAACATCTAGCTTGCTCCAGCGATCTGCACGATCCGTCGAGGCTGGAAGCGAGCGGTCGAAAAGCCTGAGAGAGCACTCTATAACCTGCGAAAATCGCCATGCTGCGATTAGCCGTATATGAGCAGGGGCTCCTGGATTTTGACTTTCAACTTTGAACCCGCGCGTGACGCAATGTTTGATCACGTGTCTCGCTGCAAACACTGCAGACCACAGACATATGCACAGCTCTGTCCCCCCCTTCTCTCTCTGGTCTTTCCCAGCCGTCCCGTGGTTCGTACACCTACGATACGTCATTCCTTTCACTCCCCACACGAAAGGAACAACGGGTGAGCTCTTGCTTTGCAAGGCGGGGCACTTCTCATCAAAGCAGCTGTCGATTAGCTTTTCCAGAATTTGCAATCTCTACACCATAAATATGGACGGAAATGATATATCAACTTTCATTTTAATTGGGTCATACAAGGCGCATCAACAGAAAAATTACCAAATTGTGGAATACATACGGCAAGGGTGGCTCGTGCTATTAATTGCATGTTTTTTTCGGGTCCGTTGGATTAAAGCTGTTTGAAATATGAGAAATCCATGTGGTTTCACATTCCAAAAGTAATATTTAACGAATCTGGAGGCCATACATCATACATTCCTATTAAAATGTGGTTTTGATTATAGGAATGCTTTCCAAAATTTGTGCTGAAACGATGAAATGTGCTTCCCCCCATCCTTCTGATTCAATTTTTATTTTTATTTTTTACAGAAATTGACCTTCCAACAAGTGGTTTTGCCCAAAGGCTTTTTAGCCGGTGTCAACAGTCTCTTTCCAGGTTGTGTGTTGATGACATTGACTTCCTGGATCTTTTCATCAATCTTATCTTCTGCTAGGGAAATATTCTACCCATAAATGTAAATGATGCTGGGGTGTTCAATCTTATCTGAAAAGGGTCGGCGTGGGTGTAGGTTTTTGTTTAGACCAGCACTAGGACACCTGATTGTACTTATCAAAGTCTTGGTTGAAGACCATGATTCGTTAATTAGCTGAATCAGGTACTGAATTAGAACGCACACACATCCAGTATACCATAGCTGCAGGTGTTGGGCAATCAATCGGAAAAAAACTGAAGTCTGCAATCTGCAGCTAATGAAAAATGCTCCAGTTTAACAATCGAACGTCTGCAAATGGGTCTTCCTGATGATCCTGGGAGCATTTTTCATAAGCTATAGTGGGGGGGGGGGGGCATTTTGGAAATCCTACTCTTCAAGGGGTTACCAGGGCTGACGTTACATGGCAGTCACATGGTGTAACAGGTCTTGACAGGTAAGGCACAGGCGCCATCTGTCCTGGAAAGCCTTGAAACTTGTTTTCTGATGAAAAGTCAGTTTCTCTCATTAATCATTATCCCAGTTCCCTGCAGCCATATATTCTATAGACTCAGCAGATATACAGCCCTCGAGCCCCTGCCATCCTTTCCGCTTCTTAACTACAGGAGCTTGCAGTCTATCACGGAACAGAGCATCCATTGCCATCCAGTTCTGTTCTTGTTCACATCTCCAAATAACATTTCAGAAGTTGCATGAAAGCCTAATGTATCATCTCCTGTGCTAGGGAGACAGAACTTTCAGTGTTCAGAACATAAAGCTGAGTGTGTAGGGAGTCAAAAGTACTAGCGCTGCGACAGCCAGTTCCCTGGCCTGTGTCCCAGATCTTCATTGGGGGGGGGGGCTGTACATGGGGCTAACTTATCTGCCGTTTAGTTTTTTTTTTTTTTTTGTCATTGCCGGATTTCGCTTTATTCAGTTCTCACAACCGCCCTTCATGTAATAAAACGTGTGTATAGCTTTTGAAGGTCAGCCTGAAAAACTGGGACTTCAGTCACACGTATCAGTCAATGACCAAAGATCCACAGTGCCTTGTTGTTGAAATGCTATCATGAAGTGATAAGATAACCGAGTTGTATTTTTCCTGAAAGGCAAAACAGTGTTGAATGGGAGTGGAGTAAAGGGGGTGGGGGGGGGGGGGTGGGGAGGGGTGGGTCAAGTACTTCTAAAAGCTACAGTGTGCGCCACAATGTTGATTACTACATCTCATTGAAGGATCACAGAACGCGTTGTAAAGCTCTGAAGAACAAAATAATAAGGAACTGGGCTTCATTTTGTGAATTTCAGTGCCGTACAATACTGAAAATGGATACGGGACATGTTTCAAAATGTATCACCGGTGCCCACTAATACTGAGAGATTTACAACACACAGGCCTTAATAAATCTTAGCCTTGCTGCGCTGCGCATTGTTTACGACTCTGCAAGCACGATTTCTGCAGGGCTGACGTTACAAAAAGCCTTGAGGCACAGCGATTTCTGAAGTGCCTGCCATGCAGTTCACCACTGTTTCTGGTCCACTGTAATGCAGCATGGCATGGTCTTCTCCCATCTTCCATCTTCACCCAAACGATAATGTAGACACATTCTCAGGGGGAGAAAAAGTACAAAAAAAGTGTTTAAAAAAGTAAAAGATGTGTCACTGGAGTGGAACACTATAGGTACAAACATTTTTTTAGCCACTAGCCATGGTTTTAATAATGGCCTAAAAAGCCACAGGGCTTGTCACTGGGGTGGTACCCTATAGCAACCACCTCAGTGACCCATAGGTACCTACAGGTACCAAAATTTAGTAATGCATTTGTACCTTTTTGTTGGTAAAAGGTACTTATTAGTACCTGCAGAACATTGTTATACCTTTCAGGGTACATTTGGGAAATCTGTTCCTTAAAGAACACAAATGTACCTGCACCGAACCTTTATTTCTGAGAGTGCATGCTTACGTCCACGATTTTAGGTCCATCAGGGTTTGGGGTCAAGTCCATTTCAATTCAGTCAGGTCAGGAAATTAATTAAAGTTTATTCATTATTTGAAAAATGCCTATAATGGTCCATCACAGGGGTGTCAAACTCCAGTCCTGGAGGGGTCACAGAGTCTGCACGTATTTGTGGTTCTCATTCAATTAAAGGCAATTAAAGCCTTGAGAACATCGTGTGTGGACTCTCTAACCAATCATTGACTAAAATTAATCACTCGTGAAAACCAGCAGACACTGCAGCCCTCCAGAACTGGAGTTAAACACCACTGGCCCATGAGTTGTCAGTTAATGGATTTAATTTTGAATTCATTTCATGAAATGGCTCCTTGGGCGTGTAAAAATGGTTCATCCTTGCGTCGTGCTCCGATTCCATGCTGGCCAATCAGGGAAGGTCTTCAGTGGATGTGTGTCACGGTTTAGATGACCTCAGACATTACTGTTGTACTTTAGAACAAGACCTCCTGAGTATTGCTCCTGTGACCTCATGTTTAAGTGTGTCATATAGCCAGCACCAGTCGTTGAGGGCAGGTGTGTACACTTTTTTTTTTCTTGCCACAAATTACCCCTGGCTCAGTGAGGCAATTAGTGTTATTTACCCAAAACTGGTTCACTCACAGATTAGACCACACTCACGGCCTGCGTGTAAGAACACAGAAGTCTCCAGCATTGCCATCGTACGAAATTCAGATAAATATGGCAGAACACACAAAAATGACAGTGCTAATTAAATAATTAAGAGACTAATTGTCTTATTTATTTAACACTCACTACAGCTTCCAGACTCAGGGGTTGGGATTTCAGAGTAATTTGTACTCTAAATAAATTTAACGAACTCATATCGGACGTATTAGCAATATTTATTGATAAACTTGCGTATTACCGTGTCCCTGCATGAACCGCTCGCCATTGGTCTAATCTATGAGTGGAATGACATTAGTGTATACAGGCAGTTGGCCAACTGAGCAAAGATAATTTGTGACAACAAATACCCAAAAACGCAGTTGCCCCTCCCTGGAACAGAACTGCCCAACTCCCCCAAACTTCTAAAACAGGGGTGGGCAATTCCGTCCCTGAAGGGCCGGTGTGTGTGCAAGTTTTTGTTTGCACTAATTACCCTGGATAAATAAGTAAACTGGCTGTATACACCAACACTGGTTCCCTCGTAGATTCACTCGTAGACTCGTAGAGTAGAGCACACTACAACATCTCATTTACGAACACTTAGTCTTCGGCTGTCGTTCACGCACTCGTTAAGAAATGTAGCTAAAATAAGACATGGCATAAATGTTTAGGGCCAATTAAATAATTAAGACCAGAAGTTGGCGTGAAATCCAGAAACAGACATTGTCCTCCTTTCTACCTCAGTTCCATAACCTTTCTCCAGCAAAACTGTCAAACTACACATTTAACATGACATAAAACTAGATAGCGTGTCAGCAATATCATTGGCTGTTGTAGTTAAAAATCATACAAAAGCATGTTTCAGTACTTAGGTACATTTATTGTAAACAAAAAAAAAGACCTTACAATTTACAAGAAAATGGAGAAAAGGTTTACATTTAATTTTCAATGCAGCCTGACATCCGGTTGCTGGACTAGAGACTGGAGCAATCAAGAGTACACGCCGACCACATCAGTAAGTGCACAGCACGCCATCCATTAAAATGAACTGCATCTTTTTTGACACCATAAGGACTGTACAGTGCAATAACGAACACGATGAAAAAAAAAAAACGACCAAAAAAAAAAAAAAAAACAAGAGCTTCGCACCCAATACACAGGACTCACTTCGAGTAACAACCCTTCGACGACAGATCGTGGTGGTCGCGGTCGTCGTCGTCGACGACGGTTTTGGCCGCCTCGGCGACGGACCCCTGCCGCGTCGTGATGAGTCTTTTCAGGGACGCCACCTCCGCCGAGAGGTCGGCGATGCCCCGCTTCAGATAGAAGTTCTCGGCGTCGGCGTACGAGCCGTCCTTGAGGTCGACGATGAGTTTGTTGGTCACCGGGCCGGGCGACCCGGGGCAGAGCCGGTTCTTGCACCCGCTCTGGAGCGTCTCCGGGCGCTCCTTGTGCCAGTGGTCCGGGCGCGGGGTCCAGTCCTGGACGTTAGTCACCTGGAGGGACAGGGGGCTGAGGGAGGACTGTATGAAATGGGAGGACGTGGCGCACTTGGCGGCCGCCTGGTAGCACCCCTTGCCGGACATGTCGACGGGGGAGGCGGGCTTCCCGGAGGGGTCGTACTCGGGGTCGATGGCCTCCACCTTGATCTGGATGGCCCGGGCCTTGATCCGGAGCTTGTGGGGCAGGGCGGAGGGCCCCGCGTCCGGCACCTTCACCGTGGAGACGATGACGCTCCGGGCGTCGCGGGCGACGGGCGCGGGACCCTTCGGGACCTGCTGCTCGTCTTCCCCGTCCGACGACTTGCCGACGGCGCCCTCGTCGCCGTCGGACGTCCGGGGCGAGTTGCTGGACGAGCTGGTGATCTGCAGGAACGGGGAGGGCTGGGAGTAGACCCCCGGGAAAGGGCTGGCCAGGTAGTTTCGGTAGAGCTCGTACGGGTTGCCCCGCTCCCTGCCCTCCCGGGCGTAGCTGCCGCCGTCCGCCGGCTCCTGCTTGATGACCTCCGGGGACCGGCAGGCCTCGGCCAGAGGGCTAGCCCCGCGCCGCGGCGGAGGAGGACGAGGTCTCGGAGGCGTCCGACAGGGCGCTGTGGGGCGAGTGCTTGATGACGGAGATGCAGCTGCTGCCCAGCTCCCGGGGGAAGGGCCCCTGGCTGGGGGCCGGCAGCAGGAAGTCCTGGTAGAGGGCGGCCGTGCAGCTGGAGATCTTCTGCACCTCCTGGGCGTAGGCCGTGGAGCTGACCAGGCCGAACTTGAGCTTGAGCGACAGCAGCTCGGCCTTGAGGGTGGCGTTCTCCTCCCCCAGCGCCATCAGCTTGTTCTCCAGGACCATGTCGTTGAGCCGCCTCTTCTCCCTCGAGCGCTTGGCTGCCTCATTGTTTTTCCGTCGCCGCTCCCAGTACAGGTTGTCCTTCTTTTCGTCCGGGATGAACTCCCTCTTCCTGCGGCAGTTGGAGCCCTTCACCTTGAAGGGCATGTTTGGGGACAGCTTTCGGCCCATCAGATCCTGGTCCTCCCCCTGCAGAGCCATGGCGAGCACCAGGGCGTCCTCTCCACAGTACGAGCCGGTCGACGGCGGTTCTTTCTTGATCGTCTGCATATTTCTCGATTTTTTAACTAAGTCGGCGCGGGGTTCAAACTCACAGGTCACAAGTCATGTTGGTTCATTTGTTTGTGTAAAAATCACCCCCTTGTCCCACAAGCCAATATCACAGATTTGTGTTCAGCTGCTGATAATTCCGAATGGTCTCCTTTGCGTCTTCCAAAAGTACCTGTTGAAGAATCAAAACAAAAAGATTTCAGGAAGTGGAAATGACAACTAATTTAGACCACTATTGCAAACTTCCCTGTTGATCGATCTTGACTCACACCACTGCCCAAGCATGACTTCCTTTCATTTTGACTTCAGGGACCCAAATAATTCACCCAACTTACGAGGTTGCCTGGATGGTATATTTTACAGGAGCTTTTCTCATCTAATAACTATGCCGAAGGACCAACGACACCATTTCAGTTAAGTATACTCAGTCGCTTTCACCACACTATGAAGCAGCTCTGGGTATCTGCTTTTGAATGTTTTTTTCTCCCCAATTTGGGACACATAAGTGTGTATTTCTCAGGACTCGGCAGCAACCTCTGCTCTCATTCAGGAAAGCACAAACATGTACTCCCCTCTGAAAGAGCACATGATGTTCTCTTCACACTGCAACTCAAATTGGGCTGCACAGACATGAGTCACAGGATGACACTGTGAGCAGTCTAAATGGGTCGCCTTGGTGGGGGGGTGGGGGCTGGTGCTGGAGATGTAGTCATCAAGGCTAACATGAATGAACCCTCCCATCCTTGAGCCCATCGTGAATTATCCCAAGGAGCTGCTGCCAATGGTCAGCACTGGCATGGTCCAGATTCAATACCAGATCATGGGGCCCATGCACACACTGGAACAGAGCCTTAACAGACACCAGACCATGGGCCTCATTCACAAACTGGAACAGAGCCTTAACAGATGCCAGACCATGGGGCCCATCCACATACTGGAACAGAGCCTTAACAGATGCCAGACCATGGGGCCCATCCACATACTGGAACAGAGCCTTAACAGATACCAGACAGTGGGACCCATCCACACACTGTAACAGAGCCTTAACAGATACCAGACCATGGGGCCCATCCACACACTGGAACAGTGCCTTAACAGATACCAGACCATGGGGCCCATCCACACACTGGACACTGGAACAGATCCTTAACAGATACCAGACCATGGGGCCCATACACACACTGGAACAGAACCTTAACAGATACCAGTCCATGGGGCCCATCCACACACTGGAACAGAGCCTTAACTGGATGAGCCACCCAGCAGCCAGCTCCCAGGTTCTTACACATTTCTTATATGTGATGTGTGCACACTGTCTAATCTGTAGCAGTAGTCCCCACTAATGCCTTCCACAGGTGCCTCCAGTGAACATGACCAAACACGCCCCGTGTCAAAGAAAGAAAATAACTTTGCACTTTGCCAGGCTGGGACCCCAACTGGAATTACAAAATTACAGTAAATGTGACAAGATGAACCTAAAAGCATGCACAGCTCCTGTAACTTCATTAAATAAAATGATCTTGAGCAGTTATACACTGGCTAGTTTCTATGGCAATCTTTGGTCACACACCAGGGGGAACAAAAACAGAGATTCATTTTCTAAACAACAAAGAAACTTATCAAGTGGAGAGAAACCCCCATTTATAATCGAATCCTTCAAAAGGCTTAAAAAATGCATTGGGCTAATTTAATGGTCTTGGGGAGGAAATTCTACCCGAGTCATCGGTGTAAGTCGGCTGTGAAAGCAGCCTTTGTTCCCTCCAAGGCGTCTGAATTCTCCGGTGCGTTTGATTGATGCCACAGCCTCCACTACCACCACAAAAAACCACTCTCTTCAGGCAATTTTTGACTCATCACATAGTTGCAGGACGTGGTCACTTCCATTTCACAACAAAGCAGGAAGTGCGTTTATTTTTTTTTTTTTTGCTGCATTCACGGCAGTCCAGACAGTTTAAGTGTTTTTTTAATTAAACGCGTCGCAGAACTGGTGTTTGGTTACGTAGCAGTAAATTATACGCTAAATAGTACACATATAAAAATAGAAATTGTGAGTCAAATAAAAAATATACATAATTACAGAAATTCAATGCTGCTTTGTAGAGTTATTTTTCTTATAATTAGTAGAAATGTTAACAAAAATATATATGCTATTATGTAATAAATACTTCTAGTTACAAGAAAGGATCACATTATTATAGCTACTGTAATAACCTGGTCATCGTTAGTGGTCCACAATATGGAAGGCCTGCCACTGACACCAATAACTAACTGTATAACATATTTCAACTTGCTTACATTGTCATTAAGTAAAGAGCATAAGAAAGCACAATGCCACTAAATTAAGTATGTGTGTTTAAAAAATACATTAAAAACAAAATCAAAATGTAGTCCATACACGTCCATATCCACATAATGGTTAAGGTTGGACTTGTAACTGGGAGGTTGCCAGTTTTATTCCCTACCTAGGGCACTACCGATGTACCACTGACCAAGGTACACAAGTCTGTGAATAACTTTGCTTGTGAGTTTGTGTGATAAAGAAATTACAAATTATTAATAAAATAATAAAAGCGGTTCAGATGACTATGATTAAGCTCCTTTATGAGCACAACATTTTCACTTAATTTACAGCAGCAGCAGCAGATTATCAAATTTATTGCCACAAGATTAATTGCCTCATGTTGTTCATTATCTCAGCATTCGGCTGATACCGATACTGATAAGTTCATTTTGAGCCATTATCAGCCAATACCAAAATGACCCCGAGCATTCCTAACGATTGTGAAACTACCAATTACCCCATTATCGGGGAGAAAAGACACCAGACCAAATGACTGACAGACGTCATTTGCTGGTGTTCTATTTAATGCTAGGTTTGACGCATTGGGAAATACTGGCTTCCTTAAAGCAATTTAGACAATATTGGAATTTCTTTTAATACGTACCGAGAGGAAACTATGAAGGCTTTAAGGTTGTATGGACAGGGAAAGAAATCAGACCTCCTTGCGCCTTAACTTCACACAAACGGGACGTGCTGTGACTCAGAGCGCCGTGTGACGCCCAAAATAAAACGATTAACTGGAGAATAACTGCCATCAACACACAGCATCAATGTTGCACAATGCTTGCACACCCTAATAAGATAATAATAATTAAAAGTTACATAATTTCACAAACATGAACGTTTCTAAAAATAGCAAGATAAATACCAACACAGCACTCAATTACATAAATAACAGTGCATGCGATATGTCGCCGTTTTTCACAGTGCATACCACACATGACAGGTAGCCAAGGAGATTAACATCTCCTCATTCTGATTGGCTGGGCAGATATTTACTAACAATGTGTCACAATGTGTGTACATTGACATGGCATTTAGCAGACGCTCTCATTCCAGAGATGACAAAGCTTGTATCCTTTACATACAATCAATTTATACAGCTGGATGTTTACGAAGAAATCTGGGCGAGGCTCCTTTGGGCAAGGGTGCAATGAAATACCCCCAATTTGTATGGGAATCAAACCTGCAACATCCTGGACATCTGCCCAGCTCTCCAAGTATTACCTACAGCAACCAAACCCCTACACTGCAATCCACATGTGCAGATTAAAGCATGATTTTGTAAAAAAAAAAAATTTATTTGTAAATACAAGTTCTTAATTTTGTGGTGTTGCGTTTTTGTCACGGTGGAAAGCAACGCACTGTTATTCTGACTATGTTTCACAGTGCTGCAGTTTCCCACAAGTTCAACACTTTATTACAAACCCGTGCCAACGGAAACTTGGACCCGTCTAGCTGATGGGTTTAAGCCACGATTTTTAACACCTGATTTTGCGACAAGCGCCAAGCACCGCTCCACGCAAAATGGCCCGCCTCCATCTGACATCAAAGTGATCCTGTCAGTCTCAGAGAGGGATTTGTCTGGATGCGTGCCGGATTCCAGAACAGGCGTTTTTTTTTTTTTTCGCGAGCGATATTTTCAAAAGACCGTATCCTTCTTCGCCGAGTCGAACTGGTGGCGACACATCACACACGGACTGAAAAATATCGTATCATTAAGCCGCTTCAAAACCCACAACAACAAAAAAAACAACGCCTCTGTTACAGCACTGTGAGACAGGGGCTTGTGGGACCTGGGTGCGATTCTTCTCCGCTGTGTTTGAAAAGCAGGTCACAGGGGGCAAGCGAAAGGTGGACTGGTTCGGTTCGGCATCGCAGCGGAGTTTAGACGAAAGGGGGGCGCGAGTGAAATAAAGCTGAAGCCTGGCACTGAGAGAGCCAGGCCTGGGATTTAGAGCACGTTCCCCACCCTCACCTTTAAACCCACCTGCTGAGGGAGATGCGTAATCTATTAAAAAAAACGCCCTCGGTGAAGAACACGGCGCTGCGTGCAGGTGCTCCTCGTTCCTGGACGGAAACGCACACACGCGCGCGCACACGCAGAGACACACACAAACGCGCAACGCGCAAACGCAAAAAACTGCTCTTACAACACCGCAGAAATCATTTTCAAAAGATCTGAAGTAGTGGATGAGAGGTTTGTGGACCTGGCCTTCAACGACCATTCTGAATATCGCTGCAATGTGTAAGCGACGTCCGGTTTTACAGCTCATAAAGAACAGGATCCTCCTGCTGGTGAGATGTTACAGAGCAGGGGAGGAATGGCCGCATGTGGTCAGTCGAACTCAAGCCAGAAGCATGCCGCTGCAGTCCGTTTTTGCTGGTGTACCTGAACCTTTCTGACACGGCCATCGTCAACCACCATCCTGGTACCCATCAAGACAAACTCTGACACAGCGCATTTTATGAGTCAATCTATCAATATTTCTACTTCACCATTACCTGTCACTGGACTCATAAGTCATCTTCAGGCATACATTTGATCATTAATAACCTCTCATTTATTACTGACCCAGGCGAGATGTTGGTGATTTACACAGGCAAGAGACTGTTTCATTTTACTTTTTATTGAGTTCTTCTACATTGATGAAATGGCCAAACTCAAGTCAGCAAGGAGGGAGATAGTGAAGCCACATGAAGATAAATTCCTACATCCTTTCTAAAGGATCAAAGATTTTATTTCAACAAATATGTTGTAATTCCAGGTCGTCTGAGGACAACTAAAAAGCGCCATAATAACCTCGTCCTTGAAATCCAGGCACTCAAAACCAGGCCTGTATATGACCATAATAATGCTGACGTAACATGCGAATCAAACAGTCATGACCATTTATAAAATTGCGGCACGCCTACGTTGCAGCGAGCTCATCATGTTCTCCACTGTGAATTATGCAATTGGCTCAGCGGCGGCCTCGACTCAAGTTCTGCCCGGTTCAAATGATGATGTCATATCATCAGAATTCAGGCCTGCTACTGTGAGGCAATGAAGGCAACTGCCCTGCGCCAGAACATTTGGCCATTACGACGGTTACGCAAAACAAGATCTCTCTCTCTCTCTCCCATGAACTGTGAATAGACTAACACGACTTTTTTTGCAAATCACCGATAACGCGGATGTTCACGACGAAACGCCGTTAAAATGTGGATGTAAAAAGGGAAAATAAATCGCAAATGACCTTCAACTTTCTGCTCTGTATAGACCGAACGTACGGCGTTCAGAGCAAATCACGACGCTATAATGGCCGTGATGTGGGCTAATGGTTTATCTGATGTATGAGCGAAGATACCAAAACATTCCGTCTGTCCGTTCTGAGTCGGAACAACGAAGCCTGCAATAGCCTCGTTATCACAGGTCCCGGACAACGTTTGTTAAATGGAAGCCTAAGAGAGACTATCCCTGTCTAGCAACGGGTGTCATGAACAAAGGAATGCGGTCTGGCATTCTCATCACACGTGGTTGAACAAACAACGTAAAAACAAAGCAAAACCCACGGCGTAATCCAGACAATGGGGTTACGTATAAAGGTAGCTAATGTACTTTACGTGGGAAATTAGGTTTTTTTTTTTTTTTTTTTCGCCGAACACTTTTAAAAAACTGAGATGCTTTGTTAAGTGGCCGAGGTTATACAGACATAATCATTGCTCCGGTAGATTAATCGTATCTGATTTGTTACATGAACTATCTTTATACAGTGAAACGTAACATTCAGACTGACGCCTCGTCATCCACGCGTCCTGAGAGAATCGAGTAGACTAGCCGAGGGCAAACTATTTTATTCTCGTACAACACAGGGGTAATTGGTAATGATGTTGCTCAAACTAATACAACTATCGGGCAACTGTGTTATTTTGTTGCTCATTTTTACTTCAACTAGGCTAATGAATAATACAAACCATAATACAAACACAGTTGCACTACAACTACAACCTGATGAGTTAGTTATAAACGGTGAATGGGAAGTTTTCCATTTGTAAAACACCAAAGAAACATCAGAAACGACGATCTTTCAATGGCTTAATTTAACACCGTCACATCAATGCCCCAGATTCCTTCATTGTGCCCGGATTATAAAATAAGCGTGATCAGCTCCCCCCCTCCTCTACCCTCCCCTCCCCTCCCTCACTGCCAGCAAATTCTGGGGCTGCGGTCGTTATGCAATATTTAGAGGAATTGGCATAAACTTATTTTCAGAAATAACTGTCTAGTTAGCAAAAGCCAGTCTGAGGTTTAATATACCGATACGAACGACACAGCCCAATTCCAACAGGCGAAACAGGAATCCCATGCCCGCCGAGCTATCCAATTATCCGAGCCAAAGACAGAAAACTACTGCTCTAACGTTGTGTGCAAAAATAGACACAATGATAAAGTAGCAGTCTATTAATATCGCCGCTGAAGATCCCGACTTTCTTGTGTCAAAACCACATACCGTGAACAGCACCCACCCTCGTCTATTTCTGGGTCACTATGCCATACCCTCGCTAGCCTGTTACAATGTTTACACAGGCTGGAAATATCTGATGCTAGTACAGCACAAAGATAGCTGTCTACGTGTATCGTCAGTGCTCGCTAGCGACCCAAGTTACATTATCCCTTTGGATTTGTCAACATAACCACGTTTAACCTTAATTTAACCATCTAAAATAGAACAAACAGGTAGGACTGGGAAAATAAACACAAAACTCGGGTCTAATAGTTAGCAAGTGATAAGTCGGCGACTTAGCTAGCTAACAGCCGTAAAGTGCCGAGATCTTGCCTATTCAATAGGCTACAACACAGTCAACAAAACAGGCGAAGTAGGCTAGGTAGTCTATTTGATAATCTTAAAAACAGCGAATTTCCCCAAATGAGGTACTTTACCTTAATGAAACTCCAGCTTAATGCTCAAGATGCGGTTGTCCGTGTCACTGCACACTTCAAAATCACAGGTCGTTATACAGAGAAACTAGTTTCAGTCGCGTTGAAATCCGATTGCATTGAGGTGAACGGCGCTCCCTGTCTTTTTTCCTCCCGGAGAGACTGCTGTTTCACGGATCTGTGTTAGTAGGTCACTAAAGAAATGTATTGGCAGCGCTCAGTCATTGACAGTCCAACTGGCCAATCCAAATTTAGCATTTTCTGATTTCGACCAATGATGGCCTACGTTATTCCAGGGGACACATCAGTTTAATGCAAAATGTGTAGCAGTCTACGGTATTACCAATCCCGGACACAACAGTGTTTTTCAATTGCATAACCAGGCAGAGTGGAGTTGCCGTAAAACCGTGTATGGAGACCGGAGAATCAATGTGATGCTTCATAATTGCCCGACACAGGTCTAATGAGAACAGCATGGATTAGGGTTAATGGTGTAAATAATTATTTCAGTTTTTTACTAAGCTATAGTTAAAAGTCTTGAGTAGCCTATTGATGTGGGAAGAGTTGATCAAGATCCCTTTTAAATGTGCCGTTTTTGTGCCGTTGAAGGAATTCACAGTCCGTTAAGCCGATTGTAATGTAGTAGCAGAAATCTTTTGAGAGTTTAAACTTGGGATAGCCTACTTTGACTAAATTATAAAGCTCCGGTGTCAGTAGTCGGCCTACCGTAATCAAACAGAACGGCTAAATGATGGGGTTTTCAAAGATCATTCTTGCCTTCATACAGGAATGCGTTGACTTTCACGTGCTTATCATATCGCATGCTGAAATAAAGTGGAAACAACGAATTGGCCTATTTAAGCGTTTCGTGAAACTTGGATGTCAGTTAGCCTGCTTATATTAGTCTAAGTATAGGCTACCTTCCATATGGTTTCCGATTGTTATACGAACCGTTTCAAATGAAACACTGGACTGGTCCCAATCAACATTCACTTACATGGTCTCAGTCTGAAAACTGTCCTGTCTGAAAATTCCCATTAAACTATGGCCTAAGCCCTAGGCCTTAGTCTGATTATGAAGGAATATTAAAACATGGAAGCAATACAGCGATAGTTTGATCAGAATATGGATCAATTTGCATCATATGCCGAGGTAAATAGGTTACGCAGCCTATCAACTTCAGAAAATATGAAATGGCCAAACTATAGCCTACAATAAAACTATACTTGATATGAGGACAGAGAAGAGCAACAGTGGCATCTACTGGCTAACTGAAAAATAACTACATCGTGACTTACTCTTATCAAATAAAAAGAAAAGGAATTGGTGGGTTGGGTCTCTTCTGAACAGAAAATTGACACATTCTTACGTTTCAGCACGTGCTCCCAATGTAACCAGCAACGGAGTGGCATGAAGAGATATTACAAGGAACCCAGGAGTTGGACGGTTAAGCATGTCACGTGCGGGCCCAATGGCAATTGCATGGCGCCTTTAGTGTTCAGTGTTAGTGTCTGGTCTTGGTGTCCTTGTTTTTGGTCAACAGATGCCAACCAGTGTCACACCACTCACCTGAATCGATTTTCTTCAGTGTGCCTGTGTTTGTGGGCTATAGTAATTTAGCCTACGTATGCTACATAGAATCACTTATTACACGTTTATACACCCTCAATTGTGATATTTCTTATTCTTATAACAATGTTGCAAATTGTTACAGCTATCGGCTGCATCTTAGAGTGAGAAAGTTTAACGCAAAAATAAAGGAGCACTCTTTTTTATTCTCTTAAGATCTACGTGTTAAAAAGTGATCAACGTTTGCTGTATTATGAACGGTTTAGAGGTTTACGTGTCCAGTTGTATAACAAACTATTAGACTCAAATAATATAATTTTGAGTAGGCTGGCCTATTTTTTTTATCAGACCGAAATTGTATCGTTTAAATTTTCATTACTTTTGATAGCAGTTTGTAGTACTATACCGATACAAAGTTGTCGTTTCTGCAACCTCGTTTTTATTGCATCGTATTTGCTGCTCCCTCACTCACGAGCGGTGTACATTATTGTCGTTTCTCTAGTGAGGATTGCCATCTAGCGGCGGAAATATGTATACGCACAGGCTAATGCTGGAACATCGGAATCCACTAGGCTGGATCTTTCGAATATTTGGTAAAGCGCTTACTTAATGAATCTACAAAATACAGAGCGTCTGTTGTATTTTTTCCTTTTAAGTTTTGTCAGAGTGCAGATTTTTTTTAATGCGACTTGAGGCGAAATTGAGTCGGGCTTTTATAAATACGTTGAAAAATAACCTGCTCAAAATAAATACTTTATTCTGACCGCCTAACGTTGATCCTGCTGCACTAGGTCAGCAGTGACACATCTGTTAGAGTTTAATTAACACTGGGCATTTTACTGTGAAATAGCCTGCATTCACTTTAGATAGTTTTAAAATTGTTGACATGTTTTGCGGTCATTACAGTGTTGATTTATTTTTCCAAATTATGAGCAACATTTCACGAAAAATAAAGGTAAATTACCTTTCCGTTAAAATATAAAATAACGTGGGAACTGAGTACAAAACAACCGCTACGTCAAACAACCAGAAAAGGCCAATATATCTTTATTTGACAATTATACAAACATGAATGCATCAGTAATCCAGTCAAAATATTTAAAAAAAAAAAAAAAAAAAAACAGCCTACAAAAATACTAGAACCAAGAAAATTAGTGAACAATATAAAACAAAACTTCGTCCCCCTGTGTCATGTGTGCGGGAAACACGGAGCGGTTCAAGATGGCATTCTGTCAAAGAGGTACGTAATGCAAAGCTGCCACAAATATTAAATTGACCCTCGTGAGTTTCACTCTTAACTAAAACTTCGCTATTAGAATTAGCACAAATGGCACCAGCGATACAAATGAAGCCAAATGCGAGACAACGCATGACCACGCTATGCAATTCACAGGCATTAGAAGGAAAACACAATCGTTTACATTCAAGTTGTAAAGCATCTTAGTAAAAGTAAACTCGTAGCTAGCTATAGAAATAAAATACTTTGCTGGGATCCAAATAAGCATAACAAAACTCGCAAAGCAGTGTTAACTTGGACCCACGTGGTGAAAGCACATCGTTTTCTATCGATACATAACAGGGTAGTCACTCCAAACCAAGTAAACTTATGCAGTCGATTTTGCGAGTAACATTTGTTTCAAGCACTTCACTTCGGCACCAAGGGATGCCAGCTGGTTCCTTAGCCCACTCTCACCCGTTTCTCTTTCGTGTTCCAGAGGGAATGCGCTTTGCATTCCCTGACACAGCGTTCCATAATACCCAACATCATTGTTGTTGGATAACTGTCTAAAAAGAGAAAATGCGCACGCACCACTATTCTGGGGCGCGCGGGTCCTCGTGTTTTCCAACGCCTCGGCTTCTTCTCTCGTCGAAACTGTACGATCCGAGCCTCCCCAAAGGGAACTGAATCTTCTTGCTACTTGGTGCTGAATGGTTTCTGGAAAATGTGTATGTCTGGGATTCAAGAAATGTGTCGCGTTGTGCGCCGCTTCGCCAACGTTCGTCGGACGCGTAGCCTTAGAATCTGACGATGAAGTATTTTCAGCGACCGCTTCATCCTGACCTCTCGCAGGATTTGGGTTTAGGATTTGCTCGGTATGCACTTTGGTGCTGGTGGCTTTGAATCTCAGTTTATGCGGTAAAAACTGGACATGCGCCCCCGATTCCTGCGCTTTCGGAATTGACAGTTTATCTTTAGCATTGTTTTCCCGGTAATTGGAACCAACCGTACAGCATTCTTGCTGTGAGGGCGCGTTCTGCAGATGTACATAATTATTGCACGTACTTTGTTCTAGCCTCCGGGGAATGGGCGCACCATTATTGCACAAGTCCGAGTGGTTGATCGACGCAGGCTCTTGATTACGAGAATAAGTCGTTTCCATATCTTGAAACAATTTGAATCCTTGTCGGTAATCAAAAGTGCCAGGGACGTAATTCGTGAAGTGATGTCCGGTGTCCTCCCGGCGCGTAGCGGCGTTTCTGCTGCAAGAATATTCGTTCTTTTGCAGGGTGGCGCGAGGACTAAGCAGTGTAGTTGCGAGAGGATCAACATTAGCAGGGGAGGTGACCGCGGGGACATTAGACGCGGCACTTAAAGAAAAAGTGTGATATGAATCAATGTGAGGAGGGGTCAGAGGATTCGCAAAATACGCAAATCTGTCGGAAAACAAATCTTTGGAAATGTCATAGTTATGACTCAGTTGCTGATTTGTTGTTGGGTAATAAAGGCAATCCTTGGTAATCAATCTGTTGGACGGAGTTTCGTGATGGTCGACCGCAGGAACGAAGCGATACTGTACGGCCGAAAGCGTCGCCTTCAGTTTCTCGTTCTCGCGGAGAAGTTCAACCGCGCGCGTCTCCAGTAGAATCTCTTCGGTGCGCCTCCGCTGTCTCGACCTTCTCGCCGCCTCGTTATTCCGTCTCCGTTTAACCCAGTAACTGCTGTCCTTCTGCTCGACCGGCGTCAACTCCCTTTTCCTCCGAGATCCACCGGGGCACTCACCACCAGTGGGTGTCCACCTTAACCCATGGAGGGTTTTCGCACATAATCGGTATGGTCTGGCCGGACCGTCCCGGCAGCCTAACTCGTGATAAGATTGAAGGGGGTAACAAGTGGTAGAAGAGAAAGTTGGAAAAGGGAAACTCTCGCTGTCCTTGTGTGCCTCGGTAGGTGTCCCCGTCATTCCACGGTGCAGCCCGTAAGCAATACCAGACCCTGCGACTGCGAGTGAAGATCCGCGTTCATTATTTACCTTGGAAACCCGCGTCTCAACTTGTACAACATAGAACTGTGGCGCTGTGTGGCAAACTACAGACACATTTCTTTGGTCCTTTGTCACGCCTCTCGCATACCTTCGCAGATACTGGCAGCTGGACGCACTGAAATTCATATTTCATATTTGATTGGTTTAGCGAGATCGATTTTCTTGGTTGAGCTTTTGATTGGTTTAGCAGTTTTCTTTTAAGGCATTAACGAATATCTTCGACAGCAAAGGCTAAACGTTGTAATGTTACCTTTTCTCCCCAGGGGGACAACAAGGAGGCTTAAACTTGAAAGTAGCCTGTATACCAAATGCTGAACTGGAGCTACAGGTAACTAGACTTCAGTGGCCTTAAATCCAAATTTTAAACTTATTAAAGTAACTGAACCTAAGTTCATTATTTTACGTTCCTCCTCCGAACCACGAGTCGTTATGTCAATAGTTACATTTAAAAAATCTAAAATAAAATTTCAGTTTTAAACCAACTCTATTGAGCTACTCTCTACACGCAGACAGCACACATTATCAGTGTTTCGGCTCTCTATGTTCATTTAACACTAGAGCGGATTATCACTGGAAGCTGTTTTATTAGAGGTCCGGGGTCTGTGTTCTGCCGAGCTGCCTGCAAGCGCGGTTCACATTGGAACCTCGCCGCGTGCGCTTCTGCTTCTAACAATTATTCATTCATTTCAGTGACCATACGTGCCGCGATCACACGTAAGTGGACTTCCCCATCTTACCTTCTCCGGTTGTGCCTCCTTTGTCTCCCGTCTTGCGTTAAGTTTTCTGAAACAAATGATTTGGAACATGGACCGTCAATCATGAAAGCAATAACGTACACGATGCAATTCAGCTTCATGTCTTCGGTAAATAGTTCTGAACTTAACTTAGTCGTGAATTATACTTAAATGTAGACCTATTCCATTCTGTCAAGTCATTGCTAGGCATCAACTATAATCAGTTCTAATTATTTTGGCATTACATAATTTGCGTTCCAGTGAACACCAGCTGGCGAGACTGAACCTACAAATCTGGCCTGTTTCTACAATAGACTCTCACTGAACTGAAATGAGTAGAAATTCATCACCAGTACATTCAATTCAGTTGAATTTGGTCGTGCACATCTTGAATTAAAGATCTTCTTCCCTTGTTCCACCAGGAAACGGATCTTGAGCTTCTAATTAGGCTATAGCATTTGTCCTTATAATTTGATAACTGTTTATGGTTATTTATAACTTGTATCCAGTGTTTCAGTAAAAAAAAAAAATACTTATCTACATTTCTGTAACATTTGAAATATTTAGTCAACTTATTTGTCAGTTTGACTCTTACTTTCAATTTAACTGTCTTTTTCATTGCTGTTTACCATTCAGTATTTTAGCTGTTATTTCAACATCTGTAATTGGGCTCTGGAAGAGACCTAGATCTTGACAACTCAGAGAGTAAATAAAAAATAACAAAAAAAAAAAAAAAAATCAATACTGAACTTATAGTCACACAAATACAAAAAGCAAAGATGCTGTGCTTAAGTTATCCAGAGTAGTATCCAACAATTCAAACATAATGCTGAATCTGTTCATATTTGACATATTTTTCATTTAGTTTAATGGAGGACAGTCATTTATTTCCAACATGTCATAGCATATCTATAAATATATATCATGCACAACGTAGCCTATCACAGTTAAAAAATGTAATGCCTCCTGAGAATATTATGTTGTATTTAAATGCCGCATCAGCAACTGTCTTTGACATCAAAAAACTGGTTATGAACACTCAAATACACCTTTTTTTCAATAATGTATCGTTTTATTGGACACTCCACGTGGCTGGATGTACACAATATATGGGTAACGTTTGCTATAGTTATAAAAGAAGACAATCACTTTTGTGAGCTTTACAAAAAACCACGCTCAGAAAAAAAAATAATAGCGGGTACCTGGTTGCTAGGACACAAAGAGACGTCATACCGCTGACTAAACAATTCCCGCCAAGGACAGGAAGGTGAGAAAAATTACACGGAGCTGTGTTTTAAAAGTTTGTTCTTCAGACTGAATTTACAAAAGAAAAACAAAAAAAAAAAAAAACATTAACATAAATTACAAATTCTTTACAACGGGGGTTAAAAAAATGAATAAAATCTAGTAATATCAATGACCGGTTACCTCCAAGGGCTGTTGTATGGAACATAATGATACGTCAACACATTTCTTCGCGTCAGTCGGATATCTTTTCCCACATTGTAAGCTTCACGCAGATCAGTCGCACGTACGTGTTTGGAACGAAAGTCTAGCACGAAATTGAATCTGCGGAAGAGTTCTCATTGCAAAATTATTGTTATATATTGTTCGCGGCGTGTCCAAAATGGCCGTCCCTCCGTTCTCGAGTCATTCTCGTTGTCCATTGATTGAGGCAGGGCTCAGCAAATGTGAACGGTCCAGCGCAGGAAGGTCAGCTTATACCCCGAGGTTAAATAACTGGGGTAATTTCTTCGTAAATGCGACCACGTGTAAAAAAAACACAACAAAATAGTTTTATATCTCTCGCACTTTAAAAACCACAGTATGATCTTGTTTTCTTATTCTTTTTTTTTTGCACGTACCAGGAAATGTAAAAAGGTATGAACATCGAAAGAATCCAACTTCAGGAATCCTGGGCGCAAAGTCTCGCGTCATGTTGCACAGCAACAGTAAGAAAACGAATTCTTCTGAAAGGCTTTGCAACACTTCTCATAGTAAAACACTGTCCAGCGCTAGTGGTGCTAGCGCTCCCTCAGAACTGGGGTTTGGGGGGGGGGGGGGGGTGAAATAAACACGATTCTTCATTGGACAGTAAGTCAGTGACAAGCAGCTTTCACAGTTCCAAATTCCAAAGCCAGGAGGGTACAGGTTCCAACCTCAAACTCTGCCGGTGCACCTCCACGCCAGTGACCTCAAAAGCAACCTATAAATAACAATCATTTATTGGTCTCTTTATACATTTTTTTCTCTCAAATGCATTCCCTTCACTTCGAAACAAGATAAAAAGCTGTTGTACTGTTCATTAAAAAAAATAAAAAATAAAAAAACCAAACACATCTCATTTCAAAAGGCAGGCTTAGCTCTTTTTAAAAAATGTTTTTTGGTCCGGGTTTGCCACCCCCCCTACTCCCCTTTCGCCCCCAAGTAGGGCGCCTCACCCCCCTCCCATTCTACGCCTCCGAGTGAATATCGGGGTCCTCTGTGGACTGGGTGTCGTTGTCCCCCAGCAGCTCAGTCTCGGGGACGGGGGCGTCGTCCTCCGTGGAGACCGGCCTGGGACGCCCGGTCGGCCACGCCCCCCCGCCTCCTCCGCGGCGTGGGCCCCGGCCCCGCCCCCTTGCTGTCCTCCAGCAGCAGCGCGGCGCGCTCCGTGCCCGAGCCGTTGGAGGGGGCGGTGGTGACATAGCCCGTGCTGGTGGAGCCGCTCCCGCTGTGGTGCGAGCCGGCCTTGGGCGCGGCCGAGGACGGGTGCGCCGCGGCGGCGGCGGCGGAGGCGGGCGGCGCCATCTGCATGGGGATCTGCATGGGGTAGAAGTTCTGCAGGTGGTACGGGTAGGCGGGCATGGGCTGGTACCCGTTGATGGGGATGTAGAGCTGCGGCGGCGGCACCATGGGGCGCAGCTGGCCCTTCATGGGCAGGAACTGGGGCTGGGGGAAGGGCGAGGCCTTGGGCTTGGGGCTGGCGTAGCGGGCAGCGCCGCTCATGTTGCTGACGGGGCTGGTGCTCAGCGAGCTGGTCTGCGTGGCGTTGCTGGCGCCCGAGGCCTGCGCCGAGCTGTTGTAGTTGGACAGGCTCTCCCAGGCCCGCAGGCGGCCGTGGATCTCCTTGAACCGCGGCCTCCGGCGGGAACTCGCTCCAGCACTCCAGCATCAGCGCGTAGATCCAGCCGGGGCAGTCGTCCGGGCAGGGCAGCACCTGCCGGCCCCGCACCAGCTCCACCACGTCCTGGTTGGAGTAGCCGCAGTACGGCTGCAGCCCGTAGCTGAAGATCTCCCACAGCACCACGCCGTAGGACCAGACGTCCGAGTCCGTGGAGAACTTGCCGTAGGCGATGGCCTCCGGCGGCATCCAGCGGATGGGGAAGGGGCTGCCGCCCGCCAGCTTGTAGTAGTCGGCCGAGTAGACGTCCCGGAAGAGCCCCAGGTCCAGGACCTTGACGTTGAGCTTGTCGCAGACCAGGATGTTGCGCGCGGCCAGGTCCTTGTGCACCACGTGGTGGCTGGACAGGTACTCCATGCCCGCCGCCACCTGCGTGACCACGTGCAGGAAGTCGGACTGCTCCAGCGCCGAGCGCACCGTCTTGTCGTCGTCCGAGCTGCCCACGTCCGAGTGGGGCGAGCGCATGACCAGGAACTCGTGCAGGTCGCCCAGGCCCGAGTAGCCGAAGACCATGCTCATGGGCTGCTCCTTGGTGACCACGCCCAGCAGGCAGACGATGTTGGGGTGCTGCAGGCGGGCCCGGAGCATGGCCTCATGGCGGAACTCCTCCCGCAGGGTGCCCTCGTCCTTGTCCTTCACCGTCTTGATGGCCACCACCTGCGTCTGCTCCCCGGGGGCCGTGCCGTACAGGTGGCCCTTGTACACCTTCCCGAAACGGTCCTCGCCCAGCTCCTCCATGAAGCGCACGGCCGACAGGTTGATCTCCCTCAGCTTCGCCTGGGGGGGGGGGGGGGGGGGGGGGCAGGACAGACACGACACTCAGTTCACCCTTATACTGTTTTAAAGGCACCAGTACACTAACATAACTGGACAGGGTTAGGGCGTGGTGCAGGTTAGCGTATGGGCGCATGAGTTTGTAGACCTGGGCTATTCAGCTGTCGGGACAGAGGTCAAATGCTGCCCTTCCTAAACATACTGTTCACTGTGATCATTGAGAATAAAAAGTATTACAGTATTACACAGATGCATAAAAAAACTGTGTTCCGGTGTGGGCCTGTGTGGAGCATCAGGTATGATGGAGGTAATGATGTGTGTGTTTGTGGTTGTTTCCATTTTTAACTGGTAGGGGGCGCTGTATGCTCACTGTTGCATTGAGATCAGAAGTGCGCATTACTGCCTATACGTGGGGTTGTGCTCTGAGCTGAGATGTGGTGTCAACTGCGTCAAAGTGTGCTGTTACTTTTGGGGGGGGGGGGGGGTGTTGGGGACAGAGTGCACTATTGAGATTGGTGTTGTGATTTGGGTAGGGGGGGTGTACCTGGTGCTTGTGCTGGTTGAGCAGCGGCAGCTCCACGTCCTGGCTGGGGGAGGCGGTGAGCTGGCGCCGGGGGGGCGTGTCCGAGGACTCCTTCTGCTTGTTGCGGCACATGCAGACCAGGAAGAACAGGCAGGCGATGACCAGCGGGATGGCGATGCTGGGAATGAGGATGTACAGGATCTCCTTCTTCAGGTTCTCTGGGGGTTCTGTGGACACAAACCGCATTCTCTCAACATTCACCATTAAATCTGCATGACAAAACTGTGTGGGAGTCTCAGACCCTTTGGGGGGGGGGGTTTTTTTCGGAATGTTTTGTCAAAATTCTAAGCCAGTGTTCTAGAACTCCATTGCTGTCAGCTGCCAGTAGTGATTGTGACATCAGCATTAGAAGGTTCAACATTCTAATCACATATTTGTGACCTCACACCTTAACACCCTGAGTTCTTATTTAATTATTCATTGCATTATTAATATTATTTTGCAGTGTTCATTGGGGCCAAGGCATCACACTTAAGATAAACTTAATTTATTCTAGCCCCTTCCTTTTCATCCCACTCCAAGTTTTATATTGTTTTTATGTAGCTTGCATGTTACATACAAAAACAAGATGAAAAAAACATTGACACACGTTGCGTATAACTTGCCGCATCTGTTAATGTTTCCATGCTGGATCCGGTGAACATAACTGCGAATAACACCCCAGTTTCGTCTGTGCGGAGAGCTTTTGTGGGCGGCAGCAGAGTTAATACATCTCCACATAATTTGGGTGTCAGCAGCGCAACTTGTTTAAAGTGCTCTCAAGGGCAGTAAGTACACTCTGTTCTGCGCTAAATGTTGTAAGTACAGTGCTCTGTGCTGTGAGCGAATGAAAACAGCAGCGTTGGGAGCGTGCTTGTGTGAAGTGTGCACCGGCTTGCGCTCTAACTGCTTAATTGGCTCTTGACTGAACTGGCAATTGACCGAATAGCGATCCTGGATGACATCACCGCATAGCTGTCTGCTGTAAGTCAATTACAGACACATTTACGAGGATAGAGGATACAGGAACAAGAGGAACGCAGTCAAAGATGTTATTTAAAATATTTTAGTTGACGTCATGCCTTCAAACTTCAAACTGCCAGGGTGTGGCCACTGAACAGCTACATCATCTTAATTATGTAAAAAATAAATAAATAAATAAATAAATAAATAAATAAATAAATACTATTGGAAGACAAGTTTGTTGACAGAAGGAAAACTTACTGTGTTGGTCACAAAGACAGAAATGAGCCAACCAGACTTAAGACACATATGGGTTTGAATACAAACAAAATGTGAACACAGTCCTGCACATGTACCAAAATAAGAATTTTGGCTAAAACAGATGCTTCTTTTTAAAGTGTCAGTATTCTGCAGGAACTTAACAAATGTCTAAAGGGTTAAAAGTATTTATGATCTTATCTCCGTTACCTGAGTCAGGTCTACCCACAACAGGGTTTCATTAAGGACAAAAGACTGCAACTTGTCCAGTGCTGGCAAACTCAAATCAGTGTTCAAATGAAACGCTGAACAAAAATCAAACAAGCACTTGCTTGGAAGGGACTGACCCATTAACCTCAACTCCTGAGCCACAAGCCCCACCCCCAGGGCCACTAGACCCACCCCCCGAACCACAAGCCCCACCCCCTGGGTTGCTAGCCACACCCACGGAGACACAAGCCCCACCCCATGAACTGCTAGCCCCACACCCTTGGCCACCTTCCGTACCAGTGAGCCGCTAGCCCTACCACCTGAACCGTTAGCCCCATCCCCTGGGCTGCTAGCCCCACACCTGAGCCGCTAGCCCTACCACCTGAACCGTTAGCCCCATCCCCTGGGCTGCTAGCCCCACACCTGAGCCGCTAGCCCTACCACCTGAACCGTTAGCCCCATCCCCTGGGCTGCTAGCCCCACACCTGAGCCGCTAGCCCTACCACCTGAGCATCTAGCCCCACCCCCTGGGCTGCTAACCCCACCCCCTGAACATCTAGCCCCACCCCCTGAACATCTAGCGCCACCCCCTGGGCTGCTAGCCCCACACCTGAGCATCTAGCCCCACCTCCTGGGCTGCTAGCCCCACCTCCTGGGCTGCTAGCCCCACCCCCTGGGCTGCTAGCTCCACCCCCGAGCAGTAAGCCCTGTATCAACGCAATGTAGAGCATTTAATGTAGAGTAACTGGTAGCTTAGCTCACTACACTTTCCAAGTAGCTTGCCCAACACTGCTTATTCTCCCTCTTCCAAGTCAATGCAACTTTATTTATAACACATTTTTCATACACAGTAGCAATTCAAGGTGCTTTACAAAGGTTAAAAGATTCATAAGAACAATGAATAAATAAATAGTGGTGTAGATTAAAAACAAGATTTAAAATAAGTTTATCCTTTTTTTAAAGAACTCAAATAACTCAACTTGAAAGCATCCATGAACAGTGTGGTTTTGAGTCCTGATTCAAAAGTTTCGAGGATTAGGCTACTTTTAAGATCGTCTGTTTCAGAGATGCGCAGCATAGTGACTAAAGGTTGCTTCACCAAGTTTAGCCCTGCCACTGGGCACTCCCACTTGACCTGGGAGGCCTGGCAGGAGTGTACTCCTTAAACATGCGTGTAATGTATTTGGTCCCACCCCATGTATTGATTTATAAACAAGCAGCATTGCCTTATATTCAGTTCTGTGGCTGACTGGAAGCCAGTGTAGTGACTTAAGAATCAGGGTGATGTGGTCTGGCCTTTTGGTCCCTCCAGCATCTGCATTTTGAATAAGCTGAAGCTTTTTGATGGTCTTTTTGGGGAGCCCTGTCAAAAGATCATTCCAGTAGTCAACCCTGCTAGAAATAAAAGCGTCAATGAGTTTTCCAGGTCGGCTTTTGACATGAAGTCCCTGAGTTTGGCTGTATTTGTAAGATAAATATGATAAAAAGCTTATCTTGTTACTGCTTTTATGTGGCTATTTAGACTAAGGCAATATGTAATAATTTATTACAAAATGCGGCAGATTATTACAAAATGCGGGTGTTATTACATAATGAAGCGAAAAATGTATTACATTTTGTCGAGTTATTGCAAAATGTGGCAGATTATTACAAAATGCGGGTGGTTATTACATAATGAAGCGAAAACGTATTACATTTTGCTGAGTTATTACATAATGCGGTGTTATTACATAACGCGTTGCTACGTGAGCCCCACCCCTTGGGCCCGGCTCAGGGAGGCGGGGGGGGGGGGGGGGGGGTTTTAAACCGCGTTGCCGGGGCGACACTCACTGCAGGGCCTGATGTCGCACAGGTCCACCCTCTGCCGCGCGTCCATGGTGAAGCACCAGGGCGCCTCCATCTGGCCCCCCGGGTTGCGGCAGAAGTTGTGCCCCCCCCTCAGCTCGGGGTACTCGGCCGGCGTCAGGTGGTGGCTGTGCGGGTACTGCGCGCTCCACGGCTGGCACTGCTGCCCCGCCTTGGTGGTCCTCTCCGTGCCCCGGTAGTCAGCCCCGCTCCCGTTGTAGCATCTGTGATCTGGGGGAGAATCTTTCACAAGGACGAAAAGTTAGCCTAGCGGGGAGAGGAGGGTTAAATCCGTTCCGCTTGTCCACTTCCCACGTTCCTGGCGTGGGCTTAAAACCTTTAAAAAAAGACGCCAATATTAACCGCCATCGCTCTCTTCTACAGATAACTTGCCTTGTGAAATGTGTAAAACATTGATGAAAAAAGTCACTGTGCAATAAAATAATGAGATACTACTGAACTACATGTCAGAAGAAGTTCCACTAGAGGGCGCTCCAAATAAAGGAGACGGGCTAACGGCCAGCGGCGAAGGAAATTCAGTTCTGTACAGAAAAAACAACCTGAACCAAAGTATACAATTAAAAACAGAGGAATCTTCCCTAGCAGGAAACACTGCATTTGAAACAGAGGCTAAAGCTAACGAAAAAAAAAAGCTGACTTTTTATTCACGCAAAAGGGACAGAATTAACTGCTGTTAAGATTGAAATAAGTCTTGCATCTCAGATCTCAATGGTCCCCCCCCCCCCACTTTTTTTTGCAAGAAATTAAAAACACACACAAGCTCCCAGGGGACAAATTCAGTGAAATCTCAGAGACATTTGCATTTTCACAAAACAGTGACTGTAAGTGCTTTAAATGCACTATTCAAAGGCCAAATCCCCCTGCTGTTAGACTGAACCTACCCCTCCTCCACCCCTCTTTCCCTACACTCTGTCCCTTCTCCTAGAGCTGTGGGGGGGGGGGGGGGGGGGGGGGGGTTGTGTGAAGTGTCTTTCACACAGAAAGTACTAAGTTGCAGTGGCACCTTGTCCCTTTGAGTTAAAAATGGAGGACAAGAAAGCACAAGCATGGAGAAGCTTAGGCTACAGAAATGAGCATTATGCTGAAAGCGCTAGAAAAACCGGATGACCCACACCGACCAATCAAAAAGTTACACTTACTCAATGTGCGTTCTAGATTTGCACTGAAATTGAAACGCATTGCATGTTAAAAAAATAAATAAAAAAAGGAGCTGTGTTAGCTATTCTGGGGTTAAAGGTACAACTTACACCCTAAATCCGTTTTTGATGGTAAATTGATCCGTCCACAGATAATGTGGTTAAAAAACGGACGCCAAGTAAAACACAACAAGCCGTTACATACTCATCTCCCTTCCTGGAAAAATCTGCTCGTGTGATGTGCTCGTGTGATGTCAGGGAAGCCACACCCACTTTACACTGCCAGCGTTTGCATTCAGACAGCAAGGAAACCACAGCAGAGTAATGTGTTTTTCTCAACAGTCAAATAAAGGAATCGCTAGAATGGAATGATAGTGAATCAGGGTGTAGTTTTCCTTTAAAGCAGTTTATCTCAACTATGGGTCGGGGCCCAAAATGGGTCATGGGAAATGTATGAGGTGGGTCCTAGAATGAATTTGCAGTCCACTAGGCTGCCTCTGAAATCGCATACTACATACTGCATACTATACTATTATTCAGCGCATTTAGTATGCGAGTAAAAAGTGCAACGGATTTTCGGACATACTACGTCCTCATAGAAAATCACCACTCAAGGCAGTTAAGGCAGTTTAATACGCTGATGACAGTGTGAGGCATGAAAGGCATTCATTTTGTGCGGAATATTTCGCATGACACCCCCCTATGGCCATCATTGGTTGATGTCTGTTTGCTTGGATCGTTTGCAATGCACTGTGGGATACGCATGCCAGCGCAGTGTACAGTGTTTAAATACTACGATATTTCACCGAATGTCCCATGACATCCCGGGTTTTTTTTTTTGGCATTATATCATTTCATGCATGCTATGGTTTCGGCCACACTAAAAACAACAGTACAATAGTATAATATTTAGTACATAGTATGCGATTTCGGACACAGCCAGTATGTGTATTTGATGGGTCCCTGAACGGTATGATAATTCCTTATTTGGGTCCCGATGTTAAAACGTTTAGAGAACCGGTGCTTTAAAGGAGCATGCGGGGGGCGGGGGTCATGTGATGGCTGCTGTAGGCGGAGCCTGTTGTGGAGGCGGAGCCTGTCGGGGGGCGGAGCCTACATTTCTCCAGCTTGTCGACGGGGACGCCGATGCGCATGCAGGTGGCGGCGTCGGGCGAGCCCGGGTGGGGGAGGAGCCTGCAGTTGGGCAGCTCCAGCTGCATGAGGATGAGCGGGTTGGAGCGGGCGATGGCGTACTCCGCCTGGCACAGGTCGTTCTCCAGCGCCTCGCACTCGTCCCGGCACAGCTGCCGCCGCCGGGGCGGGCCCCGCGACCCCTCCTCGCACAGCGGGAACACGTAGTGGCAGAAGGATGGGATGGCGAACTGCGAGCACTGGTCCGACAGGTGCGTGGACGTGCCAATCATGGTGAGGGCGGCTGTGGGAGGGGAGGGGCTAATCAGGAGCCTGGACAAAACAACGCTCACGCATACATGATCTCACACACCATACACACTGTATATACACACACACGCACACACACACACTGTATATATACACACACGCACACACACACTGTATATATACACACACGCACATACACACACTGTATATATACACACACGCACACACACTGTATATATACACACACACACGCACACACACACACTGTATATATACACACACGCACACACACACACACACTGTATATATACATACACATGCACACACACACACACTGTATATATACATACACACGCACACACACACACACTGTATATATACACACACGCACACACACTGTATATATACACACACGCACACACACACTGTATATATACATACACACGCACACACTGTATATATGCACACACGCACACACTGTATATATACATACACACACTGCATATATACATACACGCACATACACACTGTATATATACACACACGCACACACACATACACACCGTATATGTACATATACACACACATATGTATTTCGGACACAGCCATTATTTTTCAGAAATGTATTCAGTCTATTTATTACATTGTAACTTTATTCAATCATATGACATTGCAGAGTCATTTGAATCCATTTATGAATTAACCAAAGATCATTTCCTTCTGGTTTAGTCTAGGCCAATCTCAACTGATTTGGTCTTTTGGCTCTTGTAAGGCACTTGGCAAAGTGATTCTTATGAGAATGTGTGAAACTACCCAGTTAAAAGGCTGGACACACATGTAATTGAAGGGAAATTTCAGTGGTATTGCAGTCTTAACCACCAGTCAGACTGGTGGGACACAGTGAAAACACTGGCTGGTGTCCTCTAACGAAAGCACATCTGGAGTCTTCATGTATTACACACAGATTACTGTTAACTTAAACACTAGATTTCATTTTGGTTTAAAATTTGCAATACGCCACGGCCCCTAACCGAAATGTAAATGTCCAAACATAAATATTAATGTCCGCGCGATAAGGGCGCGTGTACACATTAAGCTATCGGGAGCATCTGCCGAATTTAAAATGGGGTAGATTACGCGGAGAACATTTCTGTTTATACAGTTTCCAATGGCGATAAAGACAATCTGTTCTCTGTCGAAAGATTACACGTGAATAAAAGTAATGAAATTAAATAAACCCAATTTCCCGAGACCAAGGAAGCCAAACATTACTTCAGCGGTATGACTTACGGCCGACCGTCTGTGTGGCAACATTATGCGTTCTAATATGAATTCTGTGAATTATGAGCACACTTTGCGACACAGGACAACGTCTAAAATCCCAGCTTCATCACGTCTTTGCTGGATTTGTTATTCACAGGAATCCCAAATGAACTTGGCATCCGTTGCAGTTTTTGCACAGCTCACTGTATTCCAAAAGGTCGGGCCAACGGTTTGAAACGGTCATAATTTTACAGATCTGATAAACAAAAAAACTAAAATTATATAAATAAAAATATGTACCAGAACAATTTCCACCGGACTGATTTAGCGGCGTTGCAAATCGATTCCCATATGTTTTCACTCAGAAAAGAATGGTATCTTTATGCCTGTATCTGTAAATCTTCACCGCTACTTTTCGCCATTTCACAGATGAGGAAGCCGGGGAACGTTAGCTATGCTACGGTAAGAGGCGGGGTTTTTTTTCGGAAAGCAGAGCAAGGCCGTTCGAATCCAACGGTCGCGCAGGTCACCTGACCAAGTGCGTGCAGATGTCATAGCCGCCTCGTTTGACCGAGTTCGCATCTCGTTTTTCCTGGAAGGGGGCCAATGAGGGCCTTTATTTTGACACACTCAGGTGGCCCTTTGATGAAGAACCAAGCGAATGTTTGGGTCATTATGCCCGAAGCAAGGAATTATGGTAGTTTCCCCAGCAGGAGGGACACGGGGATAGAGCAAGACTGTGAATCGCATTCAACAAGGACCTTAGAATGAAGTTGAGAACTTAAGCGATGTTGTCTTGTATCACAAAGTGTGTGTAAAACTCACAGAATTCTTAGTAGAATACATAATGCTACCACAAAGTCAGTCAGCCCTGAGTCATTCTACTGAAGTAAATGTTCGGCTTCCCTGAGCTGAGTTCTGATCCAGGTGTTCACACTGATAGTGACAAAAAGCCTTAACCAATTCAATCAAAGTGCAAAGACTCCTGACCTTCATTTATAAGCAACCAAATTGAGCAAACTTGAGCCTAAAAAACCAGGCCTGAACCCCGAAATATCAATCACTCGAGGTAAAAAAAAAAAAAAAACAACTTCCCAGAGGGGAGAGAAACTCTCAAATGGTGGTGAGATAAAGCTCTATTTGGAAGAAATCTCAGGAGGAACCCGGCTATAGAGGGGGAGCCCATCCTCCACTGGCCGGCCTGGTGTAAAGTAGCAGTACAATGGAATGTAGCAGAAATGTAATAAGGGATTGATCACAACAAATACAATGGGTTGACTAGGTTACAGTTGAGGCGATAAACTAGCTGGAATAGCAGAACTCCAAAATGAAAGGGAGTATAGTGTGCAGGTTAGAGGGTCAGGGTGATGCATCTGGAGCTCCAGGCTGCATCGAGACGTGGGCATGAACCAGGGATGCTAACAGTGTGCTAGCGATGCACGTTTTACCCACCTACTTTTTACGCCAAAACATTCCGATGTATTGCATCATATGAGAATTCATTGCGGGGCGTGGACTATGTGCAATGCTGTGGCAATGGAAGCTCTGCACTCCGATATTTTTTTAATTTAATTATTAGTTTATGTGTGTTGAGGACAATGTAGTTTAACGTCGTTACAAGTTTAAAAACAAGAAACAGATGTGCTGCATCTAAGGTTTAAGCCCTAGGCTAATTTCCAAGCCCTGTCCCACTTTGGCTTTCACGATAAATAACAATAGCACCAAACATAAAATCGGCAGTTGTTCAGCAACATGATTTTTTTTTGTTTTGTTAACAGAATAAAGTTGATAAACTGGATAAAATATGTTAAAGTATTTTTTGTCCAAGTAAGTGAATTTTTTGTTTTTTCTTTGGCTAGCACTTAGTTGTATCATTGCACACATCGAATGCAGGTGTTCTTTGATGTGTGTAACGACTTCTGATGGTAGTGAATTCCATATTTGAGTACCTCTGATAGAACAGGCCGATTGGCCAAAGGACATTTTATGCTTAGCCACCATTAGCTGCACCTGCAGCGGTACGTAATACTACTAGCATATCGGTGTATGCTTACAGATTTGTAGAAGATTACTGGGGCCATGTTGTGCAAGTTACAGAAATGTATACTGAATAAAACTTTCAATACAAAGCAAATTATACTTGTCTAAAAATTGACAGTTATGTCATTGCATTAGTTTTTTTGGGGTAATTTTTTTTTTGGGCGTAATTGTTGACGTTGTTACATTTTCCTGCTTTATCCACAGCGACGTAAACAAGTACTGTTCAAGGTGCACAAAAGAAACACACTAGAGTGAAAAGAGTTTCCTGTTTAAATACTGTTACACAATAAGATAAATTACAATAACCATAGTAACCATGTATAAACCTAACCTTCCTTGAGTGGTATTATATAGTGTCTATTATCCAAGACCTGGCAATTCATTGAGTCTTTAGACTTAAGCTCAAGAACCATATACTGCAGTGTGCTGAAACCTACACTATGAGGGACATTCAGTGAAAAATAAAATAAATAATATTTTTGAAAATATTTTCACTTCAACATGGTTTTGTTATCCAAGACACTCGCATTATGTCAAAAAAATAAAATAAAGTAAACTTTTTTCGGTTGGGTCTCATTAGGATATATATTCACAAATAACTTTTAACAACCAAAACTTCCCGTGAATATTAGAGATCACCGAAAGAAGGCGGGATCTGGGTAACGGCAGGTTTAATGAATGGGCGCGGGGCCATTGTGACGTCACTCACCTGTGATGCGGTTCTCGCTCTCCCCCTGCATCTGCAGCGACTCCACGTAGATGCTGCGGTTGCCGATGAAGCGCGCGCACGCGATGCCGCGGTACGGCTGACAGAAGCCCTTCTCGTGGGACCTGCGCAGGACACACAGACGGTTCCGTGAGACGGCAACAGCGTTGGCCAAACCCGAAATAAACCGAACAAATGTCCGTGAGAAAATGTCGGAAAATATCCTAAACCTCAGGACGGCAACAGAAAAAGGCTTGTAATCGTAAATTCGGTGGTAAAAAAAAACGGTTAGTTGAAACTGGACTGGGAAGAGGATAGCCTCTCTGAGGCACATATCCAAAAATCATTTAAGATATATATATGACTGAAAATACAGATGGGATTATTATGAGTCATATGCTTTAGCATTTGAACCAGTGTCTTCTGGAGGATCTGAACAGAATCCCAAATCGCCTGACAGGGGAAAAGACTTCTGGTGAAAATGGCACCAGTGCGGGAGTGGACAGATGCCGCTTATCTGGGGAAAAGATTTTAACCGATTAGCGCCTGTGGTAGGGTTGACAGTTGCAGGAGTGTTAAGAGGAAGATCAGAAGAGCTAGTACGACAGATTTGTCAACTACACAGAGCTGAAATTTCAAAGCGTAAAAACAACAAACAGGTGGCCGAGCTTTCAGGAACATCTTCAGTTTCAGAATTCTAAAAGCTTTGTGCAAAAAAAAAAAAAAAAAAAAAAAACAAGACACAGAAACCGTTTTTATCTATAAACAAAGACTCAAGTCACATTTTTATCCTCTCATTCAACAGTTGTTACCCGTGATTCAAACCTATACTTTCTGTCAGTCAGGTTGCTCTTAAACTATGACATGTGGACTACTGTATTCACTGGGGTAGGCCGACGGAAGCAGCGTATGACAACTTGTAAACATAAATGACTTGGCTGACTGATTGAATCCAAGTGTGTTTTGCTGTAGAGACAGAAGAATCAAGTTCTTCGGGATCTACTGTGCACCATATCTACATGACAGCCTAAAAAAAAATCATGCCTCTAAGCTGAAAATTAGGGGCTCTGGAGAACTCACGGTGTCCGTGTCAGCGTTTGTCAAACAATTCGCACTTCTGTCCACACGGCAGGGGGAATCAGCTTGACATCAGATTCTTTTTTTTTTTTTAAAAAGCATTTTTTTTTTTGAAGCCAGGAAATCTGATCTACGCTGCTCGTACCAGAAGAAACGATCTGAGCCGGTGCCGTGTCAATCTGGACAGGAACAGGACCATCTGGTCCAGGAAGAGGAGTTCCTCTCCTAATCCCATTAAATGACATTCACGAGGATACACCTCCTAGCTGCCACGAGTGCACTAATCGCACCCTTAGGAGAAATCCCCTCAGCAGACGGGATGTCTAATTCCCTTTAAAAGAAAGTCGACTTCGCCTTGTTGGTCTTTTCGCCAATTCAGCTCAGAAATACTAAACGTGGGGGGGGGGGGGGTGAGCTCAAAGACTAATCAGCGATGACTTCAAACTCCTGCACTCCCCCACACACACAACACACAACATTTGGCCGGTGTGTTTCAAAGCATCTGCGCCGTTACCCCCAGGGCCAGAGTGTACCCTGCTCCATGTGCAAACGGACAGAAGGAAAAACACATTCATTCATTAAACCATGCCTCCCACAGTTGGGGGGGGGGGGGGGGGGGGGGAGGGGGGCACAGTGAGGGTAGAAGGAGAAAGGCACAAAATGTGTGTGGGGGGAGGGGGGAGGGTGGGGGCGAATTCCTTATTACCAAAGTGGGGTCTGATCAACCCACTGCACTAACCCGTCCCATCTGATCAATATAAAACACAGCGTTCCGACTCAAAAGAATCTAACCCACACTGGACTCTGTGACCCACACTGGACTCCATGACCCACACTGGTCTCTGTGACCCACACTGGTCTCCGTGACCCACACTGGCCTCTGTGACCCACACTGGCCTCTGTGACCCACACTGGACACTGTGACCCACACTGGTCTCTGTGACCCACACTGGCCTCTGTGACCCACATTGGTCTCTGTGACCCACACTGGCCTCTGTGACCCACATTGGTCTCTGTGACCCACACTGGCCTCTGTGACCCACACTGGACTCATGACCCACACTGGACACTGTGACCCACACCAGACACTGTGACCCACACCGGTCTCTGTGTACAAGCAGCAGCCCAATGAATGTATACATTGCTTGGTAGACAGGTAGACATTATAAGGAACACAGAAGGCTTGGTGATGACGGAGACGGGACTAGTGGGACACCGCATTGGGCCGAGTTTTTCCCCCTAAATTTAAAAAATTTAAATGGAGTTCTAACTGGTGGTGGTGTTGGGGGGGGGGGGGTGTTCATATATTCATATATAGGGCGGGATTTTCCTACAGAGGGCAGGGTATTTATGCTGAGGGGGGGTATGCATGTGGGGGGGGGGGGGGGGAGTGAGATTTGGGTAATGATGGAGCGGTCACTGTTTTGGTGAGATTTGGGTAATGATGGAGGTCACTGGCATTGGGATGCTGGGAATAAACACAGGCAGCTTGACGACTGTTCTGGTGAAAGTGCTATTACACAACACCGCCGCGGGGACTGGATCATGTGTATGATCCGGCCACTGAGAGGGCTGGCTTCCCACCAGCACGGGGGCCCCGCCCAAACGTTAACCGCCGGCTCCCTGTCTCTCCACCGCCGCTCAAACAGCGGCAGCCATTTTATTTTTACGTCACCCGGGTCAGCGTGTTCAAGACGCTCGGTACAGACGCAGCACCAGGCTGAGCAAAGCTGCCCGCTGCCAAAAGGCCCGAAGTTTTACAGAACAGTCTAGAACACGATTTCTCAAACTATGGTTTGGGACCCAAAATGGGTGGGTCCCAGATTGAGTCTGTAGACCCCTACGCTATGCGAGTATGTGTATTTGACAGGTCCCTGAAGGGTACCAAATATCTAATTTGGGTCCCGATATTAAAAATCGTTCATAATTTGGGGCGCGAGTTTAAACCCTTCAAGGTGTAAGATCACACACGTGTGATTAGAATGTTCTTAACTGAACATGCTAATGCTGATGTCACAATCACTACTGGTGACTGACGGCAGTGGAGTTCTAGAACACTGATTTGGAATTTTGCAAAAAGCATTCCAAATAAACCTACTGCTGAGAGGGTTACGAAACAGTGGACTAGAAAATACAAAAGGAAGAAAAAAAGGGAAGGAAATTGGAAAAGGAACTGGGGAGCACAATTTCAGTTACAGAGCACGAGCGGATAAATACACAGTGCAGATATCCATCTGCTTGTACAGCAGCGGAGAAGAACATTCTCACAAAATGACATCTAGGAATCAAAACATCCACTGACTCCAAGATAATGAGAGAGGAGGAGAGCGGTGAACACTTTCAAAGCAAATCCAAATCCTCTCAGACTACTCTGAGATGGGCTTGGACCTACAGTGACAGTGTGTTTAAATAGGCAATTTGCATTTTATATATAATACCCTCCGAGGCTGTTTCTGTCCCTGTCTAACAGGAACACCATTATCATCACCATCATCATTATCACCGTCATCACCACGGCCATCAACAAACCCTCTTCTCTCTGGCTATAGCTCGAGGGCACAGTCACAAATTACAAGGGAAGGCCTCAACAGGCCGCACTCACGACTGACAAACATCAAAGGGCACATGATTCAAGGCCCAGAAGCTGCAGACGAGGAGTCAAACCGTGTTTTTCTTTCATCCGACAAGTGGCGCACATGCGTACGAACGGAATGCATCTCGCGTTGTGAACATTCCGTAGGCCTATATTTTTGCGGTTCAACGGTGACAGATAGAAGCGCTCAAGAGCTTGAAAGCGACCAGAAAAATAAAATAATTAAATAAATAAATCACAAAGCAACCTCAAGCACCTACTTTTAACTAAACGAAGGACGTAATGGAAAGTTGCTTCTTTTACCCTAAGAGGGCAATGTTGGAACGGGTGACAATGATAGAGTGAAGACATAATCATCTGGCAAGCCGAGCAAGTGCTTTCTTTGTAAAAATCCCCCCCCTCCCCCCCCCCCAAGTTCCAGGTCCTGGCTTTGACCACCCATGCAGTAAACAATAATAGACAGATCAGGTCCAGACCCCCTCTGTGTTCAGCGCTTAGGCCCGCGGGTCAGAGCACAACACGGTTCCTGCAACCTCAAGCACATCGCCCAATCGGCCCGCGGCAGGCCGCCGTCCCGCCTCCCCCGAAAAAAAGCGTAACCGGACAGAACGAAAACCAAATAAATTAGCGAAGCCGTCCCGGGACCGCGTTCCGGGCTCTGAGCCCGTCCCCCGTATTTTTCGCCGCTGGCCGCGGGAGAACTCATCCGGTAACATCAGCGCCCGGGGCTTCGCAAAGCGGAGGCCTTGCAGGAGCTAGAGCCCTTCAGCGTTTTCGGTTTTAATTTTCTTCAAGCGGCCCGGTCCTGTTTGCCAAAGGAGCTGTCATTGACTAAACCTCCATTTCGTAGTACGGAGTCAATAGCACATATGGTTACAATTTCGGTGTAGTTTGGATTGACTGCAGGGGACTGTTTTTACCCCCCCCCCCCAAACCTCATGTTTGAAGAAAGGGGGCTTAACAAGAATTAGATTTACTTCCCAGTAGGCTAAAGTACGAGGGGGAAGGTAGAACAAATAAATATCTAAATAAATAAGGGTCATAAAGAAACACTAGAGACTGGGAACAAGAGCTTGCATTGCTGCCCTGGTTCGAGACAGCCAAGTTACCCAGAGCTCACAGGGTAGTCAGGGGCGACAGTCTCAGAGACCAATGAAATGACAGGTGAAGCAGGGGGTTATGGGTAAAGACCTCACGTGACTCACATCTAATAGTAAGTAGGCTATTGGCAAAAACATGGTTCAAGGGATCAACAGTGCGCCATGTTTTTTGTGTTTTTACAGGTGTGCAGAAATGCTAACTCATTAAGTTACTCCAGGACGCAGACGTTAATTCGAATATCTCGGATTCGTTCTGGGATCTGTTTGAAAATTGCTCACGCGCACAGTGTGTAGCCTATAGCTCTCATGCATCGTGTGATCAGAGTTTAAACGCTGAAACGCTGCCCTTCTGAATAATACATTATGGCAGCTGGAGACAAACATTCTGCAAACAAAGCTAGCTTTTTTTGGTGGTACTGAATTTCTGTTGTCCTCTCTGCTCATTAACTTATAGATCATAGGCCCTTCAAAGCCACCCCTTCTTCCTCATTTTAAACCAACCATGGGATCATTCATCCCATTGCACAAAACAGGTCAAAACAAACGCCATGCACACTATATTTATGTAAAGAGGTAGGTCCTGGGCTATAAAACTTGACCAATATGACCAATGTCTAAATGGGGTTTTACAAAATCCACAAAAGGAATAATAAGAGGAACTATTTATCTGTAACATCCAAACATGTTTTGTTTCTCTGTGCTCAGGACTCACCTGTGAAATAGATCATTGATCACAGTGTAACTCTCTGAATAAATAATGGATTTTAAAAATGGCCGCCTACCTGACAGAACTGATTACCTGGATGCCTGGTAAACTGATACATTACTGATGCTACTGGTAATGCTTAATCGTTTGATTCATATTTCAAAATAAAAAAAGCCACAAGCCACTGGAAGACGACAGGTCACATAATGGTGTGCCAGGAAAACATGACCATGAAATGCACTTTTGTACGTCCCTTTGGATAAAAGCGTCTGCCAAATAAATGTAACGTAATGTAATGTAATGTAAAAACATGCTAGCTCCTTTTACCATGAAACATCCTCTCTGTGCAGCGCAGAGAACGGGCGTTCGGTGTGTCCTCATTTCTGCACGCGAGGGACAGCAGGCGTCTCGCGAATATGAAATGCCCTCGCTTGAAATCCAACACCCTCAAACGCCACTCTGAGATTTCGGGGGGGGGGGGGGGGGGGGGGGGTTCGAAAAGAGGCTGAACAGAGGAGCGTTTGTGCGACTCCGGAGGGGGAACGCACACGGGACGCTTAGAGGAGGCCGGGGGAACGGAGGAACCCGATTCAGGAACACCTCACCTGCCGAAAATTCCAAGTCTGAATAATCGCTTCGTGTCGGAACCAGGCTTAAAAACGCTCGCCACAAGAAAAAGAAGAAGCAAAAAAACATGCTAGTATTGCGTAGCCCTGTTTTCTTTTGTTTTTACAGAAGAGGAACTCTCCCCGTGTTTTAATGTTTTATATGTTTTATAGCTGCTTACTTTGGCTAAGGGGAGTCCCACAGAGACAGAGCGGATAACTGGATTACTGATAAAAGATGTCCGTTTGGAAACAGGATGTTTGAAGGCTTTTTTTTTTTTTTTCTTCTTTCTAATAAATAAAATAAAATTATAGCCGAGCAAAATATGTATGCGCAGACTGAGGAAGCCCTGCTGGAACGCAGCTCCCTCTCTGAGTCTACAGCTGCTGCGTCTCCGACATTCTCCACATGGTCCCGCTCCAAATATACCCCCCAGTCATTAAATTAAATATACCCCAGTCATTAAATTAAATATACCCCAGCCATCAAATATACCCCAGTCATTAAATTAAATATACCCCAGCCATCAAATATACCCCAGTCATTAAATTAAATATACCCCAGCCATCAAATATACCCCAGTCATTTAATTAAATTAAATATACCCCAGCCATCAAATATACCCCAGCCATCAAATATACCCCAGTCATTAAATTAAATATACCCCAGTCATCAAATATACCCCTGGTCATTAATAATACCCCCAGTCATTAAAATACCCCAGTAAAAAATATACCCTGGTCACAAAATATACCCCAGTCATTAAATATACCCCTGGTCATTAAAAATACCGCAGTTATTAAAAATACCCCAGTCATTAAATTAAATACCCCAGTCATTAAAGCTTTATTGGTCAGGTTCAAACAAGTTGGATCAATCTGTCCTCCAAACCAAGACCATACAGTCAGTTTCAACAAAGAAAAACTAGCGTGAACATCTCTTTTTAAAGAATTATCATTACTTTAGTTATCATTATAATTTCTATGGGAGATACTGCTTTTCTTCAATGTATGTCTTTACAAATATGTATATTTTTATGTTAAAAAAAACCCAAACAAACTCAGAACTCATCTGTGAGCCAAAACAAGTGAATGAAAGTCATAATTAAGAAATGTGTTCACCCAGGTCAAACAGGCACGTTTCAAATAATTTCTAATTAAAGGTTTAAAAAGAAAAAAAAAAAGAGTCACGCAGGTATAAATGAGTGGAAAAGGCCAATTAAACCTTCCACAAACAAGCGCACTAATTGGTGGGAAGCACTATAAAAGCTGCACTTCCTGGCAAGGCAAAATAAAAACAGTGAGCACAACAGGCACCTCAACATGAACTCACGAAAAAGGCGGACTGATTTCAACTTCCCAGAATGCACCTTTCCAATAAATCCCAACAGAAAGCGTACATGGAAATGCACATTTACATTAAAAATAAAATGGCAACAACAAACCAACTTTTGATTGTTTTCACTGAGAACAGTTCGGTGCTGGAACCAGTTAAATTAAAAAAACCGGGCATTCAGTGTGAACTTTTTTCAGGTGAAAAACCCATATATTATAATAAAAAATTGAATATTTCTGTCTTCTTCGCTAAGTCAGGTAATAACATTAACATTTAGAAAAGTCTCTTTTCATTTTGTAATGAAACAAGACGTGTACAGTTATTTGCCGAGTCGTAGAGAGTTTTTGCCCTGCGGTTAGCATTTCAGCTATTGGCTTGCATTTGCTGCAAGATGCGCTCCAACAAGCTGATGGAAAATACATTCCACCACAAGGTGGCGACACTACACTCGCAATTTGGGCAGTAAAGCCCTGCTATTATAGACTCACAAAAAAACTATCGCAGCCTTCCAAAACTCGGGCGCGAGGGTTAAAATCAACGGACGTTATTGTTCGCCACACACACAGAATGACCGAGGGTTGGGAATTCTAAACAGAATTGAGAGCTGCCCGTTAAAGCAGAAGGCAGACCAAAAGGGCGCGTGACATCTTTAACCACCGTTTATTTAAACATACGCCGACGCAGCTTCCCCGGGCGGCACAGGAAAGGACACGCTGCACTCGTCTCTCTCCTTTCATGGAGAGCGTGCGCCTCCCGGTCGCGCTCTCGCGGCTGCAGGGAGCGGGGCCAAACCACCAGCGCTGCCCGGAGGGCTCCGATTCAGAGATACAAAAGCATTCCTGCAGCCTGGAATTTATGACAGTGCGGCCTAATCCGCCTGTGACCAGCATCTGAAGACAGCGTTAGCACCCCCATATATTACCAGAGCATCCTGCGGGGAGTGTCCTCAGTTGGACTCGGACTGGCCACCTCGCGCTTGGCTGAGCAGGGAAGGCGAGGATCACGTGGCTATAAACGCTTTGATGACTTTACCGAGGCAAGAATCAAAACATTAAAATTAAAAGCCAGTCACAAACCGCGAAACTGTCTTGAAATAACTCCGTTACACGTTATTTAATTGTATCTTATTATTTTGTACATCTCGTCACAACCCTCACAATCGCCATAGCAACCCGGCAAATAATGACACCGGTTTTTCTCAATAGTCTTTAACAGATAAATGTGGGATTGGGAAACACAGGATCTTCTTTGTTGAAAAACACTGTTTAGCAGCAACCAGCAGTGAGCACAAAGAAACAAAACATTGAAGATGATGAATCCTAACCAAGTTAAATGAGGCTGTGAGGACAGTTAAGTGGTCCAACACACTTCTGCCAGCAGTCTTGTTACTTTACCTTTTATAGAGCTCTTTATATTCTCAGCACTTGAATACAATTAAACTTATAAAATACCACCCAAAGAGAGTCAGGGCATGGTAAAATGTTCCCTTTCTGAAGCGGTTCCTGTTCTCCTAACATTTCCTGATTTACACACATGGTGTATTGGGGTCTGTGAAACCCCTTTCATTCAGCCCCCCCAATCCCCCAAAAACACACACACATCACACACGCACGCACACACACATGCACACACGCACACACAGACACATGCACACACGCACGTATGCACGCACACACGCACCTATGCACACACATGCATATGCCCACATACACACACACACACATACACATGCACACAGACACACACACACACTCAAACACTCACACATGCATGCACACACACACACAGGCACACACACACACACATGCACATGCTCACATATACACACACACATACACATGCACACACACACACACACTCAAACACTCACACATGCATGCACACACACACACACACAGGCACACACACACACACAGGCACACACACACACACACACAGTGTTCTGTGCTACCTATTCTGACTTATGAAGGAACAATTAAGACCGGGCCTCGCGTTTTCTTTCCCGAACAGAGTGACTTTCTTTGCCAGCTTTCTCTGCCCTCAGATAAATTAGACAGAGCCAGGCCCGTGGTAGAATGGGCCTTTTGTTCCCTCCGAAGGGGTCCTGGGACAGCCCCCTACTACACCTTCACGGGGTCCCCAAGCCTTCCCCCCGTCCCTCATCCATCACCTCCTCCCCCCTCCCCCCTCCCAAACCTGGCCAGGGGACACCTGGTGGTTCGGGGGATTGTACGGCTCCTGCTTTCCACAGGGAGTCAAGGGGACTGGGCACCACTGAACCGCAAAGGATCTTGGGAACTCGGGGAGAGCGGTTATCCTGCCTCTCGGCCTTCTGGTCTGTTCCAGATCTGACGCTAGGCCCGACTCTGTCTGGCTCTCCTGGAAACAAATCTGAGACCAGGGAACCGCCAGGCAGACACAAGGCTCATACAGAGCCAAGCTGCCTCACTAGTTAGGTGCAAGCATGCACTCAGATAGGTAGAAGCCTGGTGGACTGGTGGTTTGTCTGGCCAGGAAATATACATTTTAACTGGTATTCAGCCCCCCTCTTACCAGCATCCTTCTCATGCCTAGCAATTGCAAACAGCAGAACTACAGTACGTAACTCTCAGTCAGTGTGTAGTTGACCCTACAGTAAACAATGAGACAATGAGACATCATCTCATGATCAGCTCCTGGGTGGAGAAAGACACTTAACATGCAGGGCCATAAAAGCACAGAGGACCTCAACCACAGACATCTGTAACTTCACATGTTAACAGACAGAGCACTGAGGTGAATCAGGACTCCCCCTCCTGTTCTGAGGGGCCATTAATGTCAGACCAGCGTGGATGTAGTCTGTGGTAATGAGCATGTGATACTCACAGCCTGTTTGTCTGCAACCGATTCAGAACTACAAACACACCATTACACACGCACACTCACACACACACACACACACACATGCGCACACACAGACACGCACGCACACATACAGACACGCAAGTACACACACACACACACACACTGTTACACTCACACACACAGGGAACAAGTACTCACGGGTCATCGGGTCCATGCGTTGGGGACTGCCCTGTGGAAACAAAAGAAGAGAGGAGTGTGAAGGAGGAGGCAGGAAGAGTGTGTGTGTGTGTGTGTGTGTGAGGAGTCTGTGTGTGTGTGTGAGGAGTGTGTGTGTTTGTATGTGTGTGGTTGTGTGTGTGTGTGTGTGTGTGTGTGCATGCGCGTTATACTCCGTCCAGCCACTTCCTCCACCGACCAAAAGCAGCTCCACACTCCCTTCTCTAGCACGTAATCACAGTGCCCAGTGCTGACACTATCCATGACATAAGCGCCTCTTTTAGGACCACCCTTCTCACATCCTGCATATGCAAATAGCACAACTACAGTTTTAAACTTTTAGTCGGTGTACAGTTGGAGTAGACAGCACTGTGTAGATTTTCTCTTTCAGTATCATGTTGTTGGAAAATATAAATTTTCTAATGCCATAATATCAGCAGTAGTCTCAGCTGTTTCGATAACCATAAATATAATTACCACGTCCCTCACACAAATGCCAATAATGATAAATGCAAAATGCAAAATACCAAATTCCAAAAATCGTTCAAAACAAATAGACCAGCAAAATGCATTTTTGTTGGTATTTATTCATTTTTTAAATCACATGATGGCTGTGATCAATATGCAGCCAAGCCCCATGATCAGCAGTAGTGCTGCAGGATCAGGCCTTAAATGTGGGGCCATGCTACCCCCCCCCCCCCCTGCAGCTGAGGAAGAGGATGACGGTGGTATCTGGGATGAGGGCACAATTAGCATGTGACCACGGTTCTCAAACTGCGCTGTGCCTCTCTCTCTCTCTCTCTCGTGTGGGCCCTGTAAAACACCGGCTCGTCAAAAAACAAGCCCTGAACGGCCGATTTTTTCCACTTCGCCGTTTAAAAAACAGCGGCCCATATTTCCTCCCTGACATTGTTTACACCAGCCCATTTTCCTCTGAAAGAGCCCGTCTGTCCCTTTCAGCAGCGGGAGTTACTTTTGCGAAATTTTACCAAAAAAAAAAAAAAAAAAAAAAAAAAAAACCCCCAGTCCGTCCGACATTGTACAAAGATGACTTTGTAGAGAGGTCAGTTCTAGTTTTCCTCGACTTGCTTGTAAAACCAGGAAGTCGCTATACGATCTGCAATCGAGACGACTGCGGAAACTTCCGTCTGAAGACAACAATACTTCAACTGTCCCGTATAAAATCTAAAATGAAAACCTTCCAAGTCCATTTCAGCTCAGAGCAGAACGGCGTATTGTTCCTCCATAAAGGGGAGATTTACAGCGGCGCGCTCCATATGATCAACAGCACAGACAGAGCGAGATGATGCACAGATGGGTCGCGTTTTAAAACACTGAAACGGTTCTGTCCTGGGACCCCTCAGACTCCTAAATAACAACCGGGACCCCTCAGACACGGACACCTTTCCTAAATAATAACCACTGAAAACCCCTCTGACACGGACCTTTCCTAAATAATAACCACTGAAACGGTTCTGTCCTGGGACCCCTCAGACACGGACACTTTCCCTAAATAATAACTGCTAAATAGCCAGTCAGGAAAGAAAATATGATAAGCGCTCTAATGGAATAAAGACCGGTCGTATGAAAACAGCTGGGCCACGCGCCTTGGTGAATGTGTGGATTCTTCTGCAGATCCCCTGGGGAAGGGGGGGGGGGGAGGGGGTATGTCTGCATCAGGTGAGAAACCTGGTTATGACACGGCTAATGGTTTACATTTCAATAAGACTCTTGTTTCCTGTCGTCATGTGGAACGAGATACAATAACCTTCTGTGTGTGGGGGAACACGATTCTAAAGTCCTGAGAGGGGGAATCACACTTAATACGCAAAAGCAACAAATCTTATCATAAAGACAACTCGCTACTTCTTGTTCTCTACTGATGTAAATTTGATTTAATCTCTTTACACAGACAATGTTCCATATTCAGTTCAGTTCATGTGACAGAAAGGTGAGGCACATTTGATAAAAAAATTTAAATTATATGTATACTTTTCTCACTTTTTGCATTTTTATTCTTTACTGAATGGTGAAAGAGGAGAAGAAAGAACAAGAATGGAGAAAAGTAGACCACGAGAGAGAGAGAGAGAGGGAGGGAACACAGAATGAGGAAGAAAGGGAGCATAGATGAGAAAGTAAAAGTGAGAGAGAGGAAGCAAAGAGGGGAGAGAGGGAAAGAGGGGGAGGGGGGAGAGGGAGAAAGATCGAGAGAGCAAGCACAGAGGAGAGGAAGGGAGAGACAGATCAAGAGAGAGTAAGAGGGAGGAGGAGAGAAAGAGAGAGGTAGAGACAGCACAGAGGGGAGAGAGAGGGAGAAAGAGAGACAGAGAGCACAGAAGAGAGAGAGACAGAGACAGAGAGAGAGAGAGAGAGAGAGAGAGAGAGAGAGAGCGCCCGCAGTCCCTTACCGAGCCGGACGTAGAGCACGCCGGTGGCGGTGATGACCTTGACGGAGTTGGAGGCCACGCACTGGTAGTAGCCGGTGTCGGTGGTGTCCAGGTCCTGGATGCGCAGCTTGGAGCCGGCCTCCGTCTTGCGGATGGAGATGCGCCCGTGCTCCTGCACCACGGGGGCGTCGTTCTTCAGCCAGCGCACCGTGGGCCGCGGGTTCCCCATCACCTTGCAGTGCAGCGTGGCCGTCTGGCCCTGCACCACCGTCATGTTGTTCATCGGCTCCACAAACTCCAGGTAGTAACCTGCATAAGGGTCAGAGGTCAGGGGTCAGAGGTCAGAGGTCGCCGAGCCGGAACACGAATGGCGAGCGTGGCAGTGCAGCGTGGCCGTCTGGCCCTGCACCACCGTCATGTTGTTCATCGGCTCCACAAACTCCAGGTAGTAACCTGCATGAGGGTCAGAGGTCAGAGGTCAGGGGTCAGGGGTCGCCGAGCCGGAACACATATGGCAAGCGTGGCAGTGCAGCGTGGCTGTCTGGCCCTGCACCACCGTCATGTTGTTCATCGGCTCCACAAACTCCAGGTAGTAACCTGCATAAGGGGTCAGAGGTCAGAGGTCAGAGGTCGCCGAGCCGGAACACATATAGCAAGCGTGGCAGTGCAGCGTGGCCGTCTGGCCCTGCACCACCGTCATGTTGTTCATCGGCTCCACAAACTCCAGGTAGTAACCTGCAAAGGGGGGGGGGGGGGGGGTCGCACAAGGGGTTGGAGGTCAGAGGTCGCTGAGCCGGAACACGAATGGCAAGCGTTTAATGACCCTCTCCACCCTCCCCCACCCAACCACCGCAGATGTTGACGCAGTAACGGCCTTTTTGTCCTGAGTCAGAGGAACAAATCCACTTCCTGTTCGCACTGAGACAGCGGGGGGAGGGTGACACGGCACTCTGAAATCCAGACACCTCTTTGTCCAGGGAAGGGAAGATAAACAGGGCCGGACTGGTCAGCGGCTCGGACCGCGGCCCCCGGTGACCTCGTGTTCGATTGGCTCAAATCCCGCCCCCGAAACCGCTGAACTCTGGACAGAGCGAGCGGCGACGTCTGGACCGAGCGGCTTACTCACACAGAGACGAACGCCTCTCAGCAGCAGGAGAGAGAAAGCGCTCGACGGCTCGGGTCAAGACGAGTTTCGCAAACGAAGCGAGCGGCTCCCGTATCTCAGCGAGCCTTCATTGCGCCGGTCTTTGGTGAAGCGATCTGTCCCGCCTGCCAAGAGGGGCGTTCTGCGGCGTCGAAACCCAGGGCTCAACCCTCTTTAAAACACACGGCCTGTTAAAGATGTGGGGCCTTTGCTCAATTACACACAAAAAAAGGAGAGGAAAAAGAAAACAATTCTATCCATTAAACCACATCCTCTTATGATGGTAGGGGGAAGGGGGGGGGGCACTTAAAATAACAGACGTAATGAAATTCAGTAGTTTTATTTCCACAGATACTTTAAATATCTCACGAGACCTTAGCTAACAAGCTAGCCACACGAGCAGTCCATTCTTACTGGGGTTACATCGGTAAATAACGCGTTCAGACTCCATTATGGTAAGCTGTGACATCCTGCGTGTGATTCCCTGCGATGGGGCACCCAAAATCTACATCCCGCACAACGGCCCGGCCATTCGGCCCAGTCACCTGCTAATTACAGCCCAACTGACACAGGAACACTTGCGCACATCTCACACACAAGCCAGCGGGGTCGTCCCAGAACCCTCCTGCACCACGAGGACTCTGACACAATAACAAAAAGACAAGAAGCAAACGGCGGCAAAAATCAAAAATCAAAAAAACGATCTACCGGGGGAGACCTTTAGTTGCGGATCGAGGATCTGGCGTTTTGTGTCTGATCTTCAGCTCGTGTGATTTTGGGGTGCTGTTAACACCCCCCCATCCCCCCCCATCCCCCCTCCCCCCCCCCCCCCCCCCCCCCAAATCGTCTGCAGAGGTGTGACCGGCCACAAAGGCAATAAGCCGCCCCCCCCCCCCCAACCCCCATTTCACACCGACTACAAAGGGACAGGGGTCAGGGGTGACACGTCATACAAAGAGGAGTCATGTGACCCTTCACGGCCAAACTGTCACAAACTGACGAGTGGAGGTGTGACACAGAGCTGGGTTTTCAAACACAAATCCCCTAAAACACGGAGCGGGCTTTTTAGACACAAATTAAATCCCTTAAAACTGTGGGTTTCCAAGTTGTGAGTCAAGCAAACGGCTGGTCACGAGAACAGGTATGAAAGATTAACTTCATGCCTGTGGTACACTTTCAATTAACATTGAAATAAGTCAAATTATACACGACACTTGCACTGGACTAGATACAGTGTAGTTGTTCTGGTGTAGGCAGCAAAAAAAAAAAAAAAAAAAATGCTACATTATAATAAGAGAAGGGTCACAGAAAATGTATTTACTCATGAATTCAGTCACCATAGGTTCAAGAAGGACATTTAGAGCCTTGAACACAGTATTTTTTCCTCCAATCCGTGCTTCCCTTCGCTAGTCACGTGACTCACTTCTGTCAACGGAACGTTGCCCCGGACAACCGTTGTGGCTTCTGGTGTGGCTGGCTGCAGTGTTTTGACAGACGTCTGAAAGTGAGGTCTAATTTCACCGTGAGGTACCAACAATCCCCGTGCACAGCCTGTGAGGTAATCACTCACACAGGTACAACAAAACTACAAAACCACCAGGTATAAATCCAAAACTGAGCAACCTAATCTTAAGGTCACCGACCCTATACATTTAGCAGACACTCTTCATCCAGAGTGACTTACACAACTTTTTACATAGCATTTACATCACATCCAATTCATACAGCTGGATATATACTGAAGCAATGCAAGTTTAGTACCTTACTCAAGGGTATTATGGCAGTGTTCTACCCGGGAATCGAACCTGTGACCCGTAGGTTACAAGACCAGCTCCTTAACCACTATACTACACTGCACCCCGCAGTGACGTTACAGTATACAGTGACGTTTTTGTTCCTCAAGTACGCCAACAATTCTTAGAAGATGATATTTGCAAAAGAAGAAAAAAAAAAGAGCATTACATGGAAAATGATATAATGCAAATGAGCTGATTTTGCCGTGCGCGATAGAAACGCACATTTTTAATGCGTGTCTGGACACATTGACAGATGCTCTCGTTACCGAGCAGAACCCTGGGGACGCAGACACAGATCATGTCTCTGCACAGACGGCAAAGCCCCGCAGACGCATGTGTAGTGCCTAGCTAGCCTAGCGCACGGAAAGCTACACTGTTCTCAGTCACAGACGGCGAATCCCACCGTGCCGCCGAGCCTAGCCTAGCGCGGAAAGCTACACTGTTCTCAGTCACAGAAGGCGAATCCCGCGCATTGTGTAGCGTAGCCTAGCGCGGAAAGCTACACTGTTCTCAGTCACAGACGGCGAATCCCGCCGCGCCGCCTAGCCTAGCCTAGCGTGGAAAGCTACGCTGTTCTCAGTCACAGACGGCGAATCCCGCCGCACCGCGTAGCCTAGCCTAGCGTGGAAAGCTACGCTGTTCTCAGTCACAGACGGCGAATCCCGCCGCGCCGCGTAGCCTAGCCTAGCCTAGTGTGGAAAGTAATACTGTTCTCAGTCACAGACGGCGAATCCCGCCGCGTTGCCTAGCGTAGCCTAGCCTAGCATAGCCTAGCCTAGCGTGGAAAGTAATACTGTTCTCAGTCACTGGGGTGGAAACAACTGTTCCCAGAGAGAGCTGTCCTTATCGGAAGGACGACGACAGGAAATGCATCACTTCAGCCCAGAGCGATGGCCGATTGTGATCTGGGAGGACCAGGGAGGTGCGGGTCGAGTTGGGGTGGGGGGTGCGTCAAAGAGGGGGGGGGGGGGGGGGGAGCCTTTATTTTGTTTCTGAGGGCAGGCTGACACACGCTCCTCCGAGCTGAGGTGCAGCGTGACCGAGCTCTCGCCCGCACCTACGGGCGCACTCCGCTGGCACTGAGCCACCCCCCCCCCCATCCAAACCCCCCCCCCCAACCTCCCTACGCCAGCCCCCTCTCCCCATGCTGCCCACCCTTCCCTACATCCTCCTGAGCAGAAAGGAAAGTAAGTACATAATAACACAGGTGTCTCGGATGACAAAAAACATAAAAACATACTGCAGTAAAAAAAAAATCCAAGAATTTTTTTTCCAAGAATATTATTCATTTTATTTGTATTGAATGTCCCCTGTAGTGTGGGTTTCAGCATAGCAGAACATATGGTTCTTGAGATTAAGACTAGAGACTCATGTCAAAACAAAAATGAACTGTTGGTTCTTAGGAGGACACATCAGCCACTCAATGCCAACTCCAGACCTCCCCCCCTCCCCACCCCACCCATCCTTCTCCACCATGCCCCTATTCCCCCCCCCCCCCGCCCCTCCCCCAGTAGGAAGAACAAAGCAGAAGCCAGTCAACATAACATCTTAAAACATTCCTGCATCGTCTAAAACAAAAAAATGTCTCTTTCCTGGAAACGCATTAGCGGCCCTCTCCTGATGACTGTGCGCATTAACTTGCGATTAATCACATGAACTTGTGATTAATGTTCGGTTTTCTGGTAAAATCCAAGAGTATTACAAGATAAACCCATAAGGGAAAGAGGAAAGCTGGGTGGACCAAGTACACACACACACACACACACACACACAAAACAGAGGGCCCCACAAAACCCTGTCCAAGCATAACATTGTGTGTGTGTGTGTACTATTTTTCAGGATTTCCTTTAAATGTTCCTCATGTTGGCACCTCCGTCGCTGCGGTGACATGTATGATGACCGACTTCTGACATCATCGACAAAAGCAAAGACTGTTGGCATGGCGACATACTCAAGAGTATTCTGCAGAGTGACTGAGGAGAACGATGAGCTGTCACATCGCTCGTCTACAGTTCTCCTTAAAGCTGCTAAATAAAATTAAAAAAACATTTCATGTTTGTATGCCAAGGGCCAACACACTGAGCAAACCATTTAGGGCAATGCATCTATGGATCTGATAATGACATGCAGTCTTATGACTCCCAGTTCAGGGACTCGCATTTCGCAAAAGAGGGGTCGATGTCAAAAAGGATAGCTCACTTTCGGGGGTTTATTTGATTATTATTTTGGCTGTAGCTTTCAGCGCATGTTCTCGGTTGGCCCGGAGACAGGGTTTTAATGTGCAGTGAAGGGTATTTCAGACGCTTACAGGAGTATGGTTGACCTGCCAGCTTTTTTTAAATTGCTGCGAGGCGGTTTTGCTTCCAAGAAACGCCAAAGCAGCTTCGTACAGGCTCTGGAGGCATGATGTCGCTGTACACGTCTCCATTACTCGATTATTCCTAGAGAAGTTGTGCTTAATCTCACGTTCGTTTGGAACGGTTTCCTATGGAACCTGACACATGTAACCAGAGACTGCAGCATTCAAGGAAAGACGTAAAAAAATCTGACATTTATGTTCATGATTGTGGAAAAAAAAACGAAAGGAAAATTAATCAGTTTGTACACCTCTGGAAACAAGACATCACTGTACAAGCTGCTTTGAAACTACTTGAAATGTACTGATGTTCTTGCTTGAGACTACAAACCCCAGAATCCCTCTATACCAGCCAATGGAAAGTTGGCTGGCCGTCAGAAACTTCTGTAAGTATGTAAAATACCCGTCATCGCACATAAAAAAAAAACCTTCTGGGCCAATCAGAAACATACATTAAAACTGAAATAACATCAAAAACCTCAAAAAAAGAGAACCACGTACTTTAAGCGAAGCAGCCAAACCATAATTGAAATGGGAAACGCATTGCTTTAACCAGAACAAGCTCGCAAAATTAGCATGCCCCTGAAACCGCCAAATTGACAATAATTGAATCGCTGTGGTATTCCCCCCCCCCCCCCCCCCCACTTTATTTCATTTCTTTATTTCATGAGGTTCCTGGCTGAAAGATTTTAAAAATAAAAAAAAAAAAAAAAAAAAACTTCCTTTGAAGGAGGTAAGAAGATGATTGGGAGGCTCTGCCCTGCGTGGAATACCCAAATCACAGATTGCTGGCCTGGAGTTCAAAAGTAACTGAAGAGGTCTGTAAAACCATTAGTTAATGCACAGATAAATTCCCTTAATCCCCCATCATGCACAAGGTAGCGGACAGACGTGAGAAGTTCCACAGATCCGTGCCAATCCGTGAGCTGTGGAGATGGCCTGAAGCACCAACGTGACCTTCCTGCGGTCGGCTTGTGCAGCTGAACTTTGACCTCTGCCCTTTGCCCTACAGCCTCTGCCTTTAAACCTGAAGTGCAGCAATTGTCTGGCAATATCCTTATTTCCCTCAGGCGGCGCGCCATCACACTGAGAATCAGATGAACTAGCCGCTGTTTTTGCCATTTCATTCAACATTACAAAATGCTATGGCACTCCGTCCAAGCATAACTCTGAGCGCTCTGCATTGAAAATGCTTAGACATCACATTGTGGCAGTTTTACTATCAATGGAAGTCTGCGATATCTACCATTGATAATAAAACTGTGACATGGGGGCAGAAACAAGCAGAGCCTTGCCTACACTTTCATTGTTCATCAAGGCCTTCACAACTTTTATTACAACTTCTGTGGTGGCTTGCAAATTTTTTATATTTCTAAATTACTGATTGATCGACAAATGATTGAATGTTATCATGGCACCAATCTGATGCGCAGGGCAGCCAGTGGGAGCGATCTCCTAGTCGTGTGGAAGACACTTCCCTCACTGATCTCAGACCAGCATAAAGTAGGATTTTTTCTTTTTCAGGCACAAATCCCACATTGATCAACCTACTCACAACTTAAATCGCTTACTTCATATAAACGACTCACCTCAAAACGATGCAATTACCAATTACCAGGCCGACAACAAATGCCTCACCCTAAAAAAAAAAAAAAATAAATAATGGTTTCCACAACCTAATCCATCAGAAATGCGCTTGCTGACTGGCTGGAGCGCAGCTTTATGACATGCAATGGAAACAAACGTGGGGGGTGGGTGGGGGGGGGGGGGGGGGGGCAATCATAAGCAGAATGCTAAGAGATGATGTCATTCTCTAATAAGATATATCCCTCCCTCCGCATTTGAAAAGCGGCCATGTTTGAAGCAAAGGCAGCTGGCTCACAGAAACGAAAAACGCCCGACTGTTGTTTCTTTTTTTTGTTTTCTTTTTCTTCTCTTTCAGGAGACAGCAGACTCCAGTACGATCAGCAAAACCAGGATTCATGACATGAGACGAGGGACTTCCAAAATTACTTGAATATATATAAATATATATGAAATATTTTCCCTTTCTCATCCCTGCTAAACATTCCAGCTAAGACTAGCTGGGACTCTAAGCTGGTTTTAGCTGGTCAAAGCCGGTTATGCTGACTATAGGCTAGTCAGCCTGGTGAACAGCTGGTCGACCATCTAAAGCTTAAGCTAAAACTTAAAAACTTAAATGGCTTAAACCAGCTTGATCAGTTTAGACTGGTTTAAACTGGAACTTTCAGCAGGGATGTCAACCAGAGTCCAGCCATGAATAACCGACCGCAGAACAAAGCAAGGGGAGAGATAAACGAGGGATATGCGTGTTTATGACAGTTGCGGTCTGAGGTAATATATTGGTCAACACTTATTTTAATCTTCCTTCGATTAACACTCGTTTTAGCCTTTCCACTGCACCCCCCCCCCCCCCCCCCCCCCCCGCGCCCCAACCGCCCCCCACCCCTCACCCCCTGGAGAAAGCGAGATGAGAAACGCATTACATGAATGAAGATGACACGCGGCGGAACATTAATTTATTTGTTCTTCAAAACCACCCCAGGGGCTGAGAAAAGAGCCATATTTCCAGACGCTTCAGACTGAAGGCTTGAAGCCGTGCCTGATTTCGCGAAACCCAGAGAGTATTCATCAATAATGGCCGACAGCCAAACTGCTGCAGGATGCAGGATGAGGCCGTATTAAATATCAATATTACCCCCCCCCCCCCCAAAAACCTCCACCCCCACCCCCCCCCGAATCATTTCAGGAGAGAGGGAGTGATAGAGAGAGATTCACTTCAGCAGAGAGAGATTCAGTTCCCCAGATAGAGAGAGCGAGAGAGAGAGAGAGGGAGAGATTCAGTTCACCAGAGAGAGAGAGAGAGAGAGATTCAGTTCCCCAGAGAGAGAGACAAAAGAGAGAGTGAGAGAGCGATTCAGTTCCCCAGAGAGAGAGAGAGAGGGAGAGACAGAGGGAGAGATTCAGTTCACCCCAGAGGGAGAGATTCAGTTCACCAGAGAGAGAGAGAGAGAGACAGAAAAGAGAGAGAGAGAGGGAGAGAGTGAGAGAGCGATTCAGTTCCCCAGAGAGAGAGAGAGAGAGAGAGAGAGTGAGAGAGAGATTCAGTTCCCCAGAGAGAGAGAGAGAGGGAGAGAGAGAGAGAGAGCGATTCAGTTCCCCAGAGAGAGAGAGAAAGAGAGAGAGAGAGAGCGGAAATCCAGCGCACGGACGGACGACCGTTTCGAAGCGTAAGAGTTTTTCCGCGGTTGGCGCTAACGGGCTCTCCCGCAGCGAGCGGCGCGCCTGGCGGAACAATAAAGACCGCGAACGCAGTCTCCTCGGCGGGGGGGGGGGGGGGGGGGGGGGGGGGGGACCCGCTGAAGCGGCGGCGGCGTTGTTGGCGTCGCTCTCAGACGGCGTGCAGCGCTGTCCCGTTAGCGAGACACAAACGCAGCGGCAACAGCAGGAGGCCCTGTCTGGCCCCGGCGTACGCTACGTGCCCTGAACCAAGGTTAACCGAAAAAAACTGAGACATAAATACTTGGGGGGGGGGTTCAGCCCAGAGCGATTTGGCGGCGGTTGGCGTGAGCTGCGGGGGGGGGAACTAATATACATGATGAACTGCAGAGACGTTAAGGCAATGTTTGAAATGTTCAAAAATATATTTGAACGCCAAAGCATGTAACGTTGCACAGATTTTGTAAATGCTGAACAGAATGCACTGCTAAACTGAAAAAAAAAAAAACTAAATGTTAAAGCGAACTGGAATTAAATAGTTTTACCCCGGGACACCGGTCCTGATTTGTTGGCACGCGTTGGCTTGGCTGATGTCTGTATGGTTAAATAATGAGGGTAAAGACTGATGGGAGGCTAAAATGCATAGCTGTACCAGGAGGGGGGGTCAGCAGTACTGGGTGATGAGCCCCCCCCCCCCCCCCCCCGTGAACTACGAAGTGTTTCGAGATGCCGAGATGAAAGGTGCAAGCCAACATTACGGGGTCCTCAAAACCTTTTACAGAACGGGCCGGTGTGGGTGCAGGCTTTTGTTTCAACCAGGCAGTCAACAGCTGATTCTACTAATCAAACACTAGAGTCTCTCGCTGAAGGGCCTTGATTAGTAGAATCAGGTGTTGTAACTGCTCAGTTGAAACAAAAACCTAGAGCCAAACCGGCCCATTCTGGATAAAACTTGAGGACCCCTGTTCTACATAAATGCAATAATAATAATAATAATAATAATAATAATAATAATAATAATAATAATAATAATCTCAGTCGCTCTAGGATCCAGCAAAGCCAAGCAATATAAATAATGTATGCTATGACGACTCAACCAGAGCAGAAATCAATCGCTGACACCAGCCATGTGATTTTCATTTTGTGCAGTCAAACCCCAAAAGTAAAAAATCCTTTAGCGCATTTCCAAAAAGGTCGACCCGTAAAGGAAGCCGAATCACGACAAGATATAATTAAATAATGCACACGCCACGCCATCCCAAATCATACTGACGTGCCTCGGGTCAAACCACGTGCGACGTTTCGGATTTTTCATTCGGGGTAACCAAAACAATACGTTGGCAAAGGAAAACACGGCCTTTACACACGCCTGCGTTATATCCCTGGGAGGGACGTTAGCCAGGACGCTAGGAGAGAAACAGGGCTCCACATTTTAGTGTGTGTGTGTGCGCTACATCAAACAAGCTGCCAACCACAATTCACCACATTACGGGTGGGGGAACTCCCTCTAAGTTGGCACATTTGCCCTCAGAAAGTACCCCATTCACCATCCCATCTGAAAGAATCCAGCTTACTGTCATCTCAACACCAAAGATCCAGGGTTGAGAAAAACAGATCTGAGGGGCTGTGGTTCCGGATTCTGGGGGAGACTTCTATCTTTTGCCGTGACTCCCCAGACATCCCAGAGGAACGTACCAAACCCGCCTCGGAACGTACATGGCATTAACGTTCCCTCCCTTTCTTCTGGAAGTCAGGGTTCTAGAACTCCACTGCTTTCACAGTCGCCGGCGGCGATTGTGACATCAGCATTAGAATGTTCGGCGAAAGAACACTCCACTTACGCATTTCTGATCCCACACGGAGTGTTAAGCCCCTAATCTTCAGCGCCGAGCGGTCATCATCACCTCCGAGCAGAGGGAGGGAGAACTTCTCACCGCCGCCACCTCGTCGTTTGCTCCTCGTCTGTTTCCTCCGGTAATCGCGCGCCAAAAAAAATCCCCTGAATAACGAACGTGGGCCCAGGAGAGTCTGGCGCGATTTCCAGTCCCCGTTCCACCCGTCTGGGGCAGACAGCATTCTTTTGACTTCCGCAGGCCAGACCCAAAACGCTAGACGCAGCAGGCTAGCAGCCCACTGCACAACCGAGGCTTGGCACGGCCCACAGGAGAGCAGGCATCTTTATGACATCATTCACTGTGTGCGTGTTTACGTATTTATTTATTTTTTTGCATTTGATCCAAGTACCTAGTACCTAGATCAAAGTACTGCAGGCGGCAGTGTAGTATAATGGGTTAGGAACTGGTCTTGCAACCTGAAGGTCACAGGTTCGATTCCCGGGTACTTAACCTGCATCGCTTCAGTATATATCCAGCTGTATAAACGGATGCAAAAGTTGCGAAAGTCGCTCTCGATGAGGGTGTCTGCTAAATGCCAGTAATGTAACGTAATGTGATTTAATGTAATGTACCTAAACTGGTCAGCCTGAGGACACGAGCCATAAACGTAGGGATGTTGTGCGTGCCACCTCATCGCTGTCAATGGAACAGCCGTTCAGCATTCAAAAGCACTTAAGGGCTAGATGGGAGCAGGGACCTCTAAACCATCCTGTTGAGTTTGAAAAAGACAGTCTGTTTGCCCAGTCTGCTTTTTTGGAAGACCTCCAGGCCTTACTGCAGCGCTAGAAACTCTCTCTCTCTCTCTCTCTCTCTCTCTCTCGTTTGTAGGTACATCCAGAGCCAGCTGCTGACCCATGCAGTCGTTTAGGGCCAGAGCCATCCCAGAGGCCACGGAATTCAAGTTCGCAAGACACTTTAATCGTACGCTATTGTTATTTATGTGTCTGCGGCAATATGTTCCCCGCAGTCCCCCCCCCCCCCCCCCCCAACCCCCCCCCCCGCCCCCCCCCCTAAAGAGCCACTGATGGGAAAAAAAGGTCACATAAACTGCCGCACAGGGCGGCCCCCCAGGACTGGAGTTTGAGACAGCCGAGAGTCTGGGAAAATAACGGGTTTTGAGGATCAGCCCAGAGAGGGAGGGAGAGAGAGCACCTCTTCGGTAAAGAGGGGAGATCTCTCATCTCTCCTGGAGCCACGCCTCGTTCTGGCACGCAGGTGCGCACCCCGCCGTGATTGACAGGCGATGTTGACACAGCGGGACGGGCTGCCGCAGTGTGTCAGTTACAACACGGCCGTTACAAGCTGGGGAGGAAAAAAAATTGGGAATCTTTCTGTTTATTTAATTTTTTTTTTTGAAAGAATAACTGAAGGTGTCTGCGGGGCTGAAACAAAAACCCACATCAGCCCATTTCTGGATAAGTCTAGACACCCAGAGATTGCACACATATATTGTACTCATACGTTGTCTTACGAGTGATATGAAGTAAACGTTTGGACTGTGAAAGGTAACATTTAAAAAAATACAAAGTAAAAATTTGGGAAGTGCAGACCACTATGGACAGGGGGGTCTGCTCCTAAAAGATCCCACCGGGTCCCGGCTCGGCGACCCCACAGGAGAGCAGGGGGGAATTCGTTTCTCGTTTCACACGGAACGCTCGTTAGTATTAAGCGAACGACGCTGAAACGCCGGTGTCTGCAGGCCTCTGCAGTTCTCAGTAAAAAAGCCGTTGCTGCTCAGTCTGGGCCCCCCCCCCCCCGAGCGCTCAGTGGCCAACACAAACAGTCTCCTCCGCCCGGCGTTCCGTTCCTCCCTCCAGGGTGCGAGGCGCGCCTGCCAAGGCCAAGTGGCGGGTCCTCCCGAAATTGCTGCGTGATTAATGCGCACAGTGTACATGCGAAAGCGCGCAAAAAAACACGCCACACACCATAGCGAAAAAAAAATAAAGTAAAAAAAAAATAAATAAAATAAAATAAAGTAAAATAAAAAAAATAAAGCTACTTCGGGATCTTCGAGCCGAACGTTTATATACAGTTTGACGTCCCGCGTAATTACCCAGAACGCCGTAAACGTTCGCGGGGTCGTTAATTAGGCTAATACGGAGCTCTGCGTGTGGTTTGCCGCCCCAGAGTCGTCGTCACGGTTTCAATCCGAATAGGCGGTTTGGGGAACTGGGGGGGGGGGGGGGGGGCGCGCAGGGCTCCGCCGCACTACAAGTCAGGCTACAAACGTCCATGGGGTGAAACTGATGGTGGAGGGGGGGAGCGGGGGTTGAATATAAAAATAAAAACCAGAACAAATGTTTCATTCTGTCATTATTTCTTCCTTGGTTGCCAATCACTGAGGCCAAGTGAAGCTGGGTGGGGGGAGCCTGGGGGTGGGGGGGTGGGGGCAGGTTGCAATCTAAAGAGAAGGGGGGGGGGGGGGGTGGGCCCTTCTTCTCCTCTCAGTCTTTAATTGCAGGCTCTCCTTTAAGGAGGACGTAACCTAATCCATCCTGCACTGAAAGGGCAGCTAAAGATCCGGGACTTTCTGTACGGGGGGGGGCCGGACTATGGGAGGGCACAGCATGCTGGGGGGGGGGGGGGGGGGGGGGGGGGGGGTTCACGATCGTGGTTTCCTCCCATGGCCCTGGAACCTCAAGCTGAAACCCCCCCCACCCTACCCCCAGCCCCCCCAGAGGGAGCCGCAGGCCCCTGATGCAACACAAACTTGTCATCCCTCATGGGGGCCCCATAAGAGAGCGTATCCATCACTCAGACACACCCACGAGGGGCGGGCCTCAGGCCTGGTTGCCGCGGCGACGGCGGCGGCGGAAGTCGGAGGCCGGGGTTACCTTGGGACGTGGGCAGCTTCTGTGCTTCCGCCAGGCCCTCCATCTCTCCGGGCTGGGGGAGGTCCGTGTCCGCTGGGGAGAGGGGAGACAAAACAGAGACTTTATTGCCGAAAACCTCATTGCCATGGCAACGGCTGCCATACAGGCTTACGCTTCATTCGGAAAAAATATACAAATTAAAATTGATTTGACGTGAGATAAATTCGCCGCCCGGCGCGGGGCCGCACATGTCCAACTCCCACCCTCATCTCGGAATGTCCGAACATCTGCAGCAGCAGCTGCTGTTCCTGCTGTTCATGCTCGACCCCCCCCACAGTCAATTTGGAAAGAGTGTAGACGACGTGCACGGCTGTGCTCTGACACACGCGGTGTCGCCAGCTGCTTCTTTTCACACCGCAGACTACAGCCGTGCTCACACAGAGCGGAGTAGGAGGAGGACCTGTCGTGCATTCCACGGACGCCTGACCGACCAACCGGGGGGGTCACTAGATAAGAGATGAAACGTGGACCCCTAACTGACCCCTGACCCCCCATACCCTGGGCGATGCAATCCGCCAATTCCGCATCGCCACCTCTGGAGCTACTGGCTACAGTCAGCACTGGCTTGGCCCAGATTTGATCCCGGACTGTGGGGCTCGTCCACGCTCCAGAAGCACGGCGCCTAAACCAAACCCAGCAGCCTCTTGATTCACTGTAATGCCTTAAAAGGTGGTCCCAAAGTTTCAGAGCTTCAATTGACCCACGCAACAATTGAATATTGTGTCTGTGACGCATATTTTTCCAAAATTTAGCTTCAAATATAATTTCACGTAGCGTGCACCGGCATAAGGAGGTCAGTTACATTACACACAGCATGGAGCAATCCACCTTTTGTTTCAGGAAGAAAATTAGGTTCCTTCAGTCAAAATAAGCCAAATTAGATTTGGCAGAGGCTCTACGAATGTTCCATATAATGCTTGGCGATGGACGCCACATCCCATAAGCGATACTGCAAACCCCACCGAAAAAAAACTATTGCCTGTTAAGGTCAGCCCAGGTTTGCTATTAGTGAATAGCGGGTGGGGGTTGAAGTTTTCGATTGAACTCGTGCCCCGCGCATATTGTTTCACTGTTCCTTAATACTCACAGCAAATTCCATTTGATACAAAACGGAAAACAACTTCTGAAGCATTTCTTTGCTGGACGGAACCCCCTCCGTTTTCTCAGTTCATCCGGGGTAGAGCGCCATTTTCCGAACGTTATTCGCCTGATTGCGGATTAAGTTATTTTGCTGACCGAGATCGGCGGTTAACCATAGAAACTCAGCAGCTGGCAGGTCGCTAGATGCCGCACGCGGAGGGAAGAGAGACGTCCAGAACACAAGAAGAAGAAGAAGAAGAAAAACTGGACGAGGTTGATTCGAAATGAAGACTTAATATGCTGCAGCTGCTCTGGGGATAAACTGTAGGAGGAGTCTGTGGGGATCAGACGTTCTCTGAGAAAGCAGCACTTGCCAACAGCACATGAAGACCTGAACTAACAAAAGGTAATTCATCCTTACAGGGTGCTACACAAACACAGTAATAGTTTCTTCAGTGCTTTGCTAAAAGAAAAAGAAAAAGAGAAAAAAAGAAAAGAAGACATCGTTTTCCTGGGTTGGACAAGATCTCTATCACGAAAGTACTGTAGTGCTGACAAATTGGACCAGAAAAAAAGAAGACTATTGGGCTTTGATTCAAAAAAAAAAAAAATGACTGAAAAGAAGTTCTGCAGGAGTAGGCCAAAAAGGCAGCCATTTTGTTTGACTTTCAGAAGTGAAGCCCAGGGGCTGAATCTGCGGGTCTGTATGAAGACCTGGATTAAAATGCAGCTTAAAGCTTGAGCTTTAACACACATCCACGGGTAATTACATCATTAAACGGATGCTCTGCTGAGGTTTGAGAGGCATACCAGATGTAATCACAGCCTAATTACATACTTACTTAACACCAAAATTACTTCCTCTCCTCAATAAAGAGCACATACAAAAATATTACAGATGTGCCAGGTGAGAAATTGTGTCTTCCTCTTTATAAAACAGAATAACAAGGTATTTCGTTCAAAAAACGATTTAAAAAAAGAGCAATAACAGTCAACTCCCAGGCATAGATCAGTTTCCTCGAACCTAAAGTGATTTTTTCAGTTGCAGAAGCCACGCGCAGTTTCAATTCTTTGAAAACAAACGCCGAGGACACTCGAAAAGATCGACACTGCGGTCGGAAATACGTAATCGTACGCCCCCCCCCCCCCCCCCCCGTCCCACGACATTTTAGGAGGCGATATAATTCCTCAGATTTAATACGCCTCGGAGTCCCATCTGTAAGCGAACCCCGTTCTGTGTTCCGCTGCCAGCCGGACTGGCTGAGGTCACCCGTGTAATTACAGCACTCCGCCTCCCAGCGCCGAGTGGAACCCGCCTCACAGCGCCGAGCGGAACCCGCCTCACAGCGCCGAGCGGAACCCGCCTCCCAGCGCCGAGCGGAACCCGCCTCACAGCGCCGAGCGGAACCCCGCCTCACAGCGCCGAGCGGAACCCGCCTCACAGCGCCGAGCGGAAACCCGCCTCCCAGCGCCGAGCGGAACCCCCCTCCCAGCGCCGAGCGGAACCCCCGCCTCCCAGCGCCGAGCGGAACCCCGCCTCCCAGCGCCGAGCGGAACCCGCCTCACAGCGCCGAGCGGAACCCGCCTCCCAGCGCCGAGCGGAACCCGCCTCACAGCGCCGAGCGGAACCCGCCTCCCAGCGCCGAGCGGAACCCGCCTCCCAGCGCCGAGCGGAACCCGCCTCCCAGCGCCGAGCGGAACCCGTCTCACAGCGCCGAGCGGAACCCGCCTCACAGCGCCGAGCGGAACCCGCCTCCCAGCGCCGAGCGGAACCCCGAGCGGAACCCGCCTCACAGCGCCGAGCGGACCCCGCCTCACAGCGCCGAGCGGAACCCGCCTCACAGCGCCGAGCGGAAAAACCCGCCTCCCAGCGCCGAGCGGAACCCGCCTCCCAGCGCCGAGCGGAACCCCGCCTCCCAGCGCCGAGCGGAACCCGCCTCACAGCGCCGAGCGGAACCCGCCTCCCAGCGCCGAGCGGAACCCGCCTCACAGCGCCGAGCGGAAACCCCGCCTCCCAGCGCCGAGCGGAACCCGCCTCCCAGCGCCGAGCGGAACCCGCCTCACAGCGCCGAGCGAAACCCCGCCTCCCAGCGCCGAGCGGAACCCGCCTCCCAGCGCCGAGCGGAACCCGTCTCACAGCGCCGAGCGGAACCCGCCTCCCAGCGCCGAGCGGAACCCGCCTCCCAGCGCCGAGCGGAACCCGCCTCACAGCGCCGAGCGGAACCCGCCTCACAGCGCCGAGCGGAACCCGCCTCACAGCGCCGAGCGGAAACCCGCCTCCCAGCGCCGAGCGGAACCCGCCTCCCAGCGCCGAGCGGAACCCGCCTCACAGCGCCGAGCGGTAACCCCGCCTCCCAGCGCCGAGCGGAACCCGCCTCACAGCGCCGAGCGGAAACCCCGCCTCACATCGCCGAGCGGAACCCGCCTCCCAGCGCCGAGCGGAACCCGCCTCACAGCGCCGAGCGGAACCCGCCTCCCAGCGCCGAGCGGAACCCGCCTCACAGCGCCGAGCGGAACCCGCCTCACAGCGCGCCGAGCGGAACCCCGCCTCCCAGCCGCCGAGCGGAACCCGCCTCCCAGCGCCGAGCGGAACCCGCCTCACAGCGCCGAGCGGAACCCGCCTCACAGCGCCGAGCGGAACCCGCCTCACAGCGCCGAGCGGAACCCCGCCTCCCAGCGCCGAGCGGAACCCGCCTCCCAGCGCCGAGCGGAACCCGCCTCACAGCGCCGAGCGGAACCCGCCTCCCAGCGCCGAGCGGAACCCGCCTCCCAGCGCCGAGCGGAACCCGCCTCACAGCGCCGAGCGGAACCCGCCTCACAGCGCCGAGCGGAACCCGCCTCCCAGCGCCGAGCGGAACCCGCCTCGGGCCGCGTGGACAATTACCGCTAAAAATGAGAGCGTTGCCATGGAGACGCTCTTCACCCCCCCCCCACCCCCGTCCCCTCCATCTAATAAACCGTTCCCAAGGCCTGATACAGGACACGCCCCCCTGATGGAGGGGGCGGAGCTAAAAAAAAAAAAAAAAACCCCGCTATTTAAAACTAAATGACGCGTATATTTAATTCGCTAAAAATTCATCATGCGCGCCTAAAAACACCGTCGCCGCTGGTTACCGCAGCCTTCGCCAATTTAAGTTGAGACGGTTACACCTCTAATACTTCCCGCCTGGGCTCCCCTGGGATGGCTTTTTCTAAGAGGGTGGTATGGCTCACACACACGGTTGAACCCAAGCTGTTAACTCATACTTGGGAACAGGAACCTGCTCACATCACCGTCCAAATAGCAATTCCACAGCTTTTTTGGGTAACCGAGTATTTCTCTGCCAATGTCGAGTGCAAACCACCTCGGACGCGGTCCCAGTGTGATTACGGTCCATTAGCCTAATAAAAGCCTCCTTACTGCATTACAAAAGCCCCACAAACACGCAGCGACGCTCTAATGAAATTGATCCTCGGTTTAATTACGTCAATCACAATATATATATTTTTTTTTTTTTGACATTTTTGAGTGGGTTTCAAAGGGAGGGACCAGGGGTCACAGAAAGGTCTGATCCCGCTCATTAATAGCGGCGACCATTTCGATATCGCAACGCTAACCAAAGCAGAAACGCTTGGTACTTCAATTTTTCTTTGGTGCTTGAGAACTGGATAACCTACTACAATTCTTTAAAAAAAAAAAAAAAAAAAAAAACTTCAGACAGACGACTGTATTTCAGCCACGAACCACTGGTCCAGAGGCACAGCTTTTCTCCATTTCCTCTTATCAGCAAATTGGACGACAATTCAGTTCAGAATCCCGCAATATATACCAAGGCGCACTGGACAGCTCGCGTTTAATAAAACTGAAAAATCATCCGTCGGAACGCGCTGGGAGAGTTATTTCCTGGAACGGGCTACAGTACCAGTGAAACAGAATCAGTAGTTCTCCTACAGAGGCGCGATGGACTGTGAGGAGACTTATGCTGTGTAGCAGGAACAGTGTTGCCAAAAAAAATCTCACCAGAAGTCTCTATTGGCTCTCTGAAATGTCTAAATCTAGCTAAAAGTCGCTAGATTGCGTGATGCCGTACCGTAGCCCGCCAACATGTTGTCACAAATGGGCGAAAGGTGATTTTTCCTGTTGCTCGACAACGAGAACGGAGGTTGCCAAAGCTGCGAGAAGTCTCCAAATTAGTTGCTAGATAAGATTTTGTCAATAGGGAAGTCAAAAAGTCACTAAATTGGCAACACTGAGCGGGAACGATAAGGCACGTCTCTCTCTCTACCCCGTGGCCAAAAAAACAAACAGGGAGAGGAGTGTCCCACATCAAATTATCATTCCTTGGTGGCGGTAACACCGGTGGGGGGGGGGGGGGGGGGGGGGGGGGGTTTGTTTAACAGTGTGTACGGAGCTCTGCCCCCTTTCAGCCCGACGAGCCCGATCCGATTGGGCTAAACGGGCAGCCGAATTCCTCCGAAAGGTTTTCATTAAAACGCAGAGACGAGGAGAGGAAGGGAAGAGCGCTTCTGCAGCGCGTATGAGAGCTTCGTTTTTTGCGTCTGGTGTTGCAGACAGCCAAACAAGACCAGGTTAAAACCTAGTACAGTATATGGCTGGACCTAACACACGTGACCCGGCCGACCAATGGTGTAACTTCATAACTCGGCCGACCAATGGTGTAACTTCATCACTCACTCAGTCACTCAGTCTGTCACAGACATTCGCGTTTGCAGGGCTGGCCCCGCTGTTGCGGTCCAGCCAAAAATGCTCAAAGAGGAGCTGAGATGAGGCCGGGCGCAGATTTAACGGATTTCGGCTTCCCTGGGCCGACGGGAAAGACAAACGAGCCTCTCTACTTAGCGGCCAGCAGTCAAAGTAACACCCTGAACCTCCATCCTAAACATGAAGGGCAAAAAAATGTGATAATTGGGTTCAATTTTAACAAAAAAGCACCACAACATCCTCCTTCATTAGGTTCAATTTGCCTTAGCAAAAAAAAAAAAAAAACACGGACCATCGCAAGCGCTTCAACAGCACGGCCTTGTGACCGACGTTTGCAAACACGGAAGTCTTATTAACTTTTTCCGACATTCACTCCACAAATTGGCATTTTATTCCAAGCTCCGGTTGATTATAAAGATGTAAGAAACTTGAAAGGGGCCGAACAAAGGACCTAACCTGTAATCATGCTGAACCAAAAAAAAAAAAAAAAAAAAAACCTAAATAAATAATTAAAAAACCCCCTCATGACGTTTCATAACCGAGCGCCCCGTCACACTCCACCCCCCAGTTTCACTGCAGCACTTTGAGGTGTTATCTTTGCATCGAAAACATGCAGCTCAAAGACCGCTGCCTTCTTCCAGCGGTTGTTACCCATTAATCAAGCCAGACGCAACTATTTTAAGACCCCACCTTGAAGACGCAAATGTTTTTTTTTCATTCTGAAATGAACACCGCATTTAGATATTATCTCTGCAACAATCCCTCCTTCCTTCCCACCTCCACCCTCCCAGCCCGCCCCCCCCCCCCCCCCCAAAAAAAAAGGGGGCACGGCAGTCTGCGCGGGGAGCTAGCTGACGGGCGGGAGGGTTTGGGCTCAACAAAAGGGCCAGTGTGGAGGGGCTCGGGCCGGGCCGCTGATCCGATTACTGTGGCCCCGCCGGCCCGGCCGCCCCCGGCCCTCTCAATCGCCGCCTTTCAGCGACCCGGCCTCCATTTTAAACATCCGCCGCCGCCGCCGCTGGCCGCGGGGCCAAGGGGGACGCCCCGCACGCCCGTAACCCGGGGGGGGGGGGGGGGGGGGGGGGGGGGGGGGGGCGGTTTGGGGGGGAAGGCAAACAGAGCAGTCTGTGCCTCCCCACCCACCAAACCCCAAACACACTGCCCCCCCGCCCCTAAACCCCTCACCCCCTCAGACGGAGGCCTGGGGCCCCAGACTGAGGGGGGGGGCGAGACCGCCTTGGCCTGTCCCAAAGTAGGAGCTTGTTAACACCCCGTACCCACCCCACCCCACCCCCCCCTGCCCCGCTCCTCCAGAGAGCCGTTAAATACAGGGCTGAGCGCCAAGGCAGTAAAAATACAAAAAAAAGAGGCAAATTTGGAAATAAAAAAACGAATTTTGGAATTACTGGGAATATGGAAACACGTTGTGCCCTGTCATGAACAGAAACTCTGGGACACCCAGCACGAGTGACATTTACGTAACCCGGGGTAGTGTTCCCCACACGGTTTCTATTCCACACAGTGCCTGCACACCATTACTGTCAAAAAGGGGTTTTACCTGCAGGAACCATGTGACTAATACTGAAGACCCCAACTTCCACCTGCCATCACAATTTAATAATTTTCAGCTGTGGTTGAGACTTGGAAATAGTTCTAAACGTGTCAGTTTTTTGGAGTTTGCTGTAGGTTGCAGGCATGTATGCAAGATGCTGGTTTTTATGGAAAGAGCCCTCTGTTACAGCACTGATGCTCAGGAGTTTTCCTCAGTCGGGTGTACTAGTGCCAGTACAGCATATGTTTTCCATTATTTTGGTTATCGTTTTTCCATTTTATTTACTTTTTGCCTTTTATTATTGTAGTTCTTTGGTGCTTCAGTATATTGTGCAGCACTCTAAGCTGCATTTTCATGTATGGAAGGTGCTTTTATAAATAAA